>OX369308.1:8806619-9207725 GCA_947284805.1 Coleophora flavipennella
GGCCCTTGTCATTACGCCACCGACGCTCTTTAACGCCTAGACACATTTTTTATTTTTGGTGGTAAGTGACGATGTTGCCGAAGATGGAAGCGGGTTTACCAAGATTCCCCAACGCAATGGGGAACTGGCTATCTTATCTTCACGCCGGAACACACCAATGATAACAACATTGATATTTGGCGGCAACATGAACTTATTCCAGATTGTTGTTCTTGCTGACCTGTTTTGCTGACGTCAGCATTTTAGGCCGATTCCGTAGACTTAGGAGCCCGCTGGAGTTGATAAATCCCATACAAACGTAGTATTTGATTCATTTGTTAACCAAACAACCATTATTAAATAATTTTATATCGATAATAATCGGATGACGTACTCGTATATCCTGTGTCTGTACCGCATTACTTTTTTGAAAAACGAAACAGGAATCCATTTAATTCCAATAAACTTGTTTTCCGTCTTTTACCTAAAAACAAGTTTATTGATTAATAATGGATTCCTGTTTCGTTTTTCAAAAAAGTAATGTGGTACAGACACAGATATACGTCGTCCCATTATCGATACAAAATTATTTCAAAATCGGTTGTTTGGTTAACAAATGAATCAAATACTACGTTTGTATGGGATTTATGAACTCCAGCGGGCTCGTTAACTTGGCTGTTCGTAAGCCGGTTGCCTTGCAGCGGTAAGTCTCTCAGAGCATTTTCCCTCAGATCCCTGTCTCGGAGTCTCTCTGGCCTCTTCAGTTTAAAATAAGGTGAGACTTATTGGTGAGTAGGATTTTGCGTCCGGATAATCTCGAAGCAAACGAAGAGAGCGAAAAAATAATAGAAAAAAGTAATTAAGTAATTACCATAATAACACCTGTTCCTAAAATTAACTGTACCTAATCTACCAATTTCTAGAATTATTAAGTTTTATATTATCGTTAAAGTATTAATTGAATTTTCGTTAACATAAGTATAAATTATATTAAGTGGGGACACGATAAATAACCCAATAAAATATTTTATCACTCAATTATAATTGATTACTTAGATATGTTTTAAGAACACAATAACTTAGTTTTATCATTAATTTTAAAATAAATTCCAAGAGAAAACACTCAACTTTTGTAAAACACAACAACAGATCGAGTTTTATACCTAAGTATAATAATTATACAAGCAATTAGTGTTACTATTTTGAGTGACTTTATGCTTCATGATAATAATATGTCTTCTTGCTGTGAAGAATATAACATTGATAATTAAGATCGTGGCCCAAGAAAAACACATTTTTGTTATTATTTTTTTATTGTTTGAGAAGCTTACTAACGCAGCTGTATTGTGATTATAAGATTGGAATAGGTGATATTAATAATCAAATTTGGAGAACTGTAGAACTGTATCATGCTGTATCTTTCTTAACTACCGGGAGTAGAAGTAACTAGCTCGTTATTGTTATTGTAATAAGTTATTGTAGGCGGTTGATAAAAATAGACATAGATTGCTCCAAGTTGATTAACCAAAGCGTAAAAAGAATAGTAGTTAAATAATTTCTGTTGCTCAAGTAAAACAAACTGAATTGAAAATTAACACTCTAAACCAGTAAAATAAAAATGTTTAAAATATTTGTCTACATTCGTCTACTACATTTATATTTCTATATAAATTGGCGATATAATGATGATGCACTAAAGTCACAGTTATCAAAATCAAATGCATGGGCCCAAATGACAAGTTAGCAATCTGTAACTATATTTTGATTGAGCGATCCGCGTAATAAAAAGTGACAGGTTACATGTTAAGTGACACAGCTATAAAAATACAATAATTCTTAATGGCATCTATCTCAAAAACTATGCTATTATGAGTATAACTCATTTAAATCGATTCAGTTTAAAAAATAATATACCTAGATGACACTTGCGCTTAACTGATTTGACATTTTAACCATCGAGAACGAGATACTATAATAGTACCTGAATTATTTTAAAAGAAAGGTAAATGACATGAAACAATTATTTATTTATTTATTATTCATTTAATTAAGGATTAAGCCTTAGGGGTCTTTTGTCCAGCTTTAGACGCCATTAAGGGTATAGTGTAGCATGTCAAAGGCATAATTATTATCACAATTTCGTCATAATTCTCATTACTACCGTCGACGTGACCGATCCCTGGTCATACTATAGCTGATCGACCTTTGCGTTTTAGTCTGTTTTCATAGGTATCTTCTTTTTTTAAACTTGAATATGACGTTACAAACACGTCACTTCCGTGTGCGAACATCATTAGGAACAGGTTGCCGCAGGATGTGCTGCATAACGGGCCGGTGTCGCCAGTTCGATGCCCAGCATTGGCTTTAGTAAAGTTTCATAAGTAACTATTTAGTAATATGTGGTTTCATCTAATAAAACGATCGTGTTCATTAATATGGAAATAACTTCGTATAGTTAAGTATTTTATGCTTCCTCTAACGTTCCTTCAACTTTTGTTTAAATTATTACTAGTTTTTTCCCGCGGTTTTGCCTGCATGGACATCGTTTTTATGACTGTATTTAAAGGTGAGTGGTGCGCTAGTCGCAAGCGGCTCGCGAGCGTGGAAATGAAATTTCTTCAGATCCCTATCCCAGATCAGGCTATTATGATTAGCAATCTATGACACTTCTCAACCATCTGTGCAAAAAATCACAAAAATCCATTGTTCCGTTGCGATTTTAAAGAAATTAGCCAAAAAAAGAGGTGTTTTTTTTTCAGTCCCCTTAGGAACTACATTGGATTGTGCTATTTTTACGCGATAAAAAGTAGCCTATGTCCTTCCGCGTTACACAGGCTGTCTGTATGCCATATTTCATCAAGATTGGTTAAAGTGTTGAAGCGTGAAAAGGTAACAAACAAACAAACACATTTTCACATTTATTATATTAGTAAGTATTATTTACATTTGATAAGCCCTTAGCATCATCTCACCTGATGGTAAGTGACGACGATGCCGAAGATTGAAGCGGGCTTACCACGATTCCCCAACGCAATGGAGAACCGGCTACTTTATCTTCAAGCCGGAACACATCAATGTTGTTAACACTGATGTTTGGCGGCAAGACTTAGATAAGATGGTGGTAGCTAGCCAGACGGGCTTAGAAAATGCCCTACCACCAACCGAACCGAGTCTTACAAAGTTGACCCCGCCGAGAATCAACCCGTGACCTCCTGGTGTGAAGCGAATGGCCTAACCATTACGCCACGGAGGCGGTTAACTTGTTTCGGAAATCGTAACTATTAATTTTGTTTACTGATATTTACGATAGAAATATTTGCTTGCGTTATGTATCGGCGGCGGATCGTAAGGATCGGGCATATCATAGGAAGGCTCCGAAACGCCTACACGAATTAATTAAAAATTAAAATACGTCTCCATAAAAACATTTTAATGATCTTAGTTTTATATAATTATTTAATTGTCTTAAACAGAAGTTTGTTAATTAAATGTCAAAGTTATTCAGGATATTTTTTTTTTTATTCGACTTAATTTATTACATTTAACTTACACAACTTAACTTAAATTTATTAGTAACAGGCGACTGAAGTCGCAACGGGAAGCGGGGGGTTCGCCCATACAAAAATGCTGACAGTACGATGTAAGCAAGTGTGTCGCTACAATATTCCACCCCCATTTTCAAAAATAAATAAATTATTCGACTTAATTTATTACATTTAGTGTGACTGCTTAGTACGGTAACTTGGAGGCGACTGAAGTCGCAACGGGAAGCGGGGGGCCTATACAAAAATGCTGACAGTACGATGTAAACTAGTGTGTCGCTACAACATTATCCATGTTTATCCAAAATTTATCCCCACTTTACTTGTAGAGGGTACAAGTAAAATGGGGATAATTTTATTTTCTCGTCAAACCCAGTCTTGTGGGGTATCGTTGGTTAGAGCTAAAAAATTGTTGTGAGTCTACTAAGACCATTTTTTAATTTTGGGGTTCCGTTTTCTAAAAAATAGGCTTGAAAGTGCTAAATTTTGTTGGAGTCGAGTGTCCCCACCCCCTAACAACTAAACCGCTGTATTTGGAAATTTCAAAAAAATTCATGAAAGTAGTCTATATAATGAATTTAAAAAGGAAACTATCACAGCTAATAAGGCTTTTCTAGTTGACGAGCAATATTTGATCAAAAAAATTCGTATATACACTAACCTGCTCAAAAATGTTGCTAGCGCGTTTTAGAATATATCAAAATGTAAGTATAACAAACTTATATGTCACTATAACAAACATATTGACAACTACGGAACCCTACATTGCGCGTGGTTTGCGGTTTTTGTTTTCTTTTTTGAGCCTCTTGTTCTCGTCCTCAAATATATTACCAGTATAATGATAAACTGTGAATAAAAAAAATATAAAGAAAACTTCATATAAAGCAAGAGCAGTCTACAAACTACGGTCAAAATGTTACATAACAATACCACTGCGCTTAGTACTATATATTTTGACTGCGCACTATACGTAAAATAATAGCGCGTCGATCAAGTTTTCCCGCGCAAATGGCAAGACATGTGCGCGCCATGCGTCGCAGGCGCATCGTTCCCACTGCTCATACGCGACGCGTGGGAAACATGCACTCCGTCTTGCGGAGCGCCCATTTTCAGAGTATTTTTTGTTTATTTTTTGTTCAGTTACTATACCATAATGTTATATTATGTCTGTTATGAGCTATGCAGATACCTTTTTGTTGGTATCTGAGTCACTCTGACAGTAGAAATCTTTTTACTAGGGGTCAAATCGAACCTATCCTCATATTCGTCATGTCAGCCGAAAGACTTCCACTGCTAAACGAAGGCCTCCTCAAGGATTTCCACAACCTTGGGTCCTGTGCTGCCTGCGAACTATAACGATACCGAATATATCGACGTATCACGGACCGCGGTGCCTTTTGCTAATACTAGTATTAAACTGATTCACCAATGTACAAAATTTTAATTGAAAAGAAGCTTATAAAATAAAAGTTAAAAACCCGACTACGTAAAAATATGAAAACTAGAGTTTTCCGCCTGAAATCATCAAGCCTTTATTTTTCCCTTCGTCTGGGGTAATAGCCGTGGTCGCAAAATATAATATATCACAAGTACTCGTCAAGACCTATCTTATGATACAAACTAACATGATATAAATATCTTGAAAATATTATTTGGGTTGTATAATTCACCTATAAAATACGCTATGTTGATTTTTAGATGCTCTATGACACGCGTGGAAATAGCACGAATGCAAAGACACCACATTTGTCAAGATTGGTTAAGTGGTTTAGGAAATACTTAGGAACAAGTATAAAAACATACATACATGCATACATAGACTGTGAAAAACGTAACCCTCCTTTTTTCGTAGTCGGGTAAAAACTGGCATATTGCGACTAAATTTCAATCTGATTTGCACTTTTCAATTTAATTACCAAAAAATTTATGTTATTT
Organism: Coleophora flavipennella; assembly: GCA_947284805.1. Classification (NCBI taxonomy): domain Eukaryota; kingdom Metazoa; phylum Arthropoda; class Insecta; order Lepidoptera; family Coleophoridae; genus Coleophora; species Coleophora flavipennella. The sequence goes on from OX369308.1 coordinate 8,812,076, forward strand.
CATTATTTTGACGTAGCAATTCTCGGTTCAATCGGCGCGGCGCGGCGGCAGACAACGATACAGGTGCTTACGTAAACTAGTTTAAGTTTCTGCTACGCATACAGTTAACCGACCATCAGTCCGGCCGACACGTTCATACCGGCAAATCAGTTGACCATCAGTCACTTAATATTATGAACTCTTCGATGTAGGTTTAACTTAAAGTGCTACCAGTGAGTTCATAAGTACTTTACCTACATCTTCACAAATTTCATTCATTGATATCAGCTCATATACGTCCCCACCGAGGGGCTCGAGCCTACCCAGAATTAGGGCGATTGGTCGACCACGCGGGCCCAGCGCGGGTTGGTCGACTTCATACACAACCTGCGAGTTTTTTCGCAGGCGTGTGCAGGTTCCTTCTATCTTTGCAGGTATCTTCACAAATAATGTCACGCTCTTCGATGTAGGTTTAACTTAATGTGCTACCAGTGCGTTTCTAAGTATTTTACCTTTATCGTCACAAATAATGTCACTTAATATTATGAACTCTTCGGTGTAGGTTTAACTTAATGTGCTACCAGTGAGTTTCTGAGTATTTTACCTACATCGTCACAAATAATTTCACGTGAGTTCTTAAGTATTTTACCTACATCGTCACAAATAATGTCACTTAATATTATGAACTCTTCGGTGTAGGTTTAACTTAATGTGCTACCAGTGAGTTTCTGAGTATTTTACCTACATCGTCACAAATAATTTCACTTAATATTATGAACTCTTCGATGTAGGTTTAACTCAATGTGCTACCAGTGAAATTTAAGTATTTTACCTACATCGTCAGAAATAATGTCACTTAATATTATGAACTCTTCGATATAGGTTTAACTTAATGTGCAACCAGTGAGTTTTTAAGTATTTTATCTACATCGTCACAAATAATGTCACTTAATATTATGAACTCTTCGATGTAGGTTTAACTTTATGTGCTACCAGTGAGTTCATAAGTACTTTACCTACATCGTCACTAATAATGTCACTTAATATTATGAACTTCTAACTTCATGTTCTACCAGCGAGTTCATAAGTTGCTTATTTTTATTCAAACTTGTTTCGCATACAATTTAGTAAGCTGTCGTGTAAAATAAAGTTAGTTTACATCTGTATTCAGCATAGGATTAGATAAAAAAACTACAGAATACCTCAACCCAAAAATGTACTATCATACATAAACTAGCCCAAATAACCTAAGACCACGTTAATAAAATTTTATAGTTTTGGGTGTTTGTAATTGACGTTTAATAATTTTTAAAGGTTTTATGTACTTAAAGTTTTTACTTTTATTTAAAAAGTTTTTCTCTCGAATTTTTGTCGTTAGTGCGTACGGAAATTATCCTGGTACGCCTTTTGTGTCTATCTTTAAATACCTTATCTTTAAATACCTACATTGTAGTATTTTAATTGTGGAGATCTTTTTAAACATTGGTACGACTTTAAGAAGAGGTCAAAGGAAATAAATCCAAAAAACAAAGTTTTGACCTCTCATGTTGGTTCAAAACATCAAAACCTCAATTTTCAAAATGTTTGCGTTTTGATATGAAATTTTTTAAACTTTATTTTTAGGGGTAGTTCCAACGAAAATAAATCTTTAATTCTACGTACTATTTGATTTCTAAAAACTGATATGATACGTGATACCACAGAAATAGGAGATGCTAATCTTTTTAAATATTGTTTTTTAAATCTTACTGGAACTGGGGCCCTATAGATAAATACTCTTCCTGCTCTACTCAATTCAGTACAAATTTAGAAAGTGTATGGGCTTTTATAGTGGATATCCGTTATGCACATGCACAATGCAGGCAGGATACGTGGATGACACCGGGTGACTTCCTTCCACTCTCAGGAGCACTTAATTAATACCATGTGATGCATTCTCATTGAGCCGGCGGCGCACACGGCGCTGAATGGCAGTAATCTCATAAGACTGCGTCTGCGCACGGCCAAGAAATGGCGGAGATTGTACGAGAAAACAGCGGGTCATGACCTTATGACCCCACAAGAACTAGGCTTACCAGTCTTATAGTTGTTTCAAAAGCTTCAATAATCGTAAAGTAATTCGTAATTAACATCATTCTCGTACATTTATTAGTGCCATTATTTCAGAGGTTAGTAACGTTTTAGTAGTAATGATGATACTAATAAATGTAGGAGTATGATTTTAATTACGAATTACTCAATCAATTAGAAAAAAACTATATTTACATATGTAAGAACCTCAACTTTTAACTATGTTTATTGCATTGATTTTATTTGGGCAATGTTTTCCCGTATTTGTCCTACTTTGTTAGCGATCGGGAGACAAGCATTCAGTCGATATATCAGTACCTCTAAAGGTGTGTGGTGAATTATAGCTTTCCCTTTTCTAACTACAACAGTAGTCGTACATTTGAATGCTTTCCTGGAAAATAGTTAGCGAATTTTCTTCGACCCGAAAAATTTCAGGGAACCTCATGAGATCCCTCAGCACACCACTTCTCTGCCTTTTTTCAGACTCTACCGAAGAGGATGAAATGCTTTAACTTTTGACAAGGTGCCGTCGTACAATACTAAAACAAACAGGTGTTTTTAATCGACGACAACAAGGTCAACTGGTGAAAGAGGCACCGGGTATCTACAAAGATCATGATTTAGGCATTCACTGTTACTGGTATGTACACCGTTCATACCAATAAAAGTGAATACTAATACGATTGCTACTCTGTCAGTGGCGCTACTTCATTTGCGTTATGCTTTCTTCTTTCATTCGATCTTTTTTCATTCCATTTATTTATTTTTCACGCATGCGCTGTCATATCTATCTGACACTCTCATTTAAAAACCATAAAAATATCATCATTAGCTCTTAATATAATAAATTTATATCTTGATGCTTTCTAAAAGACCTATTACGGGTAAGATTAATTTGTTTCTTTGTGATTTGTATTTTAGTGACTATTTTTATATTTCTTCTTAGGTTTTATTTTTATAATTAAATAATATTAACTACATGTCCACGATCCCACGCCCTTACATACTCCTTTCTTACATAACAGCTTACCAGTTAATTTTCATAATTTGTCATGTTCAGTTATCTACGCAGACGAAGTTACGGACAATAGCTAGTTCAAATATGTTCGTATATTAAGAAACTAGCCTTTGCCCGCAGCTTCGTTCTCGCTTTATTCCCTATCCCGTGGGAATTTGAATAACTAACTCACTTACTTTGAGCACCATAATAAAGAAATCCGTCCCTAAAGAAAAAAATATTTTACATTGTGTCCGCGACCTCGTTTTCGATTTATTATCAATCCCGTGGTAAATTGAAAAATCAACTTATTTTAACCACCTTAATATATTTTTGTAACACGACAGATATGGATTTTCATACAAATTATGCCGGCCGGTGCTCGCATGTATTTGGCCAGTACAGCAATTTCGATTTATCTTGAAGGAGGTTGTCAAACAAAATAATTCTTAAATTTCCAAGCATGTTTAAGAACATCCACCATTCGATTCCAGGCTTTATGGCTCAGATAAAAGTACTCCTTTAGGTGACATTTTTGCTGTTTGTTGTCTCTGAATGTATTTTTATTGGTATTGGTATGCGACTCACGCGCATGATCGCTTGTATGTTTCGCGAGTAGAATACTGTTTAAACCGATCCGATATGGTCTGCATTTAGATTGTTTTGTTTATTTTCGGATCGAAACTAGTGTATATATTCTTTGTCGAAACTCAACTTTAACGTTGTTGTTAGGCAAATGGGTTAGTCGTTATGAATAGTTTTATCTGTGTAAATTGACTCTGCTCGGGTACCGCAGTTTGTGTAGATCTTCAATGACCATCAGTCTTCCGTTCTGTGCCACAAATGTTATCTCCGTTACTAATGTTTTTGTGACATTATTTTTTCAAAACAATGTTAATAGGAACAAAACATCAAGATCTCAAAAAAATCACAGATCAGTACTTTCTCATAAAAAAGTGAAGCTTATCAACACAATTGATAAGAAACGAAATAAACTTATCATAATGTCACTCGAAGGACGTCCCACTGCTAGACAAAGGCCTGCAACCAGCGGCTTTATGCATCCATCGAGTGGGAGACATGCCCACGCTACGTCTTTCGGTGATCGGTCGCCACTCGAGAACTTGATCGACAAATAACGTTAAAATTGACTAATCCCACAACCACAAAGTTTTCATTTTACTAAATTTAGTGTTCTAACGGTAAAGTCTGTTCTACGAGCTATGTGTCTCGCCCACTGCCCGTTAGGTTTAGCGATTCTGTGAGCTATGTTGATTACCTTGGATCCCTTCATTCCTTATACGATCGCGTAGGGAAACTACGAGCATAGCTCGCTCCATCGCCCTGTGGGTGACTTTAAGCCTTCTTATGAGGCCCATAGTAGGCGACCATGTCTCGGTTCTGTATGTCATCACTGGCAACATACACTGGTTAAAGACCTCAGTCTTGAGACACTGGGTATTTGGGACGTAAAGATATTGCGAGGCTTCCCGAACGCTGCCCAGCCGAATCGGGTTCGTCGATTGATCTCTTTCTTTAATTTGGACCCACTTAACTAGACTGTTTATTCCTGGTATACATGTTCATCAACAACTTCGAGTGTAAAGTCTCCAACCTTCAGATGAGTGTGTGCGATACTGACATTTAACATTATTTTCGCCTTGCCCATGTGCATTTTAAGACCCACTTGTTAAGAGACTCTACTGAAATCATCATATTCTCGGCCATTACCACGAGATCGTCAGCGAATATTCACCTTTGATATTGATGCCGAGTCCACCCCAACCCAGAAGCTTAAAAACATCTTTTAGGGCGGTGGTGAACAGTTTCGGAGATATAACGTCTCCCTGTCTCACACCTCGCTGCAGCCAGATAGGTTTCATTCTGACCCTGAAGGCGAATTGACATGGTGGCATTTTCATACAAACACTTCAATACCTCGATGTTATTAATAGTCAATTCGGCACCGATGGAGAGACTGTTGCACAGCCCAGGTTTCAACCGAAACAAAGGCTAAACTTAAACTAATCGAAAATCGTAATTCCACGCCGGCGTATTTTTCTTTTCTTTGTAACACACGTGTTAATATTCACTTAACTTGTTACTCGTAGAAAAGGAATTATCGTCCATATTATATTTCTATTAATCTTCGAAACATTTATGTCACAATGAACGTTCCCGCGCAAGTTATTTCAACGTCTGTTGTCGATTAGTTGTGACTTGAGAAGTTCCAAAATTTGTTCGCATGAACTTTTATAAACCGCGTCGCGTTACGTGCTTACTCGCAGAATGCATTGTTAATGAACTATTTGCTCATTACTAATTCTAACAAGGACGAAAAATGTAAGTTTTGAAAAGTATTAATTTACTGCGCACTTGTATAATTTTTGCTTAATCAAATTGGGAAGTGTCTTCTATAATCTATATTTATAACACAAGTATATCAAATGCTTAGTATGGGTATCATCATCATATCAGCTCATATACGTCCTCACCGAAGGGCTCGAGCCTACCCTGGATTAGGGTGACCGGGCCTTAGTCGAGAACGCGGGCCCAGTGCGGGTTAGTCGATTTCATACACAACCTTCGAGTTTCTTCGCAGGCGTGTGCAGGTTTATTCACGATGTTTTCCTTCACCGTAAGAGCGTCGGATAAACGTACATATGAAATTGAAATTCGAAAACACATTGGTACGTGGCAGTAATCGAACCACGACCTCCAGGCCAGGAGGTAGCGGTCCTTGCCAGTACGCCACCGACGCTCTTATGTATGTTATAATTCTTATTAGTATGGGTCACAGACTTAGATATATGGTTTGTGGTATGGGTGTATAAGAGATGTAATCTATATGACTTCAAATTAATCAGTCTCATTGCAAATTAGAATCATTCATATGTTACGCGTACCATGGTGTTTGTAACATTTTGAAATGAAATAATTATTCATATATTGTTTATAGTCACATAACAGGAAAATTCCATTTTGACTAGATAGCAGATGTAATCTGTACCACTTCAAATTACTTAGTCTCATTGCAAATTAGAATCATTCATATGTTACGCTGACCGTGGAGTCTGTAACATTGTGAAATGAAATAATTATTTATATATTGTTTATAGTCACATAACAGGAAAATTCCATTTTGACTAGATAGCAGATGTTATCTGTACCGCTTCAAATTACTCAGTCTCATTGCAAATTAGAATCATTCATATGTTACGCTGACCGTGGAGTCTGTAACATTGTGAAATGAAATAATTATTTATATACTGTTTATAGTCAGAAAACAGGAAAATTCCATTTTGACTAGATAGATGTTATCTGTACCACTTCAAATTACTCAGTCTCATTGCAAATTAGAATCATTCATATGTTACGCTGACCGTGGAGTCTGTAACATTGTGATATGAAATAATTATTTATATACTGTTTATAGTCAGAAAATAGGAAAATCCATTTTGACTAGATAGATATAATCTGTACCACTTCAAATTACTCAGTCTCATTGCAAATTAGAATCATTCATATGTTACGCTGACCGTGGAGTCTGTAACATTGTGATATGAAATAATTATTTATATACTGTTTATAGTCAGAAAACAGGAAAATTCCATTTTGACTAGATATATGTTATCTGTACCACTTCAAATTACTCAGTCTCATTGCAAATTAGAATCATTCATATGTTACGCTGACCGTGGAGTCTGTAACATTGTGATATGAAATAATTATTTATATACTGTTTATAGTCAGAAAACAGGAAAATTCCATTTTGACTAGATATATGTTATCTGTACCACTTCAAATTACTCAGTCTCATTGCAAATTAGAATCATTCATATGTTACGCTGACCGTGGAGTTTGTAACATTGTGATATGAAATAATTATTTATATACTGTTTATAGTCAGAAAACAGGAAAATTCCATTTTGACTAGATAGATGTTATCTGTACCACTTCAAATTACTCAGTCTCATTGCAAATTAGAATCATTCATATGTTACGCTGACCATGGAGTCTGTAACATTGTGAAATGAAATAATTATTTATATACTGTTTATAGTCACAAAACAGGAAAATTCCATTTTGACTAGATATAATCTGTACCACTTCAAATTACTCAGTCTCATTGCAAATTAGAATTATTCATCTGTTGCTCTTATCATGGTAACATTTTGAAATGAAATAAATTATTATTAATTTATTTAATAAGGTTCAGTCGCATAACAGGAAAATCCAATTTTGACTAGTATATCGCATGCTTCATGATTTTTAAGTACATTATTTTTTTTATCCGTCCAATAATGCCGAAGTAATTAATATTATGATGGACTTGAGTTTAAAACGCGTGCCTGCCGCCAGTTGTTTGTTACCGATGACGTCTTTCAATACAATTCACGTGAAATAAAATACTTGGATTAATGACAAAAGTGATGATGAAAACAGATTCAAAGAAGAAACATATTCAAAGAAGATGATAATGAAATAGATCGAAAATAAATAAAATAGTTTGACTTCGTCGCAGCACTGCAATATATGGCACTCTCCTTTTCCGCACACTCTTCTATCCAGCTACTGGAGGAGCCAGATTTGCTAAAAGTAGTAAAAAAAGTAGTGTGTGGTTTTATGAAACCACGGTAATAGTGAAACTTTTTTTCACATTATAGACATTTACAGAGGACGAAACGATCATGGCTGAGCTCTCGTCTTGGAGCTACGGTACAGAGGACGAAACGATCATACCGACCGTCACTCGACACACAGGCGAAAAAATTTGAGACTATGTAATAAAAGTTTCACTTTGACGATGTTATAAAAGTTTCACTTTAAAAATATATACACTTATCTTTGCTGATCCAGGTAAGATATACCCTGCAACAGTTAACTTGCGAGTTAACTCGCCGAGTTAACTTGCGGAGGAGCTAGATATAACTTTTAAACATATTGAAAACAATAAAATACGTATGCAAAAATTGCAATTAAAAAAGGTTTAAGTATATCAAAAAATATTGGTGCAACTTCTTCACTCTTTAACTTTTGAGCGACGAAGAAATAAGGAGGTATTGTTCTAAAAAAATATGGGTATTTATTTATTGTCTTAAACATTGCATAAAGTTCCACACATATATTTTTTTATATTGTATACTTTTATAGAGCATCTGTGGCGTAACGGCTAGTGGCGCTAACTCCTGTCCGGGAGGTCGTGGTTCTAATCCTACCACGCACCAATGTGCTTTCGAATTTGGATTTCATATTTACATTTATCCGACGCTCTTACGGAAAACATCGTGAGGAAAGCTTGCGCCTGCGAATAAACTCGTAAGAAACTTGTGTGTGAAGTCGACCCATCCATACTTGAGCCCGCGTGGTCGACTAAGCATGCTAAGCCCCGATCGCCGTAATTCAGGTTTGGCTTGAGCCCCTCGGTGGGGACGTATATGAACTGATGTGATGATAGTTATATATCTAGAGTATTTTTTTAAATCTATACATGTGTGTGTGCGTCCACACCCAAGCCCTAGACTGTAGTCCTTAAACTAATGGACGGATTTGGATACAGTTGGCGTTAAAGTTTTAGGAATGAATTTTAATATTTCTAGCCATTTAATATGTGTAACTTATTTCTAGGGTTGCCACCATAGCAATAAAGACATGTAATTAAAAAAACTCAGAAACGGCTGTAAAGATTTTGATGAAACTTGGTACGTAACTATTTATTTATTCATGAAATATTGTAGGATTGCGGCGGACGGCGCACCCTCCGTCTGCGCCGCTGTCGCTACACAATAGGGTAGTTGAAGTTGATGATGGAGGGAAGGGTCAGGGTTCAATTTAATACACATGAGTCCACCAGAACTGAATATATAATGAAGTAAGTTCTGAAAAATATTTAATAAAATGGAAAATAAATAGTGTGGTATCGAGTACGGTATGGTAATTTATGGAAATTCAATGACAACTTCAAACAAAAACAAAAAAAAAAACAAAAAGTAAAAATAGACAAAAAAGATGATATAAAAACTGATTAAGCATACAAAAAACCAGAAAGATTGACTCCGTCACAGCATTAATGTGCAAATGTGAATTTTGTATATAAAAATATGGCCATAATATGCGGTAATTTTTATTTAAAAATATTGAAATATAAGGTTCTTCATACATAAGGCTTACTTTATTATGTAGTTCATTATTTCAGAAAAAAACTGAATGAGGTATACATACATACAACACAAATTATTTATAATTTTTTTTTTCAACCTTTATTATTTGCTACTAAATTGTTAAGACTTATGTTTTTTTGGTGATTTGTATTTGCAAATGACAATATTCAATTCAAATTATTGAAAGACTGTGTAAATCTATCACTATGGAAAAAAATTGTAATATACTAAAAGTAAGAAAAATCGATTTAATTGAATGCAATTTTAAAATTTGCCACTTTTACTGTCGACCCTGTTTTTTGGCATTAATTGCGAAATTTCTCAAAAACAAATAGTTAATGTTAAATGAAACCAACACACAAAAATCGGTGACTTTAAGACCTTTCATTTTAATTGAACTCATTTTTTTTAAACATATTTGAAAGTATGGAAAAGTAATAAAAACATGTAAAAATCGAGAATTTGGCGTTCGGTTTCAACGTAACAGCCGCGCTGAAGCCCGCATTGATTTGAACCTAAAACGAATAGAATTACGTTCGTGATTTATTATTTTAACACGTATCAACCTGCTCGGATTTGAGGCATCTTAAAACCTTAATAGTGGAACAACCTTTGTTTTTATTGCAATAATTCCACGAAAAGAGGTGTCTCCAAGATGTTTTTTAAATCGTCTATAGAATACAAGGCCTTGATGAATTCTTAGATGTGACTAGGCTTACTTACCAGACATCAGGATTTGTCCTGACATGTCAGGATTTTTAGGCACCTGTCAGGATTGCGGCCGGACTTAAGGAGTTTTTGGATTATTTAGGTGTTTTAGGGTATTCATGAAGATACTGTTGCATGCAGCCCATGGACTTAAACGAATGGTAATTTTTCACTGTGTGGAGATTAAGAGTAGCCTCAATGGCAGACTGTGAGTCGGTGAGTAACACTCAAAAGAAATGACATAAAGTGGTATTTTATTACCATGACTGTGCGTCGCCAAACCGCGCTCGCGCAAAATTCAGTAAAATGTCAGGACTTTTTGAATAAAATCAGGCTTTTTGTCAGGACTTTTCAATGTAACATCTGGTAACCCTAGATGTGACAGACAGACACCATGTGATAACCTACTCGTATGAACAATGCACAGTTATCACAATTTCCCGTTTCTACGAGTTCTGTCTCTGTCTCTTTTGCACGTTATTTATAAACAACTACATTATTGCTCTATTGTAATGTATAAGCTTCGGAAAATTGCTGGTTGTGTCAAATCACCTTAACATTACCGTTCTCAGAATAAAGTCCGAGCGAATAGAAAGAGTACCCTAGGTAGGTACATATATATCTAAAAAATTTTGTAACGAATGATTTTTAGGGTTCCGTAGTACAACAAGGAACCCTTATAGTTTCGTCATGTCTGTCTGTCTGTCTGTCCGCGGCGTAGCTCCTAGACTATTAGTAGTTAAGAGCTGAAGTTTGGCAAAGATATATGTATATAATAATAACGCGGAGAGAACTGTGAAAAAAATGTTGGAAAAATTTTTTTTTAAGGGTACCTCCCCTACAATTAAAATGGGGATGTTTTTTTTCTTGTCGAACCCAGTCGTGTGGGGTAACGTTGGTTAGAGCTTAAAAAATTGTTGTGTCTACTAAGATAATTTTATAATTTAGGGTTCTTTTTTTTTCGAAAAAATAGGCTTGAAAGTGCTAAATTTTGTTGGTAGTACAACTAAAAAAATCGTGAAAGTAGTCTATATAATGAATTTAAAAAGAAAACTATCACGGCTAAGTAGGCTTTCTTAGTTCAGGAGAAATAGTCGACAAACTTAAGATGTGCGGTTCGATTTGTTCATAGTTCATAGATTTTTCATACAATATGTTGTCCAACTGCAAATGTAATTTTGTTTTTTAAAATAAACATTTATTTTTTGAGAAGACTAGGGACCACTAATTTGCGTGAGTCCGACTCGCACTTGGCCGTTTTTTTTCTATTTGATTCTTCTCTGCATTTGTCCCAGGTGTGCCCGTTAGTCAGCCTGTCTATTAAAAAAGTATTGATCTATCGATCGATTGGCGTATTTTATTTTTATTTTATTTTATTTTTTAAGGAAAACTAGGTTACATTATATAAACAAACATTTAGAAGATATGGAACATTGAGAAGTTTTCGCCTTTAGGTTACAGATAAGCTAGCTTGACGTACGCCATACAGTTCGAACAGTAACAGTACAACAGTAATATAAAGAATAATAGTACAACAAACATAAACCTTATAAAAAAAAGTTAAATCAGTTCTTAGCAACAATAAAATAGAAAGAAAATGTTAATAATATCCTAACTACTTGGCGTTGGCATCGCGTCGCTTAGTTACCTAAGACTTAGATTCGACTGTTACATCGATTTCTCTGCGTGATCGAATCAGAAACGAGGAGATCCGCTGGAGAACCAAAGTAACCGACATAGCTTTCAGAATTGCTAAACTTAAGTGGCAGTGGACGGGGCACATAGCTCGTAGAACAGGTGGCCGTTGTGGCAGTAAAGTTCTCGAGTAGCGACCGCGCACCGGAAAACGTAGCGTAGGCTGGCCTTCCACTCGGTGGACCGATAACCAGGTGAAGGTCGCAGGAAGCCGCTGGTCATCGTGGAAATCCTTGGGGGAGGCCCATGTCCTGCAGTGGACGTTCTTCGGCTGATATGTTTATGATGATGGTACATCGATGTAAATACAGTCAATAAATTTAATTCCCTACCCATTTCGTTGAAATGTCGGTAGACATTCGCAATGCATTAGGGTTGAAAATAATATTTCAGTAATAGTAATGTTATGTCAACAGGTATTATTTGTCACTTCACATTACAGATAAGCTCTTTGCGAAAAAATATTAGGTGTTGGTTTAGCTCTTATGTTGACAGTTTGCTATACTATAATGAACCTTAGGTGGGTTGGAAATTAAACTCTTTGACAGTACCACAGGTACCCAATTGTTACCATACCCACGATTTTACTACTCATCTCAACAGGAGTGGATAGTTTGCTAAATGAGTTTTGTGCTGATCTTCCAAGGAGCATCTGGTCACAGTAGTTGTAAATCGATGAGAATAATTTTTTTTATAAAAAAATGTGCGTTTGGCTGCACCTCACCTGATGGTAAGTGCTGATGCAGCCGAGGATGTAAGACGCAAGCTCAAATAGTGTCTATTCACTCTCGTCTTGAAGATTCCTAAATTATACGAATCGGGGAATACAGACGCCGCCGGCAGGGAATTCGACTCCTTGGCCATTCGCATGATGAAGGAAGAGGCAACACGCTTCGTGCGTAAAGGTGGAACATTACCGACAAAGGGGTGATACAGGGATGCGAGGTTTTTTTTTCTTAAAAACCCTTTTTGAAACAAACATTTTAAAACAGAAATTTGCAAATAAGCCCCGCCGTTTTGAAGTCATGCGCTCACTTACGACGAAGTGCGAACAACATTTCATATTTATTTATAAAGATTGAAGATGTTTAGGACACCTCACTTGAGGCAATATACGGACCGCAATTTTTCACTTGCCCACCTACTTTTAATGATGTTTTTCATCATCAAATTTTAACAGAATGTTTTACTTTCACATAAAATCGCCTCCGTGACGTAATGCTAGCCATTTAGCAGTATATTACGACAGATTAGTTATGCAAGTTACAAAGCGACGACATACACACTTGACACAAAACTAACAAACCTGACATAACTCATTAAAAAAACGGCGAAGTGTGACTTGGGGTTACGCAAAAAAGGATTCCCCGCACCAAAATATACTAGAAAACTGAAGATATACTAGGATATTTTGTCCTAAAGCGTCAGGTTACTGAGACACTTTGAGTGATAGATTACGATAGATTTTCTGTATGGCTTTTTCGTTGTTCACATCACTATTGACATTGCATATTATGACCTGACATGTATAATTATAATTTGTGACGTGAAATAAATAAACTAAACTAGAGAGGGAAATTGTTGTTTTTACAACCTAACTCTAACACTAAGATTTTGAAAAAAAAAAAATATGAACATAATAATATATTATTGTCTTTATGCCACACTCCATACAAAAAAAATCCAACCCCTTTCGGCTTAATCGTTATAGAAATAACTATAAGGATTCCTATTAGTTTTTACATTGTTATATATGCTTGTAGATTTGTCCAAATCTGTCGGAAGATAACCCATTATAATATCTCGTGTGTTGTCTAAGATATAAGCCCAAAGAAAATGTTTATGCTGGTGGCTGTGACTGGGATGGGATCAGGTTCAGTTTACTATGTTACACGACGGCCTGTCGATACCGTTATTGTGAATAAAAAACTTGCCCCTCATCGCGTGGCAACGGTACCTCCGTATTGGGGATCGCGACTTTTCTACTATGTAGCGCAAAGATGGCATTACTTACATTATGGTCCCGTATAAAGTGCTAGAAAACCGTAGAAATTGCTTTTCTAAGAACTACAAGTACTTATAGTGAATTCAAGGTATGAGTACTTACCTGATGAAAATAAATACCAGTCGCGCTTCAATTGTTTATTAAATTCCCTTTGCTGTTTAGTTAGTTGGTTTAGGAATGCGAAGTAAAATGTAGGCAAGAGTGAATAGGCATTATTTGAGTTTGCGTGTACCATCCTCGACTGCATCATCACTTATCATCACGTGAGTTGCAGTCAAACGCACTCAAATTTTTAATTAAAAAAATAAATTTAAAAAAAGTCTACTCATATTTATATAGAATTTTAACATTTTGCGCTCGTTTTGCACCTATCATCCTATCTGTCGTCTTGCCCTCCTCCACCAACCCCCATGGGCCATTTGCTGGCGCCCTTGGAATTAACACCATTAAATAGGATGTAGCAAAGTAAAAGTAATTAAAGAAAGGATTTACTATTCAAGTGATTGAGCAAGGATTTACTAATAAGTATCCCAGTGATTGAAGATAGGATTTATAAAAGGTTGAATGATTGATAGTATTTGTAAATACTTTTTTTAAAAGCTTTGGTATTAACTATCTTGGGTCTATTAATGCAACGAAAGCTTTGGGTGCATGTATTGGTGAGCGCCCTCTGATCTGGTTTGAATTGTCTATTAATTCGTGAATTAGTCCACAATGTTGACACGACACGAGAGTGTTACGGCCGTTTAGCGGGCAACAATGAGTGAATGTTATGAAAATCGCGCTGTATTGCTGCAACTGTTTGTTTTAATACACGATCGCGGTGTTCATATACGTACCTATAATATGTTGGAATTACGCCTAATGCTCTTAGGTATCTGTTTGAAGGTGCTCAAACCCCAAAAACGAGCGTTCTTCTTGGTATCGAATTACATGGTGCGTATTTCCTTGCTGGTCCTCAAAATTATTTTCAATTAACATTCCGACCTTGGTACACAAAACACTCAGAATTTGTCCTGCATGTCTTTAAGGGGCGGTATAAAGTGAAAAGAACATTCTATATAGATATGAAAGTATAACTAAATCAATGCTTAGTTTATACGGATATACTTTAATGTATTAATTTATATTTATTTACTCATTGTTCAGTTTGCTTTTTTAAAATTTTAATTTTTGTAATTTGACATTTTGTTTTTGTGAATTTGTAAATTTAATAGTATTTATAGTATTTTATTATTTGACATGTATATTTTATGAATTTGTATCGTGTGATGAACAAATCTTATCTAATCTAATCTATAAATTCCAATTTTTTTTTCTGTCAATGAGGTACCAATGATGATTGGTACATCATAAAATTACAATCTAGCCGAGATGCTAATAAGTAATTTTAATTTAACCTAAATTGCTTATGCCAATAAATAATTAGAGTTGATATCAGCAAAAACTTGATTGCTCATAATTTGCTCAATAAAAGTAAATTGCGAAGGTACTTCTGTAATTACACTTATTAGGTTTTTAAGTTAAAAAAATTTAAGTTTTAAGAAAAAAAATATATTAAAACAAAATTTATTCTCAAAACAGCACGAAGAACGGCCACTGTTGGACGTAGGCCTCTCCCAAGAATTTCCACGACGGCCGGTTCTGCGCTGCCCGCATTCACCTGCCTGAGTGGGCGGCCTGCCTACGCTACGTTTTCCGGTGCGCGGTCGCCACTCGAGAACTTTATTGCCCTAAGACTAAGACGGGTATTTGAACCGACTTAAAAAAAAGGAGGAGGTTTCTTAATTAGACTATATATATAATATAGTTTGTTCGCGGATGACTTCGTTGTTTATGAACCGATTTTGCTGATTCTTTTTTTGTTGGAAGGGAGATATTTCAAGGGTGGTACCATGATAAGTAAACCAGGGTCTGATGATGGCATACCAGAGAAATCGAGGGGAACCTTAGTTTCCTGTTTGAAGTCGGTTTCGGAAAATTATCACCTCAATAAATCGCTATGTTTAAAGGCATAAAAATACATGACGTATCTAATTTTAAAGATTGTGAGTTATCGCAGCAGTTTCTTCGTTACCAATATCATATTTGGGAATACCCCGCATAAGATTTCGTCAGTTTCAGGAAAATGCAAGAAAATTACATATAGTTAAAAAAATGCCCCATCAGACCACTAAGAAAACACCTTCGTCTCATTCAATGTACGTAGCATCGGTAATTTAAACATGATAGACATCGCATTAGTCACTAATAAAAGACCATAAATAGTGTCACCATAAATTCAAAAATAATGACTTTATTTTCATTAAAAATTGGCATTAAACTTAAAAACTGAATCGGCAATTTCATTCTTAAACTCCTATTATTTTATTATGTTGTCACATTACACCTAGCATAAATATAACACCTTGATTACAATTTATTGTTTTAAGTTTTTTTTTTCTTATTTTATAAAACTGAATATTTGCGGCGCTCTTTGTACTTTCTAAGCGGGATGGCAAGTAAAAAGTCATGCGGATTTGTTGGATATTTACATACTCTTTAGTGTTCAAACCACAGAATAGATCTTATCTGTGGTTCAAACAGTCGTCGCGTACTAATAACTATGCTGGATCCCTAGAAAGGCTGAATCATAATATTATGAATTTTGTGACAATGCAATCGACTAGGTACGGCGTGTAGTTAACGAAGAAAATGTTGGATGTTACATTGATAAACATTGCATGCATTCAGAAATTTCAAAATTTAACTGGCATATGCTTTTAATATATAGGGTGTGTGGTTTTGGTCAGTACAGTACAGAGAACACTGTTATTTATTATGGATCCTAAATTACTATTATCATTTATCATCGAGGAGAATATCCATTTTAGAAAGATCGGATCGGATCAGATTTTTCATGGACTGGATATAGAGGATCCCAAGACAACAGCTTTGAGCATGATTTTGATGATGCCCTTACAACCTTTAGTTCAAACTTTTCACAAGTGCATGCGGGGCTAACTACCTGAGTGGTGATACCTCCATAATCATATCAGCTCATATACATCCCTACCGAGGGCTTCGAGCCTACCCTGAATTTCGTCGACCACGAAGGCCCAGTGCGGGTTGGCCGACTTCACACACAACAACAACCTTAGAGTTTCTTTGCAGGCGTGTGCAAGTTTCCTCACGATGTTTTCCTTCACTGTAAGAGCGTCGGATAAACGTACATATGAAATATAAATTCGAAAAAACTTTGGTACGTACCACGACCTCCCGGTCAGGAGGCAGCGGCCCTAGCGGTTACGCCACCAAACGCTCTAAAAATAAAATGCCTTGATAGGTAAATGTTTTTAATTAGTAATATGAAGTGTTCAGGTACCTACAGATTTCTGTTATAGTGCCTCCTAGATAATGTCTTAGGGTGGGGAACACGGTCGAAGGCTTTCTCGAGGTCTAGAAATCGTTTGACTTAGACACTTGAAACTAATTATTTCGTTAATGACTGCAGAACCCTGTATTAATCTACGGTGTGGTTCGTCACGCACTTGACCAGTTTTTTCCTAGGTATATTATTTTACTTTAATGTGAAGTCGCAACATCTAACGGGTTATTTGACGCCAAAAACCTAGTAGTAATTTGATCGTTACTCATCAATGGTAATGGATAATATTATTTTTTTGCTTCGGTACATCAAAGTATCAAGGAAACATAAATAGCCATTACCTACTCCATTATTGTGATGAACAGCGCAACAATGAAACGCTTACCTACCTATGTCAAGTTAAGAGGAATGGAAAAATGTATATTTATTTGAATTTTTGTCTACATTCTAAAACTTTGTAACGGTACGAGAAGGTCTACCACATCTGTGCTGCTACCAGTCAGTATGTCATAAGTGCGAATGAAACAGGAACAGTTGCTCAGGTTTTTGTTGCCTCTGAACAAAACGAAGTCGAGAGCAAAAAATATGAGGAGCAGTCATCATTCTCTTTTTACTGCAAAACCGGCCGATTTCGCCTTTGGAGGTAAAAGAAAAAATGTTATGACAAAACGTCCTCCCTCCCCCTCATCCTTGTGGCAGTGGCCGTGTAATACAGATATAGATATACTGCATGCCTTTTTCCACTAGGGTAAGGGGAGTCTTTCACATAGTCTTAACATATCTTTAAAATAATATAACTAAAAAATTAAAAACCCGACTGCAAAAAACTTAACCCCTATTTCTTGGTCAGTTGGGTCAAAATGTATCCTATGTCACTCACGGGGTCAAAACAAATCTAACGACACCTCAAACTCCAAAATCCATCAAGCCGTTTAGGCTACAAGGCGTACCAAAGAAATGAACATTACATACATAGGGCTTACCAATTATGAATTTAAAAAAAATACTGTTTTGTGCATTTTCGTATGGAGCATCCTCAGGAGCATTGAATTTTTTTACAGTTGATTAAAAGGGAAAAGTTATTTAGTATAAAACCAAAACTAAACTTGTAATGCTGCAAAGGCTGCAGTTTGCACTAAAAAATTTAATAAACGTAGAAAATATAAGGACAAAATCAGAGTCGGGATGAAAATCAGAATAAGTATTGACTCAATAACTATTATGTAATTTTATAATTTACTGTTTGTATAAGAATAAATTTATACTATATTAAGCCTTCAATTGGAAAGGTTAAGAAGATCTTTTTATCGATTGGGACGACTTTACAGTACTTATTTCATTTTACCAAAATTTATTATTATATTTTATCACGTGTGACTGTGAGGTGGTTGGTTTCCAACAAATAAATAACTAAAAATTTGAGTGCATTTGAATGCATCTCTTAACACTGCAATTTGCAAAAGGCAGAATCTTAACTTTAACCAATTTAAAAATTAAGCTATTACCTAAATAAAGATCTCATTAGCGATTGGCTGGGAGGGGAGCATATGCACTAAAATGCCTAGTCCACAACTGTTGCGTCAGTTAAGGACTAAGAACTTAAGTGCTTAAGTAAACATAATCATTAAATGTACGTCAACCGTAGTGGGTCCGCTTTCAGCTTTGTCAATGGTTCAGGAGAACCCACGGCGTTGCATACCAGAGAATCGGTCTCAGCTCAAGTTCTATATGTGTATTAATAACAACACAATGACAGATAAACACGAAAGGCAACACCGGATTCAATGACGACGATTTTTATCGGTCGTAAGTTGATCATGCCTAGTAATTAATTTAATGTGAAGGTTTAGTCTTCTTCGATTACAGGATGTTTTCAAGCAACTCGTTTGTGTGTGTGTGTTTGTGTGCATTGCTAATAAATTGCGAAACACATTTTTTACCCTACTGCTTATGAAGGAATTTCATGTTTTACGGGTGTATGTACAGATGTCAGTATGTATTGTAGCATGTGGCTACAAATATAATCTTAGGCAGAGATTTGTTATATATATAGCATATCTCTGATCTTAGGCATCTTTTTTGGACATTATGTTGTACATAGTATTTACCCGACTGGAGGGACTGCACCAGGGAAGGTTATGTTTTTCGAGTATACTTACATATGTATGTTTATTTCTTTGGCACGACCTGTAGAGTAAAAGGCTTGATGGATTTTGGAGCGCGAGGTGTTGTTAGATTTGTCTTTATCCCGTGAGTGACATAATGGATACATTTTTACCCAACTGGCAAAAAAATTAGGGGTTCCGTTTTTATGCATTTGAATTTTGAATTAATTCCTTAAGTTATTTATTTATTTTACGTTATAAATTCATAATTATAGATGTCATAGGTGTACAGGTAAGTACGTATACATATATGTTATAACATGTATGATTGTATGGCAAAATAAATGTTCAGTGTAATTAATTATTTTTATTTTCTATTGGCCTTTTTGTATTTAAGGCGAGGTGGTGATTGAAACAGTTGTCTCTGTCTTTTTCTTTACATCTAAAGTTTAAAGAAAATAACCACACTTTTACACTTTTTCAATGGTTTTTCGTTTCAATCAAAAATTACAATTGAAGTATAAAAAATAATAACATTACTCACTTTTTTTTCATAACAAATATTTTTGTATATTTTTTTTAATCTATGCTTCAAAATATTAGTCATAACTACAGTTGAATGTTACAGTGTAGACCTATCTTTGGGATTTTTTCTATCGAGCCAAACCTGCTCAATCGTGTTTCTAATAGCTTTTTACTTTAAGGGACATCATCAACAATATCTCTATTTCTATCGTTTAGGAGTAGTTGACGTCATAAAAAAATAACGAAAATCTGTAATATTACCGCCTTAATTTGTATGAACCTGCATTAATTCAATGGAGCCTGCTCTTCTACCTCGAAGCAGGGTGGGTGTGTGAACCTGAATATGGTTCTACTGCGGATAAGAGCCTTTGATACTTGGTGTTTAGAGCTAATACTCAAATGGTAACAACGAGGCTCAATATTATTAGGGCGACACTGTGAGTCTGCCTGTCTGTTTGACCTTTATAATGCTGTATCTTTTGAATATAATAGAAAGCCGTAGGTTTTTTTACATAATATGTTTCATTATAACGCGGGTTAACTAACAAATAAGAAAGTAAAAATTTAAGAGCAGGGAGCAAGAGTTCCTCATACAAACTTTAAAGTCAAACAACATATCAATAAAAACCGGCCAATTTTAAGTCATACACGCACTTGGATCCCGAACTGAATAAAAAAAATGTGAGCTATAACGGGACGACTGGTCACAATAAAGTTACTTTTCTATATTGTGGCTTGGTAGATGTGAAACACACACTACTACATATACAGTTTATATGTAGTAGTGTGTGTTTCACATACCATCGCCACGGCATGCGTCGCCACGCCAGAAATCGGTTTTACGTGCGGCTATAGATGTTTCACATCAAAAAACAGTCAATAATGCAAAAAATCAAGGAGTAATTTAAAAATCATTTGTAAAATAAAGCAGTTAAAACAAAGGAATATTTTATGTGAATTCCGTATTAAACACATCACAAGACATCAAGATAGTATTTTAGTAGTTTAAAACACAAGACACGTCATATACAAGAGATAGGTACAAAAAATAGCCGCTGGCGGCGTGAATACATCTGTCATCAGTGTTGCTATATTCGGCGATCCTAATCACGACAAACTCCTAGATACCCCAAAAATATTGATCGATCTTTTTTTGTTCTAGTTGGAAAACATCTTGTTCTGAATCTTGTAACAATTTTTTTTACAAGCAAGTTGAAAACTGTATTTTGAGATCGTTAATCGATTTTTTTCTTCCTTTCAGGTAAATCACAATCTTACGCGGCAGTTTGCTAGATTAAAATTCTGGTATTGAAGGTTAGCGGCAGGTTGGTTGCATTTACCCTTTTTTTTCAAATATTATAGTCGCAGTTGTAATCTCTTATTTTATTTTTAGGATTTTTTTGTTGGCCGTAATATTCCAATTATTATTATGTAAGGTGGCAAAGGATATGTACCTAGTGGAAAGTAGCCACCACCGCTTACAATCGTCTGAAATTGTGAACGCATTGCCACAATGTAAGAATCCATACAGTGGTCCTACTGGTGGTATAGTATGGTACTTTGAAAGCCAGTCACTGGGTAAGTGAGCACGTGCTGAATGTACTGAATTGTGTGAATTGTCCCCAACGGTGACTTGGGCAACTGGGGCTCAACCACCCCCGATCATCGACCCCCGTATGGATGCACTGTCAAAAAGACTCCGTTGAACGCCTTTAGGGATTCTTTTAACTATGGCATTGCACTGTTTGGCGGCAAGTACTTGTTATTCTATAGAGCGAGTAGTGGAACCAACAAAGAAACTGAATATTCTTATCTAGGCCTACAATTTATTTTTTCCGATATCGATAACAGTGTTTTTTTTCTTTCAACGTTTCTCCGTAGATTGTTAAAAATGTTATATGATGATTTTATATGGATTCTTTTACCTTTGGCACTGCACTGGGCGGCAAGTACTTGTATAAAGCGAGTAGTGGAATCAACAAAGAATACTGAATATTCATACCTAGGTACAATTTTCTTTTTCAGATATCGATTTTTGTGTTTTTTTTGCGACGTTTCTCCATAGATTGTCAAAAATGTCATATTATAATATTTTATAGTATTGCAATTGCGAAATTTTGCGAAAATCAATTAGACCGGTTATTGTGCAAGACTGAAAATTGTGTGGTCGGCGTATACACGCGAGATCTGTCATGAGTTCGCAGGTCACCCAATATCCAAGACAGATGCTGTGTTGGATCAAGTGGATAAAAACTTTTTTGAGAAACTCCTCCCCGCCGAACACATGGCGTTGGAGTCTCGGAGGATATCCGATATTTTTTATCCAGCGCTTTGGAGAAGTAAAAAAAGTGCAGTCGGGTAGCTGAATAACTGACCCCCCGCACATGTTTATTATGTAAATGGAAGGTAAGTATATACAAATCTGCGAAATTTACGTTTTTGTTATTTATCGCTGTACGTTATGAACGTTTCGCGTTTTAAACACTCTGTGTGTAGTTCGCAAAAGTGCCTATATCAATGATGAATAAAGGTTTTTTTTTTATTCACAATTGATAAGCCCTTGGCATCAACTCACCTGATGGTCAGTGACGATGATGCCGAAGATGGAAGAGGGCTTACCAAAATTCCCCAACGCAATGTAGAATTGGCAATCTTATCTTCAAGCCGGAACACATCAAATAACACTGATGTTTGGCGGCAAGACTTAGATAAGATGGTGGTAGCTAGCCAGGCGGGCTTAGAAAATGCCCTAGCACCAAGCAAACAGAGTCTTACAAGACCCCATTGGGAATCGAACCCGCGAACGCCTGGAGTGAAGCGAATGGACTAACCATTCCGCCAAAGAGGCGGTTTTTATTATTAATTACTTACTTTTCTTACCTATGATATATGATAGTTCAGGATAATTGTGTTATGTGTGACATTAGGACACTGTAGACCTCTTTGAGCGTATACTCAAGTCTATAAATCGAAAGGGGCAAGTCATCTCCAGATTAGAAAAGAAAAAAAACCTAATAAGAATGGAAAAGAAAGAATTCATGCATCAATTTGCAAACATCTCAATCGGTAAATTTTTTCTTCTTACCAAGCCTCTATTTATTCTGAACCCATCTGCTTGGTTGTAATAATAAGAACAGGTTCTCTGCAAATAAAAGGAGTGTCAAAGGAGCTTATTTTATACTATCTTTTTCCCGCGGCTCCGCCTGCGTGGACATCTTTTTTATGACTGTCTTTAAAGATGATTAGTAAATTATGTCGTTTCCCACCTACTCAACCATCTCTGTGCAAAAAAATCACAACAATCGAGTATTTTTTTAGTTCCCTCAGGAACTGCATCAGATTATGCTATTTTCCCGGGATAAAAAGTAGCCTATGTCCTTCCCCGTGACACAGGCTACCTGCATGCCAAATTTCATAAAGATTGGTCAAGGCGTTGAAGCGTGAAAAGGTAACAAACAAACAAACACAATTTCACATTTATAATATTATAAGTAAGGATTGATTTCATTTAGTACGACCCGGGCACATGTGGGGTCGCGAATGGAGCGCGCACACGCACAGGCTGGAGTACTCGGGCGCATTGTTGTTCATTCTGCTCTCCTCGTACCCATAACTCAGTGAAGCCTTCAGCCCTTTGAGTATACATTCTACCTACAGAATGTATCACGGATTAGATAAATAAGGTTGGATTGGCAATAGTCACCCTTTGTTTGAAAACCAGCGTCACTGCCTGTCTCCCACCCATCAACTCCACTACACAAGCAATAATAATACATATACACGAATTACGCGCACTAATAAACAAAACACACATAGAATACAGGGCTGCAATTGGGTCTCACACCATTTAGAGAGTCTGTACGTTACACACAACCACACGCAAATAAAAAGTATGATTGTCTAATCATACTTGAGGCGCGCCTGCCCAGCGCACATTTCCAAACAAAACTTATTTATCTGATCCGTGGGATGTATACTCAAAGCTTCAGCCTCATTTCAATATTGTTTGGGATCTCTGAAGTTTCTCATACGCAATGAACAATATTGATAATAACTTAGGTACCTGCAAATTAATTTGCTAGAAGAACCTAAAAATAATACTATATTTGATTGGAATTTTAAATTCAATGCGAAAGTTCATTTTTATTTAATCCTACTGTTTTTCTTCTAAATTCCCTTTTGAAGAAGGCCATAGGTATATTGGCTATTATGATTACACCATCCCTGTCAAGGATCTACCCTTAGATTTACCTTTTAACCGCATTCGTGTCGTAATGGTTTCGTCCATTAACTTCACATTAGGAGATTGAGAATTCGATTCCCGTCAGAGTCTAACTTTGTAAGACTCGGTTTGGTTGGTGGTAGGTCATTTTCTAAGCCCACCTGGCTAGCTACCACTATCCTATCTAAGTCTTGCCGCCAATCATCAATGTTTATAGCATAGTAGTGTTCCGGCTTGAAAGATAAGATAGCCAGTTCTCCATTGCGTTGAGGAATCTTGGTAAGCCCGCTTCCATCTACGGCATCATCATCACTTACCATCAGGTGAGATGATGCCAAAGGCTTACCAATGGGGAATAAAAAATATATAAAAAAACGACGGTAGCTTTATACGTGACAACTACCTTTACGTGATAATTCCAGGTGGAGTGGAGCTGGCCTTATCAGTTGATTGATACTGGTACAATACATCATTGCTACTGTTATACCAAAGTATATATAGTAGTACTTACATACAATTTGGACACTCCCTGCCGCTCTTTAGATTACGACCTCACCCCCTCGTCACCCAGATTGATGCAGATTGGTTATAGTTTGGTTCTCGAACGTATGGGATTTCGCCGTGATTTTGTTTGCTCCGTCATTTGTTTTTAGAAATGTCATTTCACGACCGTTGTATGCAGTGTCCAGGGTGTGGTTAAACTATGTATACACAAACAATGCGCGTGGGCACCCTTCTATCGGTTAACTTGACACTGGGCCCTCTTTAATTAGTCCTACATACGGGCGAGCGATTTAGCTTGTTATGAGTGAAAATTAAATTAGTTTACAAGCTTTCAAGCCACAGCGCGTTCTACAAACTTACACAAACTCACTCTGAGACTGACTCACAGGTGCTTTTGCCGAATTGAATGCGATATCAATGTTTTTGTGATGATTGGTGACGATACTGAATCGAAAGTACTTATTTTCTCTGTATGCCTTGCGTTCAAATTTTTTTTTAACACATCATTCTACTTTGATTAAACCGCCTCCGTGGCGTCATGATTCGTTGGTCAGCTTCACATGAAGAGGTCACGGGTTCGATCCCCTGCGGAGTCCAACTTTGTAAGACTCAGTCTGGTTGGTGGTACCTAGGGTATTTTCTTAGTCCGACTGGCTAGCTACCACCATCTTATCTAAGTCTTGCCGTCAAACATCAATGTTAACAGCATTGATGTGTACTAGTTTGATGGTAGGATAGTCAGTTCCCCATTGCGTTACAAAATCTTGGGAAGCTCGCTTATATCTTCGGTATCATCGTTACCATCAGGTGAAACAAAAAGGGCTTACCGATTGTGGATCGCATCAACCGTCTAGGTTACTTGATAGATCATTACCATGGTCTACTCATGATAACCTCTAAGTCTCTCAGATTCCCAACAATTTTTCCACTGGCTCCACACGATTTCCTGTGATTTCCGCTAATTGCCCATTGATTCACCATGATATGCTTGTATACCTAAAAGTTCGGATGTTACAAAATTTAATATTTATGCTCATCAAATTGTTACTGATTGACTGACTTTGTAACCTGTCATTTTTTAACGAGGCGCTGGCATTTGATTTTCTATTGGCGAAAGAGAAGTATTGATAAAAATATCGATATGTTCTTGAACTATTTTAATACTAGTAGTAAGTACGTATTGTTGTTATTAATATTATAGTTACTGTGTATATCGATAATTTTATCAATACGTTTTTTAGGGTTCCGTGCCCAAAGGGTAAAAACGGAACGCTATTTCTAAGACTCGGCTGTCCGACCGTCTGTCTGTCTGTCTGTCTGTCTGTCCGTCTGTCACCAGGATGTATTTCATGAACCGTGATAGCTATACAGCTGAAGTTTTTTTACAGATGATGTATTTCAGTTGCCATTATAACCGGAAGTACAAAAAAATACAAAAAGTTAAAAAATAAGGGGGTCTCCATACAAAAAACGAGTTTTTTTTTTAAGTAACTAGTATCTTATCTGTGGTATTGTGTCTGATTTCTTCAATACTTGGATGCTTGAATACTTGGAAGCGTCGGTGGCTCAATCGGTAACGACTCGGTCATCCTAACCAAAGGTCTCGGGTTCAAATCCAGAAGGCTAATTTACCAATGAGTTTACAAAGCTTACGTACATATACTTACCGATTGCTTTAATGGTGAAGGAAAAACATCGTGAGTAAACCTGCACATCTGATTCCAGGTGTGTATGAAGGTCGAGTTGCACGTCCTTGGGTGTAAATCAAAATGCCCTACACGTGACCGCGGGTGATGCAAGGTGCAACACCAGGCAACCGCCATCTATTCCTTGGATAGCACAGTTAATTGTGCCACACAAGTAACTATTTAGTAATCTGTGGCCACACGTTAAGAAAGAAAGAAGAACACTTGGGCCTTATATTTTAGTGAAATATTCATGAAAATCGTTCCTTCACTATTACTTTTCGAAACTACTAAATATAATTTAATTTAATTAAAAAAATTAATATAATTTTGGTGAATTGTTCTGAAAATCGTTCTTTATCTATTACTTATCGGGATCGAAAGTGTCCTGGGTGTGTTTGTATGGGATGTTAAGCGTACCTACCTAAGGTTTAACTCAGCGACAATGACGCTGGGTCATATTGA
Organism: Coleophora flavipennella; assembly: GCA_947284805.1. Lineage (NCBI taxonomy): Eukaryota > Metazoa > Arthropoda > Insecta > Lepidoptera > Coleophoridae > Coleophora > Coleophora flavipennella. The sequence continues at coordinate 8,838,564 of OX369308.1, forward strand.
CCCGAGCGATTTTCAATTGGGGAAATTTCGAAAAAAACATATCATTCGTTATTGGTTTTCTCAGTAGCTGGAGATATAGGGTTCATAGGATTTGTACCATAGTGTAGTGAGCAAGCGCCAGTGAAGAATGGTAAAATCCCTTTTCTTGAATAAAACGGCTACAGCTCCATTCATTTTAGTTACAAAACAGAAATTATTTTAGTTGCCCTTTTTGAGGTTGTTGCATTAAAACCTTAACCATAGTTATATAAATTAACCATCTTGGTACTACAATGACTTCATGGTCATGCAATAGTTCTTACTTTGTATAACATTTTTTTTATAATTTAGCAGAAAACCAGATAAGAAAAAAAACATTCGGGTTATATTGACCCAGCGTCATCGTCCGCCTTATTTTTTACCTCAGAATACAGAAAAAACCAGAATGCGCGTTAAGTCAGAATAGTATGACGCGCGCTGAAGCCAAAAACTCCACGAATACCCTTCTTCCCTTGGCTGTAATGTTGCTATATTAGGTCGGATTTTAATACTTTTTGAATTAGGTAAGTTAGGAAGAACCACTGCTTGTTTACTCACAAAAATAAATCACCTGCATGCAGGGTTTAGAAGGAACCAAACGTCATAACTACACCGATTTAGAGTAGTTTCATACAAGCACAATTTGCCTCACTTTTATCGCCGTACGCGTGTTCTGGTTTTTTCTGTATTCTGAGTTTTTTACACGTCATTGCCGCCGGGTTAAGCAAGCAATGTAGTGTAGTTTAATCTACTATAGTTCAAAAAATCAAAAACAAACTACTTGCTTTTTCATTAAGCTCTTCCATCATGTTTTACGTGTCTCTTATTGCTACTTTCATCTCTATTTGTTTGCACTGCAATTATATTATTTTAAACTGCGAATTATTTTTTTGTTTCTAATTGTTATAAATACTGTTTTTATAATTTACACTTTAGCTGCTCTAGCGCTACCTAGACTGACTGTGTTTACATACAGCGCCATCTAGTTGTTTCAAGTTTTACTTGATAGTACACCACGCACGGGTTCTTGTTTCATGTAGCTGTAGTTCCGTCGTTTGTCTACAGAGGGCGTTCTTTCAATCGACAGATGGGTCTCTAGAGATGATCGTTTCGTCCTCTGTACCGTAGCTCCAAGAGGCCTGAAAGCTGAAGTCTTTCAGTAACTTAAATATAAGTCCTTATTTTAACACTCACACCATTCGTAACGCATTCAGTAAGGAATGATTGACTAATGAAGTTGGGCCATACGACGAAACACCTGAAAAGTTTAGTGTTCGTTTTTTGTTCGTCTTAAATAGCCCGCAAAAATGGAACGGACGGGCTCAATTTTTGCGGGCTATTTACAGAAAAAGTAGACACTCTACAAACAAATTAACTTTGCAACAACGAAACACCTGAAAACTTTTGTGTTCGTTTTTTATTCGTTTAGCTTTTTCCCGAGCAGATTTTGAAGGTTCAACAAGCGTTACGTTTCAAACGTAACGGCGTCGGCATAGTTAGTTTGTTTGTAGAGTGTCTACTTTTTCTGTAAATAGCCCGCAAAAATGGAACGGACGGACTCAATTAACTAAGTATGCCGACACCGTTACGTTTGAAACGTAACGCTTGTTAAACCTTCAAACCTGCTCGGGAAAAAGCTAAACGAACACTAAACTTTTCAGGTGTTTCGTCGTCTGGCCCAACTTCAATAGTCAATCATTCCTTACTGAATGCGTTACGAATGGTGTAAGTGTGTTAAAATAAGGACTTATTTTTAAGTTACTGAAAGATTTTTCAGTTTTCAGGCCTCTTGGAGCTACGATACAGGGGACGAAACGATCATCTCTAGAGAGGACTTACTGTGTTTACATACCGTGCCATCTGTTGCCATCTTGTTGTATCAACTTTAACTTGATAGTACACCACGCATGGACTCTTGTTTCATGTAGCTGTCCGTCGTTTGTCTACAGATGGCGTTCTTTCAATCGATACAATGGTAGTCTGTGTTGTTTTGTAGCAGAAAACTAGATGGCTCCACGTTTTTTTGTTTTACCATGTACTAACACACAGTCTCATATATAATCAATAATCATATATTCACAGAGTTCTACAATAATAATACTATACCACAGTAACTACACCTAGAGACTTTGTAGATGGTGATTTATGTCACTTTTCTTTTAATTATAAGTTCAAGGTTATGCTCATCATAAGCTGTGCAAGATAAAAGTGGAATCAGCTCGAAATAGTAAATAATAAAATAATAGTCTTAAAGCGGTTCAATTAGCACACTAGCGCCGCCGTCAAGAGAAATAATTAATTTACTCATCATAATACAAAATTATTGAGTATTTTGCCTGTATAGGGGGCAACAACTATTGTTTATTTGTTATTTTACGAACTTGTTATTTTAACTGTAAATATGTAAGTATGAGAAACTGCTAAATGTCATAAGTACTGCATTTTTGGCACTAATGCAGACTTAAAAGTTAATGAATGTTGGTGCAACTCACTCTATGAAATGACCGCATTTGTTTGTACATACATATTTGTATTTTGTAGATCCGGCTTAAAGGACCAGCTTAGCTAGCACGTCACAAAGAAACGGGCCGGTTTATCTCTCGCATGGTATTTGTGATTTATTTTAGTTGTTAAATTATTCTGTATCATAAGTGTTTAGAAACAAATGTAAATGTTTTTCATTTTGTAAACACCATTTGCCGTGTTTTTAATTTTGTAAACAACATTTGCCGTGATTGTTCATTAGTCTGCCAGGAACAACCCTGCGCAGAAGCCTGCGCCGGCACAGCGCAGCCTCCATCGCTGCGGTGGCAGGCCACATCGGAATGCCATAACTCAGACATACCACCTTAACGGTACGGGAGAGTAGGACGCCGCTAGCTCGCTAAACAGAGATGCAGTGGCGACATGGTTGAACGACCGATCAAATAAGTTTTGTACTTGTACGCGCTATCGTATGCCACGTAGCTCCCACTACGAATCCAGTATGCGTGCTTTTGATATTTTAACTCGATTTCAAAAATGGCGCGTGCAACTTTTCCCTTTCCTTCTCATTTAAGCGCTAATTTTTTATCATCTATACTTTTGTCACTGATAGATTTACTGGAGAAACGTATCATCCTCGAATGATATAGGGTTAAACCAAAACTGGATATATGCTCTAAGGAGGACTGTTACGCCAGAAGCAAAGCACTTTCCCGATGAAGAGACACTGTGAACAAATTGTGACAGAATTTAAAACGAAAAAGTGGAACAGTAGCTCATGCCACCTATATAGTGAATTTCATCCAACCGGCCGAGCAGTTACCACCTGGAGGAAAGCTTGAATGGAGAACCTGGAAAGCCCTAAATCGATTGCGAACTGGAGTAGCCCGATCCGAAGAAAGTCTGAAAAAATGCGGAATACTTCCTAAACATGCCAACATATCGTGCCAGTGTGGCGAACCCCAGACTACTTCACATTTCTCAACGTGCTCTAAGAGCCCATATTGTACAACAGAAGACCTAATGAAGGCAACACCCGAGGCGATCGAGGTGGCACGATTTTGGCAAAAGTATATTTAATGTTAAGGAATTGACACTTCCACACGAGAAAAAGAAGACACTGTGAATAAAACAGTGACCATCCAGAATCCAGAAGACATTCCACAATACAATGGAAGAAAGAACTACATAACATAACTACTTACCTAAATTCTTTCCTGCTTTTTCAAGGTCCAGCATTCTTCATTTTTGGGCAGTCTGGTCTCCCATTTGCTATTCCTTTTTTGTTTTTGTATATTACATCATATCCACAATAAATGACTCTATTTTTCTAAGTACAAATTGAGATAATATTATGTCAAATAAATAACTCTTTCCTGTTTTCAATATATAATTTTGTCCCAAAATCGGAACATAATATGTACAGATTAACATGGCTTCGGAGGAATTTCGTAACAACATAAATAGAAAGGAGGTTAATTTAAAGTGTACATTTACGATCGAATAAGTCGTTAACCAGTGTAATTTGATCTTTTGATCTTAAACTACACGTTTGTGCTCCATACATCAGCGAAAGACCAGGAGAAAGTGGCGTAACATGGCCACACAAGAATTCTATCGTGACAAAAGACGGTCGATCTAGTAAGAGGCTTTCTTGGAAACAATTTAGACATCTCACTGACTGAAGTCGTCACATCACGTCCAGTTGTAACGGTCGAGAGAGTCAAGTCAAAGCTCAGGCCAGGGCGGTGTATACGATACGACCCGTAACCGAAGAAAGTATCAGTCTTTCTCGTTAAACTGAAAATCTTTTACCAATTTAATGTCATACTAAATTGATAAGCTGTATAGCCATACAGGTCCGCCGCTGGTCTAACGATTATTTGGACCAGTGGCTAAAATATTTCTAAAATAGGTCCACTGGCCCAATTATAACCCTTTACAACGTGTGGTCTCTTATTGTGTAGTAATATTAATAGTCATATCTTAGTCTATTTTGTGAAGTTTTAGCTCTGTTCTGAACTGCCGAGAGATGGCCCGATAGGAGCGGTCGTGGCCGGCGTTCTTGGCCGCGCTACCTAGGTACACAGGCCAGTACATCAAGCTACACACTTTGGAGTTTCTACCGTTCTTATGCCGAATGCGTATGGATCAGAATCGCACTACGACTGTATAGCTTGATGTGTTGGCCTCTGTACATCTGGCTAGCTCACGATGCGCACGCGCAGCTCCGAGCGGTTTGGCTATCTATCTACCATAATATATGTAGTAGTACGATAGGTATAGAAATTCTAACAAAGGTACTGACAAGTATTAAAACTAGAGCATTGACTGTGGGTTTCAAAACAAATAGATGTCTTCATAAAAACTATCAAAAGCGGCAATCAGATCTATTTTATTCCGTTAATCATCATGAAAGCGTCAGTTTCGTAACGGTTAGGACCGCTGCCTCCTGTCCGGCAGGTCGTGGTTCAAATCCTGCCACGTACCAATGTCTTCCTGAATTTAGATTTCATATGTACGTTTATCCGACGCTCTTACGGTGAAGGAAAACATTTTGAGGAAACCTGCACACGCCTGCGAAGAAACTCGAAGGTTGTGTGTAAAGTCGACCAACCCGCACTGGGCCCACGTGGTCGACTAAAGCCCGACCGCCCTAATTCAGAGTATGTTCGACCCCCTTGGTGGGGACATATATGAGCTGATAAGGTGATGATAATTTAGTGGCAATTATTCACTTTTTTCACTTTTCTCACTAAAAGTGAGCGATTGATACGGTATGTTTGTTTAATTATGTCAAAGATTACCTTTTCTCTGTCTAAATAAACTAAGCTTCACAAAAAGAAAAACTGTCTGTATCATCTAAAACTATGTTTACGGCTTAGAAGACGGCGGGGGGGGCGGGGGGCATTTAATGGGGTAAATCAATTGTACGTTATTGCTTAATGTGCAAGGTTTGATGAGTGTTGCCTAGGCCACTGTCACACCCTGGACACTTCATACAACGGGCCAGAAATGACATTTCAAAAAAGGAATGACGCAACAAACAAAATGGCTGCAAAATCCTATACGTTCGTCAACGAAACTGTAACCAATCTGTATCAATCTGGGTGACGAGGGGGTGAGGTCGTAATCTAGAGAGCGGCAGGGAGTGTCTATACTGTATGTTAGTACTTATATATATACTTTGCCACTGTCTTGTCTCCATTCTCCTTCTTCATTAACCTGACAATTAGGCAGTGCACTCTAACTCGTCCGTTTCGTGTGTACCAGCGAGATTCCTTCGAGACCGCGACTCTATACGTGAGCGTGCCCAGCCATTTAAGCACGCACACGCCGAGCCCCATTTAAAGTCGCTCTCTCCTCGCACCTAATTCGTCTACGAGTTGAAGAGCTTTTGAGGGCCATAGCTGAACTGGGTGCAAGCGGTCATGGCTAAGGCCGGAAAAATGCTTGGTGGTTCGAATAGCTCTACTTCCATGTAGACCAGAACCTTTTTTTAATAGATGCTTGACTTAAGTAAAAATGAAAACACAAAAATAACCTTAACAAGATGTACTATAGTACACGAAAATTTAAGACACTTCATATAAAAGAAAAGAGAGCTAAGTGTGTGTCGGGTCACATTCGATATAGGGTTCGATAAACTGAATATTAATTTAATTAGGTTTTGATTTTGTGGACAATTTGTATGAATGAACAAACTTGCCGATACCTTAAAAATGGGTGGCTTTCCATATTAATTAAGCTAATCAGCTTACTGAAGGAGAAAAAAAGTTATTTTGGTGCTTTTTTTGTGGTAGGGCATTTTCTTAGCCCGCCTGGCTAGCTACCACCATCTTGCCTTCCGCCAAACATCAGTGGTAACAACATTGATGTGTTCCGACTTGAAGATAAGATTTCCTCCATTTCGTTGGGGAATCTTGGTGAACCCGCTTCCATCTTCGGCATCATCGTCACTTACCATTACGTGAGATAATGCCAAGGGCTTATCAATAGTCAATAAAAAAAATAAAAAAAGGTTGCAAATTTTTCCGCGTAGCCTATGCCATTTTTTTACTTTTAGTCCATTTCCATTGCAAATACAGCTGACGATTGCTGTGGTGATTACAAAAAATCTTACCTCGACTTCTGAGTTGTCAATTGTCATACATAATTCTTTTTATCGTGTATTCCTCTAATTTGTTTTACAAAATCAAGCAATGTAACTATCACTTAATACATACACAGATGATTTACAACTGTATGTATCTTTCCCGCATGAGGATACCTTCTGCGCTGTACAAAAAATTAATAAGGATTTGGATGGTGTCTCTTCTTCGTCTTTGAACAATTTTATTTTAATTTAACCTTGAAATCCAAACAAATGATGTTGAAGCAAGTAGTTAATATCACTACAGTGAATCCCTAATGTATGGTGTTCCTGTAGAAATAGTTTACTACAATGAATCCCAATGTTCGTGTATGTGGTGTTCCTGTAGAATTGGTTCACTATAATGAATCCCAATGTTCGTGTATTTGGTGTTCCTGTAGAATTGGTTCACTATAATGAATCCCAATGTTCGTATATTATGTGGTGTTCCTGTAGAATTAGTTAACTATAATGAATCCTAATGTTTTTATATGTGGTGTTCCTGTAGAATTGATTCACTATAATGAATCCCAATGTTCGTTTATGTGGTGTTCCTGTAGAATTGGTTCACTATAATGAATCCCAATGTTCGTATATGTGGTGTTCCTGTAGAATTAGTTAACTATAATGAATCCCAATGTTTGTATATGTGGTGTTCCTGTAGAATTGGTTCACTATAATGAATCCTAATGTTCGTATATGTGGTGTTCCTGTAGAATTGTTTCACTATAATGAATCCCAATGTTCGTATATGTGGTGTTCCTGTAGAATTGAATCCCGAGGTGCGAAATTTAGGCATTACTATGGATTGGTTGCATTGTCCGAGTACCTGGATAGCCTTATTTTAAATAGTTGGCTTTCCGTGCGAGAATAGGAAGTAACATTGCTAATGATTTGGACGACATACATTTTTAATGTTTAATGGACTGTATTTTCATGTATTGTGTATTTATTTTTTGCCACTGTATGAGTATTTTTTTCTGAAGTAAAAGATTTTTTGATTATTATTCGTTCCTCATCCCCGTAACCCTAAATTTTTGTCCACGTCCAAGGCCTTTGTTTCCTCTATCTAGGGCCCACACCAACGAACTTAAGGGTCCCCAGGAGGCTCGAGTTTCCAAACAAACGTAGTTCCACTTTAATACAAAAAATGCATGCCGGATTAAATCTATACTTTGTAAATAAATTGAGTAGACATATATAGATGTTTGTATGTAAATAGTTTTCATCGTAGTAAATTTAAACATAACTAAACGAAGGCTTAAATTAGTTTTGTACTGAAAGTTTCAAACTGCTCTTATTTTTTTCCGTTTTATAGTAGTACATCGAAAACTAATTTCATTCAATCCGGCATGTAGTTTTTGTATTAAAGCAGAACTACAATTGTATGGCAACTCAAGCCTCATGGGGACCCTTAAGCAAACATACCAGTGTCCCTGGCTCTAGACCTTGTAAATAGTTCTCATTTATTGAATACAACATTGATATACCTAGGTACTTTCTTTATCGGAACCGCTATGTACGAGGTCCAATTTAATCCGAATTCGTTGTTTGATACTAATTAATAATTATAATTAATATTATTAATGTGAAAATGTGTTTGTTTGTTACCTTTTCACTCTTCAACACCTCGACCAATCTTGATGAAATTTGGCATGCAGGTAGCCTGTGTCACTGGAAAGGACATAGGCTACTTTTTATCCCATGAAAATAGCATAGTCCGATGCAGTTTCTGAGAGAACTGAAAAAATACTCTTTTTTAGTATTTTTTTTAACATCGTAACAGAACATTGGATTGTTGTGATTTTTTCCATAGAGATGTTTGAGAGGGTGGGAAATGGCATAGTTTAGTAATTAACATATCCTGATATAGTTCCCGAGGGATCTGGGGTAAACTCATTTCAAGGCACGTGCACATCGTCGTGCAACGGATTGAAGTGATATTTTTGAACAAAAGTGGTTTAGAGGGTGGGAAGTGACATAGACTACTAATTAGAATAGCCCGATATAGTCCCTAAAACGCATGTCCACGCTCGCGAGGCGCTTGCGGCTCGCGCACCACTCACCCTTAAACACAGTCATAAAAATGATGTCCACCCGGGCGAAGCCGCGGGAAAAACCTAGTATTATATAATTTTCTTGCTTGTGCAATAATTTATTATTAAGATTTTTTGTTTTTATTTGGTTTTGATTTCTGCTGCTGTTATCATTTGTTTTTTTATATGCGTATAATATTTTTTGTTTTGTAACTTTCACGTTTGGCTAGCTATACCGTAAGTGTTTGTTTTCAAATAAAAAATAATAATCATAAAAATTTAAACCCAATTTGCTAAAATATATAGTACGTAGTTGTAAAAAAAAATCGTATGGGATACAAAATCTATAATCTATATTATAGATTTTGTATCCCATACGATTTTTTTTAGCATTGACGCATGTGGAGCATTAATACTCTTTAAAATTAAATATTATACGAGAACAGCTTATTACTTTTTGGTTTATTCAAATGAACAACTTTTGTACTCTTTATCTGTCCAGCTAAGTTTTAAACTTTTTTCACTCTGAACCTATAAGTCAAAACTCGTACCACCCGTGGGCCGTGGGCCGCCCGCCGGCCGTGGTCACTGCGCATGTTTTGGATTCGGCCTTGCCTGGCTACAAATTGGTACGAGCGAGGCAGCGCGCGCGCCGCCGGTCACGGCTTGTTCCTACTTTTATTTTTGTTTTTGGTGTGGTTCGGAGCTCAATGCTAGGGTGGGGATAAAGGTTTAAACGGGATACGGGACCAATATCTTGAATCCGGATACTTAACTCCGGATATTTTGAAATGTTTGTGCGTTTTTGAAATTGGACTGAACTTCTTAATTTTACTAATGGAAAATAAATTGCAAATGATGCCTTTGTTATCTGATTTATTGCGTATAAGGTGGCTCATATATAAATAGTAAGAATAAGCATCGAGAAAGGCCATAAGTAGTTTCTACCCTCCTAAGTTTGACGGGACCGCAAACATAAACTAAAAATAATATAATCGACCTCACCACTAAAATGTATCAATATTTTATTCACAATTGGTAAGCCCTTGGCATCATCTCACCTGATGGTAAGTGATGATGATGCCGAAGATGGAAGCGGGCTTACCAAGATTCCCCAATGCAATGGGGATCTGGCTATCTTATCTTCAAGCCGGAACACATTAATACTGTTAACACTGATTTGTGGCGACAAGACTTAGATAAGATGGTGGTAGCTAGTGAGGAGGGCTATGAAAATGCCCTACCACCAACCCAACATAGTCTTACAAAGTTGACCCCGCCGGGGATCGAACCCGCGACCTTCTAGTGTAAAGCGAATGAAATAACCATTACGCCACGGATGCGGTTAAGATAATTAGTTATGATAATTTTGTAAGCTATAATATTACCAAAGTTTAGTATTTATTGTTTTTCACTAATTATTAACTCCCTTTTGTTAATTTAAAAAAAAAACATTATTAGGTAAAAAACTAAATCTATTACGTGTCTTTCCGGCCGTTCTATCCTACCCATTTTTAAAATATTGTTTTAATGAAAGGTTTATTGATGCACAGATTTGTCCTAACTTTCACCCTTTCTGAAGTTATACTCAAACCCGTCTTTCATAGCTTTCTTTACCTATATCTCCTGTTCTAATTGAAGTACGCGGTTCGTATTGGTCTAAGAACACTCGCCGGAACGAGTTCTACTGTTTGAGCTTCTACTCACTTAAATTGGTTGAGTTGGAAGGAAGCTAGGTGTAAACATTCAACTTGACGTTCATAAGGAAGGTTTGGGTGTATAATCTCCCCCGAGCCGCTTGCGTTCGTGCATCATGCACCCTCTAGTTTTATTTAAATGAGCTAGTTTTAATTCTTCTGTTTTATAGAACATAATTAGCGATGCCATGACAGTATGAGCTGCCTAATTCGGAGAGTTGATAATGTATTACGGATACGGAGCTTGTTAACCATAACGTCTTGCAACCACGGCGCTGCAATCCGTCCTCCTTGAGCCGACCTTGGTCTGGCCATATGAAGGTTGATCTACCTTGGGGAACTTTATCCACCAGTTTGTTTCTACTCACTACATTAGTTTGACTATCACATTTTAGCATGAATTGACTTTAAAGTGAATTTAAGTTAAATTGAGTGTGCGTTTACTTCAAATCCTCGAAATAAAGATATTTACAACGTGGGGCCAAACATTTCCATTCAATGTCAGCCTACTGTAACAGTCATTATGAATAATCAAACTTTTAGTAGTGTTAAATTCTATTGCCAAAACGCAGAAGCACCATGCAAATATCATTTCTCTATCAAATAAGTAACTCGACCGTAGATTTATTAATTCGATTTTAAATCGGTCATCGTTTCGTCCAATACATTAATCCGTAGCTTCAGAATTTCTTGAAGTGAGTCTATTCATCAGCAAGCAGTTCAGCAAAACGTTCGACTTATTATTATTACATATATTAAAAATAAATCTGTGGGGACATGTTCTCCTAATGTTTCATTTTGTCTTTATTCTTCACACGCAACTTGTTTGATTGTGGTTTAAAATCCTATCTTAAATTCCTGACACGATCGAAGTACTTGTCAGTACGTCTAAACAGCCATTAAACTTAAGTCCAGCTAGTTACAATTATGCGACCTTCGTATTGTTCAATACCTACCTTCCTACTCGAACTTAGAGCAAAATTTACAGATTACATTTTTTGTCCCGTTTCTCCTTTTACCTAAGTCTGTTTATCATTGGGGTGCGACCTTAGATTAGGTATGCCATTTGAAATCCTATCTTAAATTCCTGACACGATCCAAGTACCTGTCACTACGTCTAAACAGCCATTAAACTTAATTCCAGCTAGTTACAATTATGCGACCTTCGTGTTGTTCAATACCTACCTTCGTACTCGTACTTTGAGCTTAAGTATTTAGGTACGAAGTTTACAGATTACATTTTTTGTCCTCTTTCTTCTTTTACCTGAGTCTGTTTACCTAGTTTGGGAAACAGATTTAGGTGAAGGAAGAAACGGGATACCCTAGTTCTCCATAACTAAACCCCTGATTGTTACGAAAGTGCATCCTGCACCAACATGCTCATCATAAACATGACGAAAATTAACATCATCTAGCTTAAAATCAATAATCAAATTAGCATTATCTCGTATAAGTTGCTTTGGAATTTTTATGTATGTTTGATTTAAATAAAAGCAATCTACATTTTTATGTCTTGGCGTTTCAAAGAACTCACGAGCATTTATTTATACTGTGCCTTCTGGCGTACTGACAGGAAAAAGCAGCGACACTTTATGTAAATTGTGCGATTAAAGACGTAAGCAACGGACATTTTTATCGACAAATAAGTGTATAATGATATAAATATTAAGTACATATTCGCTCGGGCTATACAAATATACAGCACAACGCGTACGGCTGTCTCTCCACTGCAAGCTAACTTAGCTAGCGATGAAGATTACGGGAAGGCTTGGCGTGGCTTGGCGTTTGCGTGGTCAATTACAAGTGTACATTATTCTCTGATAATGATATGACAAAAACGTAGCGTAGGCAGGCCTCCCACGCGGTGGACCGACGACCTGGTGAAGATCGCGGGAAGCCGATGGATGCGGGCAGCGTAGGACCGGTCGTCGTAGAAATCCTTGAAGGAGGCTTTTGTCCAGCTGTAGACGTTTTTCGGCTGATATGATGATGATGATGAATGATATGGCAGATTTTTAGTTGTCTGCTTTGTCATTTACTTATTCAAAAAAATTCAAAATTCAAAACAATTTATTTCAAATAGGTGTTTACACACACTTTTAAATAGTCATAACAAAAAAAAATACATTAAAAATAAAATTACAAATAATGTCATGATTCAGATTACAGTCTCAGGTAATGGTATTTGTTATAGAATCAACATATATATCTTTGTCATTTACATAATCTATTATTTTATAATATCCTCTAGAGCACAAAACTTTATTGACATGAGTCTTGAATTTATTCTCTGACAAACTAGTTACATTTTCTGGAATTTTATTGTAGAATCTTATACACTGCCCCACAAATGACTTTTTAACCTTACTCAGTCTCGAAAAGGCTATATCTATTTTATTTACATTTCTTAAATTTAAATTATGCCTGTCACTGTTTTTAGGAAATAAATGCAAATTCTTACGAACGTACATGATGTTTTCATATATAAATTGACTAGCAACAGTTAAAATATTGATTTCTTTGAACTTATTCTGTAACTTATTATCTGTTTAATTTCCTCGTAAGTAATTTCTAACTAAACTATTATTATATATTCTCGACTATTTTGTAATAAAATAAATCGGCGTTCAGATAGATTGGTCAACTACTACTCCTAAACTAAGAAAGCCTACTTGACCATGATAATTTTCATTTTTTTGACATTCTTGCTTTATCATAACAATTGCCTTTCAAACAGCAACGTAATTAATTTTTGTTTCTGACTATTTGGCGATTTCTTTTCATGTTAATTCGTTTCCTTCTCTTTTCGTTGTAATCTGTGTGACGGCGCAGGCATGTAGTTTTGCACATTTTGAACTTCTTATACAAACATTCCGAACAAACAAACCAATGTACTCATTTAAATTTTTGGTGGAAAATTAGGTTATTAAATTGCGTGAATCGAGGTTGATTGATCTTGCAAGATCTTGTAATTTTCATCTCGTTATTAATGACGAGAAGAAGTCATGCTCTAAAAGCAGGGTTGTAACAGATGAGGTGTAGGACTTCGTGGAGAGTTGACTTCCGTGGAAGCGGAGTTATAATGGAGGCAGAAGCGGAAGTAAGCAGAAGAATAAAGAGAAAAAATATTAATTAGTTATTTTTATAGGACAGTATAAAAGCTTGGTAATTATGGTATGTCACTGGTAAACAATATCTTCATCAAAACAAAACAAAAGAACTAGCTTTTTATGACCCGAACTTAATTATGACTTATCAAACGAGCGTACAAGGTCAAGTTATGCCCCCACCTTCCCACCTCCGCTCTCATTTCAATGCGTTTGCTTGTTCGTTTAAGATCCGTCGCAGTGGCGCACGCCGTAGTGTCAGAACGTAAAACAAGGCTCCGTTATAATATGTCTAAAACTCGCGGAGGCGGAGGTAGGATTTCTTGCAGAAGTTCCGCATTTGCGGAGGCGGAGACAAAATTCCGATACAACCCTGTTTAAAAAGATAATAGGTAACCGTACAACTATATCGCGCAACGATCATCGCTTTCACTGTGCTTACCCCTTATGAGGTGGCGCCACTATCAAACGGACTGAATACATCGATAACTACTTCTCGTGCGTTTCAACATGGACTTGGCAATCAAATACGATCTATGTATCTACTGCTGTGGAGATAGGATAAGGTCTGGAGCATCTACTATCGGTAAACAAATAAGGCTCCTGGTATCGATACTTAGTACATACTAACAATGTAAATAATTCTAAATAGAAAACTCGTTCACCCGAAAAACATTACTTTGCTTTTTGAGCAGTCGGATAAAAGGGTTTTGAACAATAATTTTGAACCACAATAAAGCAAGCGCGAAATTTTTATTGCGGACGTCTCGGGCAAAGACAAAACTAGATTGCGTCTCCGAAACCTTGAGGTTTCCTGTTTTTCTACTTTCTGGGTGATGTTTGATACCGGCGTAGATAAAATATTTTACAGTGGTGTTTACCGCTCGCACAGTGGTGACTGGTGACCAGGAGACAACCAGGCTCATTGAACATCTGTGTGAGGCCGTCGATGAGGCTCAACATAGGTACCCAACCGCGCAGCAGTATTTTTTAGTTTCAACAACTGAATAGCTTTTGTGATTGTGTATGTACTCGTATTATATTTTGGAATGAAAAATCTTTTTCGCATTTTGATACTTTTTCAGAAAGTAATTGATTTGCGAGAATAGATGACGAGCCAAAGCTCTCGGTTGTTTGGAGTGGAACATTTATAAATAAAAAAGTTTAAAAAACTAAAAAACGACTTCAACATGAAACTCACTCAAAAGTATGAAATAATATTATAATTATACTTAAATACACAACATTAACGAAATCAAAGGTGGGTACAAATTAAATTAGGGGCTTAAAATTTGTTTTGTGGTCGGTGCCAGCACACAGTTACTTACGTATCAAATGTTTTAGATTCGATGATTTGCTGGCAAACAGCTCAAAAAAGAATAATTAAGCCCCTAATTTAATTATAGAGTGATGACGGATCATTAGAAGAGAACCTGAACCATGGGTCCTTTGGGTGTGTGACCAATATGTTGAGTGGAATCCCCAATTAACGACTCCCACACATATTTTGTTACCCCTCACCCCACAGTTGTATTAAGAGTTCTGTGTTAAACTATACCCTCTGTTTATGTTAAGGCAAACACTTTAAACACTGCACTGGGGCCTTATTTGGATGGTTTTGCATTTATTACAAATGACGTGGGCAGGTAGGTTCTGGCCATCCCGCTGCAAGGCATAAAATATCTTTAATCAAATTAGTACAAAATAATACATTGTAAGTTTAAAATATTTCGCCCGTGGCGACCACGCGCTGCTTCACGAACAACTGGACACCAACAATTTGTTTCACGCAACCTTTAATACTCATTTAATTCTGACAAATTGGTCTCTCTCTCTGTAATCTTATGAAGGAGACTGTTTAAAATTGGCAATTTCGGGTAGATATTTTTTATACTTTGCTTACAGCTTTGGCGAAGAATAGGGATGGCGACAGCATCAAAAATAAATTATGAACTCTTGATCACTAAATTGCCTTCCTACTTAAACTTCGGAAAACCTTACTCGTTTTTTTTCCATCTAGTCCTCTATTTTGAATTCAACAAAATCACAAATAAGTACATAAATTACTCTACAAAACTATGACGTCACGCCTAGGCATTTTAAACATTTTTAGACACATGTCTTTTTTGACACATGATAAAAAGTAATTCAGATGTCTAGCATTCGTCATCCCTACACAAACTATGGCTTTGGTCTGTAAAAATAATTTGTTAATGTAAAAAGAGAAATCCTGGCTCACCCTCCTTGACTGAATCTTCAAAGTAGTCCTGACTCATAGTCACTGATTGACTCTTCAAAGCCAAGGTACCTAGAAAGCTGAAATTTTTGCACATTACCTTTATGATGAAAAAGATAAAAATAAGGCCGGATTTTTTGAGATTTCCATGGCAAGAAGTTTCGAGCTAAAACGATATCCACGCAGGCGAAACTACTGTCAAAATTAGGGTGACGGATTCAGCACTTTTACCAAACTATATATATGTATTAATACTCCCTGCCGCTCTCTAGATTGCGACCTCACCCCCTCGTCACCCATATTGATATAGATTGGTTAAACTTTGGTTCTTGAACGTATGTTTATTTGTTTGCTCCGTCATTTGTTTTTAGAAATT
Source organism: Coleophora flavipennella (assembly GCA_947284805.1). Lineage (NCBI taxonomy): Eukaryota > Metazoa > Arthropoda > Insecta > Lepidoptera > Coleophoridae > Coleophora > Coleophora flavipennella. Next base: position 8,854,650 of record OX369308.1, read on the forward strand.
TCATTTCGCGACCATTTGTGTGCAGTGTCCGAGGTGTACTTTTACGCAGCACTTGACTGATATGTACCTATGACGTTTCGCGTGCACTCCTTTACGTCATTCGAAATTCGGTAAGAATGTGAAGAGAGTACCACCGAATTAGGGCTTCCAATCTCGGTATACCGAGATCCCGAAATACCGAGATCCCGCATGATTTTTTAGTCCCGCTAAATGCGGGATTGGACGTGCGGGATCCGCGAGATTTTGCGGGATTGATAAGCAATACAGGGACGTCTTTTCGCGAGCGCTGTCGCTCGGGTACTGACTGACCTACCTAACTGTTTACCCTCATACAATTTACACAGAAATCGAGTTCAGCGCATGCATGGGTCGGCGCTCTAGTTTCTTCGTCGACTTGTTATTTTTTACCACTCTTATCAAGAATGCGGGATCCCGTTATACCGGGATCCCGCACCTTTGAAAATTTTGGATCCCGCTGATGCCGAGATCCCGCAATGCAATGCGGGATTGGAAGCCCTACACCGAATAGACTATTTCACCGTAAACACGGAAACACTAAACACCTTAAAAAACTGACTTCCATCGCAACAACTCAGTACAATTTTGCATAATTATTTTTGGTTTTTGTTAATTATCTAGAAAAGTACTACACCGGTTTTTATAAAATTTACTAGCTGACCCGACAGACGTTGTCCTGTCATTCAATTGAAACTGGAATACTATACTATTAATTATTATTTCTATTGTATTTTTTTATTATCTCTATAACATTTTGTTTATTGTAATATTGTTGATTCAACAGCATTGTTAGTTTTGTTTCCTGGCGCGTAAATAAATAATTCTGATGGTTTTTTGACACGGGAACAGGTTTTTTGACACGGGAACAGGTTTTTTGACACGGGAACAGGCGACATACAGTTGGCCATGTGGAAAACATGGATTTTCAAGACTAAGCGAGGTACTGATTGGAACAGTAATCTCGGTCTTTTTCTTTACGTGTAAAAAGTGAAGAAAATAACCACACTTTTTCACTTTTTCAATAGTTTTGCGTTTCAATAAAAAACTACCATAAAAATATAAAAAATAATAACATTAATCACTTTGTATTATTATAACAAATATTGTTTTATTCTTTTTTTAATTTTTACTTCAAAATATTAGTCATAACTAGAGTTGAAAGTAACGGTGCAGACCTATCTTTGGGATTTTTTTTCTATCGAGCCAGAACTGCTCAATCATGTTTCTAATAGCTTTTCACTTTAAGGAACATCATCAGCTAGAAGGGTATTTTTTTCAACCTTGGGTTTTCTATCGTTTAGGAGTATTTGACGTCAAAAATAACGAAAATCTGTAATATTACCGCCTTAATGCCACAAACACTTAATGACTTGCCCTTGCGATTTATTTATCGACATTGCAAGTGCAAGCCGCACTGGAAATTGTAACCGTTTAAAGTCGAATGGCATGCCGTTCGGAATCGTAGGGACGAGTGGAATCAAAACGTCTTCGCCTTTATACTCCACTTTTAAAATTGTGGCTTCGATGACGTTGTTCACTACACCGATAACAGCATACAGTCGAACTAATTTAAAAATATTAATTTAAAAACCGGCCAAGTGCGGTGTCGGGCCACGCGCAATGTAGGGTTCCGTCCGTAGTTGCCATTGTCGCGTCCATATCTGATTTTCAAATTTCCAAATATATCTTTTTAGTATTGTATGCTTGCGATAGTAGGTTCTTGGTGGAACACTGAACTGAACATATTTAGGTTTTTTCTTGCACTATTCCACAATTAATGTAAATAAAACAAAATTTGTTTATACTGCAACCGGTTTCGTGATCATCTTCAGGCAGTCTATCTTTTTAGTGGTTAGGGGGTGGGGACACTCGACTCCAACAAAATTAAGCACTTTTAAGCCTATTTTTTTTGAAAACGGAACCCTATATTATAAAATGGAAGTCTCACAACTATTTTTTAAGCTCTAACCAACGATATCCCACACGACTGGGTTTGAAGAGAAAATAAAATCATCCCCACTTTACTTGTAGAGGAGGTACCCATAAAAAAAAAATTCCAAAATTATTTTTACAGTTCTCTCCGCGTTATTATTATATATACTCGTATCTTTGCCAAATTTCAGCTCTTAACTACTAATAGTCTAGGAGCTAGGCTGCGGACAGACAGACATGACTAAACTATAAGGGTTCCTTGTTGTACTAAGGAACCCTAAAAACATTATTCACTAAATAGCATTTCTTCTAGATTATCAAAAACACTTGCTCATTTGAAATAAAAAACATGTTTTTATTTAATATTTATTAAAAACAGCAAATTAGTTTGATAAAGACTGTGGCACTTATGACGTTACTATGTCAGTAATGCGAATAATTGCAGAACAAATTTTCGTTTTTAACAGTTGATAAAAAGTTACTCAAATGACTAGTAGTATGTCGGAGCGCAAGGACGTGGCGCCATCTATGCATGCGTCGAAGCACCGTATGTTTTATCTTGAAACGTCAAGCGGTTAGCTAGGGTAGTAATAATAGTCATCTTTGACCAAGGCGTGGTCTGTGCGAGACCGGAACCCGGAAGTTGGTAGTGTTGGTACTTGTTTGTTAGCCAATCAGAATCGTTGTGATTATCGAACCATTAAAGACATTGCAGCCTACCTACAGAGGCTACGACAGAGGCGCCAATTATTTTACGAGCACTTTTGATCGAGCAGCTGAACTGTCAACTTGGGAAGGCAGCCCCGTGCCGAACTCATCGCAGTCTATAAAATAATCGGTTTTCATCCGAATCATCGTGAAGCCTCGTGTTGCAAAAGTGTGTGAATATTGATTGTACGCTCCAAAACTTCTCAAAGACGAGTTTATTTCTTAGATACGACCAAAACCCTTCTGATGATCCGAAAAGTATAATACCGTATTATGAATAGGACACCACAGATGAACGTTACACTAAATAAAAATTACCTTCCCAAGCTGAAAAGTATCTAAATTGTAAAATTTAAGCAATGTTACGTGAAATTGACACATGAAACCGAACAACTTTACTCACTGAACCTATACTGAATGAGCATTAAAAAATTAGAACTGCCACACAAGGTTTACTTTAGTACGACAATGTGAAAATAATTTAAAAAATTAAATAAAGGATCTTTGGGGAATTTTTTTCAGCTACTGAAGCTGAAACCCCCTTTAACTATTTTCAAGTATTTCAGAAGAACGTATACAGAAGTATTCAGTAAAAATTATACAGTCACAGGTAAAATACTGTTAAAAAGTAAAAAAAAACTGAACATTCAATTTACAACTACTACAATAGATTATGGAGATGCTCACAGAATCGTTATACTTAAGTGGCAGTGGACGGGGCAAACATAGCTCGTAGAACAGATGGTCGTAAGACCAGTAAAGTTCTCGAGTGGCGACCGCGCATCGGATGACGTAGGGTAGAAAAAGAAAGCAGCTGGATGCGGGCAGCGTTGGAGCAGTCGTTTTGGAAAACCCTTGCGGGGAGGCCTTTGTCCAGCATTAGACGTCTTTCGGCTGATATTATAATGATGAACGTATACTTCTTGACTGGCCACCAAGAGAACTAACTCCGCGGCTTCAATTACTAATAAATACATACGAGTTCCAGTTTATCTATAATTTTCTTAGGAGAACTGACTCATCTATGATTTTCTCTCATCAATAATTATATAACAATTACTAGCTCATCTATGATTTTCTTACGATTACTGACTCATCTATGACTTTCTTACGAGTACTAGCTCATCTATGAGTTTCTTAGGAGTACCAGCTTATTTATGATTTTCTTACGAGCAATGGCTCATCTATGATTTTCTAACGATTACTAGCTCATCTGTGATGTTCTTACGAGTACTGACTTTCTTACGAGTACGGCTCATCTATGAATTCCTTACGAGTACCTACTAGCTCATCTATAACTTTCTTACGAATACCAGCTAATCTATGATTTTCTTACGAGCTCTGGCTCATCTGTGATTTTCTTAGTACTGGTGGCTCATCTGTGATTTTCTTACGAGTCCTGGCCCATCTATGATTTTCTTACGAATACCAGCTAATCTATGATTTTCTTAGGAGAACTGGCGCAACTATGATTTCTTACGAGTAGTGGCTCATCTGTGATCTATGATTTTCTAACGAGTACTAGCTCGTCTTTGATTTTTTACAAGTACTAGCTCGTCTCTGATTTTTTAATTTAATGTTTAATAGCGAGTAGTAAATTACTACTGGTAACTGTTGCGTGGTGCTTAAACATACTTAAAATTATGTGGTGACTGGCGATGGCGTATTCGGTGGAAAACGACACATTTGTGCGTTGCGTGCCCTATTGGAGTGGGATGTAATATAAAATTAAAATGAAATTAATATGTTTGTGCATTGGTAATCTTGGCACCAACAGACTTATCATTTTATCAGTGTCAACGACACCCAGCACTAATCTACGTTTAGTAACACTATCAGTTAACTCCTATGGTAAACATAATATTACATTTTGGGTCAATTGCATTAAGTACATGGTTTGTTTATACACAAGCTGTTAACTCGGGAGTTTTAAGTCAGCCTATTCTAACTTAATATATTCCATCCCGTTTCTAACATGTTCAGTTTGTCTTGGTATTAATAAACATTAGTAAAAAAAGGTTGCAAGTTGACTTAGATGTTTGTTAAAAAAAATGAGGAACTGACCATAGTTACTTGAGTAAAGTTGATAAGTTGATCAGTTTCACGAACTGAATCCGCCTTTAATAATTATTTTTTCAGGTATTTTTGGAGAGCCCCGTACAAAACACAGCAATACAGCTTGTTTGCTTGGCTGTTGTTTAACCTGTAAATATGTAAATTTTTCAAGTTAAGTCCGTCTCTATTCAATAAAGTGTCTGGTAAGTTAAAAATACATCTCTTATTTTCACTTGTTCAAAAGGGGAGATAATTTAAGTCTAAATTCAGTGTTTCTCTTTAATATTATTTATTTTTCATTCTATTCTCTTTGGCAAACCATATAGGAAATATCTCGAAACTAACTAAAATGAAGGTTGAGAATTAATAAGCAAATTTCAATTTTGACTTAGCGCGGGCAACAAATGAATGACATCACTGCGGCCCACGGGCCAAGTCCCAGGCTACCTGGCGTCCCTATTCTATTAAATCATTCTTATAAGTATTGCTCTTTCTAATTGAATAGCTATTGACTTAAGACGAATTTAAAATTTTATCGACAGATGAAAAAGGTGTTTATGTTTTTTGTTTTGGTCATAAAAGAATATTTTATCAAAGTGTTCAACATTTAATTTCAACATTTTTATGTTGTGATGCAATAAAGATTTTTCTCAGTATTAATAACATAAATAAACTGTCTATCATCGTTACATGAAATAAAATATAAACGATTCGCAAGGTTAAGATACCATGAAATTTAGTTAGTAGTAATTAGTCTTTTTGTATTGCTCAGTTTTGACAATAAATATTACTTCAATATTAACCGTACCTTTTACAGTGATTCTACTAGCCAAAATAAGAGGGAATGACGTCATACGGTACCCACAAGTTCTGGTAAAGCTTTAAGCGCTGAATATTAGGTGATATTAAAAAAAATCTCAAACATTTTTAGAAACTTTTTTCACTACAGTTCCTATACCAAAGGTTCTAGAATAGGCCTCTATGAAGTCCGTGCTAAGATCGCAGCACGCGTCGATTGCGACACTGCAGCTACGTCGCTACACCGTTTACGAAAGCACAAATTTTAACTTTAACTACGCGACCTAAGATCCATTATTTAGTAGCAGCTGAAGGAAAAACTAGATGCATGATCCCCTTGGTTGTCGCCTACATATTATGTTAGGCAATGCATCGCTAACCGGCCGAATTGTGAAGTCACCGTTTTCTTTGACAGGTTGTTACATCGTGGCGCGTGTTACCAGGTGGCGTTATACGACATTGCAGCGACTGTAGTGTAGGTGTGTTTATTCAACGTTAAAAGCTTCGCGGGGGCGAGCGTTTTGATAATGCAACTATACCAAAGACTATTGAAGATGTATCCGGTGAATTGCCAAATTAATGTATAGAACCAAGCAAGGCTGTACTGTAGTGATGTATATTTGATCTCGAAACTTTAAGTTTGACGTCGGAGGTTCAACGAAAACAACTCGGTTCTTTTAACCCGAGGCCAAGGGGTAAATCTAGAGAGAGCGATAGCTCAAATTGGCTTTTTTAAAGTTATACGTACATTCAGCGATAGAAAGTAACCGCCTCCGTGTCGTTATGGTTAGTCCATTCGCTTCATACCAGGAGGTCGCGGGTTCGATTCCCGGGGGGTCAAGTTTGTAAGTCTCGGTTTGGTTGGCAGTAGGGCATTTTCATAGGCCACCTGGCTAGCTACCACCATCTTATCTAAGTCTTGCTGCCGAACATTAGTGTTAACAATTGATGTGTCCCCATTGCGTTGGGGAATCTTGGTAAGCCCGCTTTCCATCTTCGGCATCATCGTCACTTACCATCAGGTGAGATGATGTCAAGGGCATACCAATTGTGAATTTAAAAAAAGTGTTGTATTGATTATTTAAAAATGGCCTTTGTCTTTTAAGAACTACTGTAAGGAAAACCAAGCATTTTTTTAAATGATTGCGTTTTTCTACATCACACCTGATGGAAAGTAACGATGTAGTCGAGGATGGTGTACGAAAACTCAAATAATGCCAATTCACTCTGGCCTTGAAGATCCGCAAACTGTAAAAGTCATGAAACACAGACACAGGTAATTAGTTAATAATAATTAGGATGCCCTTTGAATCTAATCGCTTATCGTAGCAGCAGGTATCTAGTAGTATTTAGTAACTCTATGCAGTTGGTCAACTTAGAAGAGTGTGAAAAGAACCTTAAAGTTGAACATAAGCGTCATTGGAACCCACTTTTGAAATGTATTTATTATCATTAGTCTTAAAACAAATCCTAATTATTCATTCATTTAACTGTTGGTTGTTTTTTTTCTTGTTATTGTGTAGTTTCGTAAAGTATGAGTAACTCTATGCAGTCGGACAACTTAGAAGAGTGTGAAGAGAACCTTAAAGTTATATATAAGCGCCACTGGAACCCACTTTTTAAATGTATTTATTACCATTAGTCTTAAAACAAATCCTAATTATTCATTCATTTAACTGTTAGTTGTTTTTTTTCCTTGTTATTGTGAGGTTTCGTAAAGAATGTAGTAACTCTTTGCAGTCGGACAACTTAGAAGAGTGTGAAGAGAACTTTAAAGTTCAACATAAGCGTCACTGGAACCCACTTTTGAAATGTATTTATTACCATTAGTGTTAAAACAAATCCTAATTATTCATTCATTTAACTGTATGTTATTTTTTTTACTTGTTATTGTGAGGTTTCGTAAAGTATGTAGTAACTCTATGCAGTCGGACAACTTAGAAGAGTGTGAAGAGAACCTTAAAGTTCAACATAAGCGTCACTGGAACCCACTTTTGAAATGTATTTATTACCATTAGTGTTAAAACAAATCCTAATTATTCATTCATTTAACTGTAGGTTATTTTTTTTACTTGTTATTGTGAGTTTTCGTAAAGTGTGTAGTAACTCTTTTCAGTCGGACAACTTATAAAAGTGTGAAGAGAACCTTAAAGTTCAACATAAGCGTCACTGGAACCCACTTTTTAAATGTATTTATTACTATTAGTCTTAAAACAAATCCTAATTATTCATTCATTTAACTGTTGGTTGTTTTTTTTCCTTGTTATTGTGAGGTTTCGTAAGCGACGCACGCGCCGGCGGCGGCCCACGTGGTGCTTTCTTCACGATTTATAATCCAACGCCTCTCTCCACTCTGACCCCGCCGGATTAAGATGTAGTGTGGCCCAAGTGTGCAGCGGAATTTATCATATTTGTGTGATGATGATATCAGCTCATATACTTCCCCACCGAGGGGCTCGAGCCTACCCTGAATTAGGGCGATCGGGCCTTAGTCGACCACGCGGGCCTTAGTCGACCACGCGGGCCCAGTGCGGGTTGGTCAACTTCACACACAACCTGCGAGTTTCTCCGCAGGTGTGTGCAGGTTTCCTCACGATGTTTTCCTTCACCGTAAGAGCATCGGATAAACGTACATATGAAATCTAAATTCGAAATCACATTGATACGTGGCAGGATTCGAACCACGACCTCCCGGACAGGAGGCAGCGGCCCTACCCGTTACGCCACCGACGCTCTTATTTGTGTCCTTTGTGTGTATTTGATGAAAAAACATATTACGAATATTTGACATTAAACAGTCAGTGGCATCATACATGGCTTTTCAAACAAAACTTTAAGGGTTGATTTTTGATAAAAAAAAAAACTACCTTTCAAGTTATACGGATCAAAGACTATTCGATCGATGGTTTTATTTCTCAAGAACTGTAAAAAGTTGGTTGGCCTTTTTTCCAAAAAACGTATATATTGCCTCTAAAAGTATATACAGGTACATTAAAAACGATTTTGGCTTTTAAATGTATATATATTTTTAATACAATGTCTAAGTTCTTTGCTATTTATAATTAGTATTTAAAAGAAAATTATTTCAGTGAATTATACATTAGACGCTTATACATTTATACATGTATTATTCACGGTAATTTGTATACACCTTCAACGATTTTAAGTTCTTAAATATCAAGATCATGCAGCATGGTTTTTTACTCACATATTGATGTAAATAATAATGTTAACAAAATCTAAACTTCACAAAGTAGTAGCATAGGCGCGTCTACTAATCCATGCTTATCGCCTACCGACGTTACCTAGTACGTGCATACATGGCAGATATTTTGCTGCTCCTAAATCTCTTTGGAAACAATAATGCAAATTACCATTGACAACCGTCATAATTCTTTTAGTTACCATATCGACACGAGCCTAGTTAAAGTCAGGATACTGGTGATTCACGAAATTGAAAGACTTTTGTTCTACACCGTTGCTGAAATCGCAATAGTATTTATATAGTTTAAAGGATAACACCTTACCTCGAGCATCGGTGGCGTAACGGTTACGGCCGCTACCGGGAGGCCGTGGTTTGAATCCTGCCACGTACCAATGTGTTTTCGAATTTCGATTTCATATGTACGTTTATCCGACGCTCTTACGGTGAAGGAAAACATCTTGAGGAAACCTGCACACGCCTGCGAAGAACCTCGAAGGTTGTGTGTGAAGTCGACGAACCCGCACTGGGCCCGCGTGGTCGACTAAGGCCCGATGGCCCTAAATTCAGGGTAGGCTCAAGCCCCTCGGTGGGGACGTATATGAGCTGATAAGAAGAACACCTTACCTACCTCTGATCTTAGCGTTTTTTCTTACCGCTACCTCTAATGGCTGGAGGCACCGCCCACGCCACTCAGTACCCAACACTTTGTAATAGTGAGCCTCGTGTTATTCTACCATTGTGCTTTTGTACTCTTCTGCGCCTGCCCTTGCAATGGAAATAAGTATAAAAACTTAAACCTTCAGGTTTAAACAGTGCTATAAAATTTTAAATAAAAATATATGTTTCTGAAAAACAAATTTTTTATTCAAACAATACCACGATGCATCACTAACTTATAACGGTCTCCCGTAACCGTAAGGTCTCCGTCTCATTTTCATAAATGATTTTTTTGGAACAAAATGTTAGCTAACTATTTGATGTTTTGTTGAGAGATTTTCTGTTGTGCCCATCATCATCATCATATCAGCGGAAAGACGGCCACTGTTGGACAAAGGCTTCCTTCAAGAATTTCCACGACGACCGGTCCTGTGCTGCCCGCATCCAGGTCATCGATCCATCGTGTGGGAGGTCTGCCTACGCTGCGTATTCTGGTGTGGGGTCGCCAATTGAGAACTCCAACGGCCTACTGTTCCACGAGCTATGAGCCCTGCCCACTGCCACTTAAGTTTATCGATTCTGTGAGCTTCTTCGTATCAGCTCATATAATAGGTGCAAGACTGAGATAAGATGGTGGTAGCTAGCCAGGCGGGCTATGAAAAATACCACCAACCAAACCGAGCTATACAGAAAGAAAAAAACAAAGAGAAACAAAAAATAGCAATATTTTAGTTGTCGGTTGTCTTTCTGGAGGAGTTAATATTCCGCCAACGTCGGTATACATACAGAAGGGGCGGGCAAGTGCCTTTAAAAAATCTGTCGTTATATTATATCTCTCCTACCTTTAAGTAATCGGACAGCGATAGTGTATGTGCCCATAAGAAAACGTTAGTTTATTTAAGTTATTGATAACCGCATTATAATCAAATAAACTGTGTAGATATTTTCAAATTTTGTCAATATCGATACAGCGTCCTTGGATATGAAATAACAAATAGGACACGGGAACTAAGGTCACATCGATCTTACAGTGTCTCCTTGTCAGTCTGTTTGTTAAGTGTACAAAAAATTACGGTATATATTTTTTATCTTGACAAATATATATTATTGAATTATTTTTGAACTCAAACAGGCCGCAATGGAGGGCGATATCAGAGACCTTGAGGGCTTTTCTTGGAGTTGCGCTGGAAATATCATTCGCAGTTTTCTCATGGAACCGTTTAACAGTGAAGGTATTTAAATGGCTTCGTGAAAAAATTATGAATTGAGAGAAGTCTGAAAATTTACAAAATGTTTAATTTCATAATTTAATCCATGAGATACATAAAGTATTAATTATTTACTAGTTTTTGCCAGCGGCTTCGCTCGCGAGAATATTGTTTCTATGACTGTCTTCAAGGGTGAACAGTGCGCGTGCCGCAAGCGGCTTGCGAACGTGGAAAAAAGTAGCCTGTATGTTAATACAGGTCCTAATCTGTCTACCTACCAAATTTCAGCCAAATACGTTCAGTAGTTTTTGCGTGAAACGGTAACAAATATCCATACACACAAATTTTCGCGTTTATAATATTAAAGTAGGATTTTATACTTATGTAAATTTAAAATGAATAAACTACTAAAACATATCTAGTGCTTTTGTAAGAAAACTCGAGCCTGCTCTTAACTCATTAATCCGATAGTCGTTGTTCTACTTGCGTTCTGGTCATGGTTTCTTCGTCGCTAGGACCAGCACACCCAAACATAAAGAAATCAAGACAAGAACACAGATCGAGTACCTGTATGGATCCCTCACTATGTATGTATGTTCCCTTTAAAGAAAACCGGTAACGTGCACTTTGGTTTCGCGCACTGAGGGTTCAACTTTATAGAAGATACTAGTAGCTTCTGCTAGATGTCGCTTCACGTTTCAACAAAAAACACGTTGTTTGTTTGATTCTTTTAATTATTATTTTTTTATTTATTGGTATAGCGGCAACCTGTCCGGATTCCGGAAGGTCATGGTTCGACTCCTGCAACATAACAATGTGTTTTCGAATTTCATTTATACGTTAAATCCAAAGCTCTTACGGTGAAGGAAAACATCCGACCCGACCGACCCGCACTGGGCCCGGCCCGCGTGGTCGACTTAGGCCTGATCGCCTCAATTTAGTGTAAGCTCGATCCCCTCGGGGGACGTATATGAGCTGATATAGATGATAGCGGCAATAGACATACACACTCAGTGAAAATTTCAACTGTTTACCGGTTCATAAGATACCTAGAGTCCACTGACAGACAGACGGACAGAACCCTAAAAAATGCGCGGGGGAAACATAGAATTCCCGAAACAAAATTTTACGGGAAATGACATCATTTGCTTTTTAGAAGGACTAAATATTAATATACATATCATTATATACTTACCTACATTATATATCATTATAAACTTTATGTACTTACGTACATACTTACCGATTGCTTTAACGGTGAAGGAAAACATCGTGAGGAAACCTGCACACGCCTGCGAAGAAACTCGAAGGTTATGTGTGAAGTCGACCAACCCACACTGGGCCCGCGTGGTCGACTAAGGCCTAATCGCCCTGATTCAGGGTAGGCTCGAGCCCCTCGGTGGGGACGTATATGAGCTGTAATGATGATGATGATGATACTTACCTATTTTACAAGCTTTTATTAAACTTGCAATGTATGTATGTTAGTTCGGGTGAAATCTTGCAAGTTAAATTTGGCCCACTTCCCGGTTTCCGATTGAGCTAAAATTTTGTATGCATATGTTAAGCGCGTGACAATGCAATATTAAAATCTTGTATCTAAAGTTTTTTGGTTTTTCGAAAATTATTTTCAAAAGAATAGTGAGAAATACTGTGCTCGTCTTTTTTTTTTATTTGGAAACGTGCCGTGAACATTTGACTTTTGAGTATAAAATCTCTTTTCAAATAAAAGCTTGTACCTAAAAGATTTTAGGTTTTTACTTTGATTTATTATGATATGCATTATGTAATGTGACACTTTGACACAGTGAGAATAAAGCGAAAGTATTACTGTTACTCGAGTTAATTACGAAATAAAATGTCTTGTGAGGGGTTGCGTGGGTAGTCGTATTGGAACCGCTATATCCGACTATATAACCGCTGCGCTGCTTTATACCAACTTCAGACTTTAAGGCCTTATTCTTAAGGTTTCGGCGAGTGAAATATTTAAATTTAGGAGGATGTTTACAACTGGCCCACGTTTTCAACCGCACTCAGTGTAGGCAGCCCAGCCTACGTTCGACATTAAAAAATAAACGACTTATAGTCTAGGTGCAAATCTGGCTGTGACGCAACAGTCGAAATCCCATATTGCAGCCAATAGATAAGCATTAATTAATCGCTGAAAACCTGTCATTTACAGGACCGTAATAGATTTTTTGTTCTACAGCGACCTTAGCCTTTAAATAAGAAATCCTACTAATATTATAAATGTGAAATTTTGTATGTATTGATGTTTGTTACTATTTTACGCTTTAACCACTAGACGGATCGGGATGAAACTTGGCACACATATAGGTTAGGTCCTGGAATAGAACATGGCTACTTTATACCCCGGGAAAACGTCTTATTCCCAGGAGGAAATCGAAAACAACGCGGGCGTAGCCGCGGGTGGACGGCTAGTAAGTAATAATAGAGCCTGAGGTCGCTAGAACGATGCGAAATATCAAACGAATTCGATATATGGATACTCAAGCGGTTGTTTAGTACGCAAGCGGGCGCAGAAGGTGGAAGGCGCTTTGTTCCGAACCGCTGAGTGATTAGGCTGGTACTCATCTAACCGAATCGTGAACATAAAAACTCTGAAGGCTGCACTTAATCGCCTAAATAGCGGTGGACTAGCTTGTTCATACTTTTCTCACTGCAGACATGCAGTGCGCAAGGAAGATATGAGATTTGAGAAAGACAAGAATTAACTTCACATCGATAACCATAATATGTTAATAATCTTAAGCAACCTTACGACTGATTAACTGGCGTAGTAGCAAAGAATACTAATTTTACATAGTAGTAACTACTAATCGAACCCATTATCTACTCTCCTTTGGCAAAAAAGAGGATCGTGGGTACGAATACCACTCAAAACAAACATAATACAAAAAGTCTTCCTTGAGAGACTGATTGTTACGTGCAATATTTATTTTGCTCTATAAACTCAATTAGGGAATGCAATCTCGACTCGAGATCGCAAATTCGGGATCTCACAGATTACAAATCACAATCTCGCGAGATCCCGGCATTTTCGAGACTCGGGTAGTTATAAAACTACCCATTGTTCCTCCACACTCATATAGATCCATCTCTTTCTTTATGACTATGAGCGACTCTGACCTATCTAAACTTTTCGTAGATACACGCAAAAAAAGGCGTGTGTAAAGTCCCAAGATTTTTACTATGCTACTGCCATTGCCACCCAATCTCGTCAATCTCGAGCGAGGTCCCGTCATATTATGCTTCGGGGTTGATTTTGAAAATGACTCAAGATCCCGCGAGATCGGGATTGCATTGCATACTCATTATACAGAGAATACTAGTTTAGGGATAGGATGACCGTGTGTAATTTGTACCTTAATGCTATAAATGTTATCTAGAAATAATTCTATATTATTTATTGCTTCTTTTCCAGGTAAGCTTACGGTTTATTTCTGGTGGACACGAAAAATATTACGAACAAAAGGTATGTAAAAATGGCAAAGCACCACGTGAATCAACTATATGACTTCCTTCTACGGTGGTTTCTCTAGGTGGCGTAAGTTTTCTATCTTAGTCTACGGTTTAACCAGACAGTAAAAACGTTAATTTGTCTATCAGATGTTAATTAATCTTGACCCTTCACCGCCTACAAGTGTAATTCTATAAGACTAATCGCGCCCACTCGATAAGCGCTAATATATTATTTTAAAAACGGCCCTCATACTTACATCAGATAAATCCCAAGTTAAGCAAGCTACGTGGGATGAACCTAACGTTTAACTTATAACATCAAATGAACGCCTACAGCTGCTCATGTGAAAACATAGTACACCAACCTACTTATAACATTACAAGGTCAATTTTAATTTAATTTTCTTTCCACTCAACTTCTGTATTTCCTTTCCTTTTTCTACTAATTTTCTTCTTAATTTCTTTCTTTAGAAAAAATTAAGAACCAATATTCCTCGCCATTAGAGATCCTCGCATTTAAAAGACGTCTGTCCGGGGGTTTCGAGCGGATATCTCTAAAAACTTCAATTTTATTTTTATTTTTACCCACGACGGAACGGAGAAGGGGTATTCCAAATTTCAATTCCTCGATAGTAGCGATATTACTTTTCAGCGTTTTTAAATTGGGATTTTTTTATTTACATGTAAACCATAATAATTTTTTTTATCCAAAATTGGCAAGGCCCTTAGCATTATCTCACCTGATGGTGTGACCTCAAGTGACGATGATGCCGAAGATGAAAGCGGGCTTACCAAGATTCCCCAACGCCACGGGGAACGGGCTATCTTTGTTGGCAATCAGAACCAATTTGTTTTTTAAAGCTTTTAATTAACTTGCAATGTATGTATGTATGTTTGTTCGGGTGAAATCTTGCAAGTTAAATTTGACCCACTTCTTGGTTTCCGATTAAGCTAAAATTTTGCATGCATATGTATATATATCGCGTGACAATGCAATATTAAAAGCTTGTGCCTAAAAGTTTTTAGGTTTTTAGAAAATTATTATTATAAACGAATGCCTTGTTTACTCTTTATTTTACGTAGGCTTTCTTTAGATTTTTAGTTTTTGTCTATAACTAATTTTAGCTCTGTTGTTCCACATTTTCTTTAAATAGAAATAATAATTTTTATTTTATTTAATAGTCCTTGTTTTCTGAATTTTCTTTATTTTGTCATTTTCCTTCAAATTTTCAAATACTTACTCGTAATTACATTTTTCGTCAATTGCGTATATTTTTGATATTCGTCTCCTTAAATATACTGCTCTGCTTTTATTGTTGGATTCTGGATTTTGTGAAACGGGTGGAACTCCTATTTTTTTTTATTCACTATTGGTAAGCCCTTGGCATCATCTCACCTGATGGTAAGTGAAGATGATGCCGAAGATGAAAGCGGGCTTACCAAGATTTCCCATCGCAATGGGGAACGCATCAATGTTGAGCATTGATGTTTGGCGGCAATAAGACTTGAGCCAAAACAACTTTGTGAAACAGACAGCATTAAATTGAGTCAGTTTTGACACTTTCTTATACTTTAAGCGAACGTTACTTTTCCTTGAATTTGACTGGACAACCCTCCTATTCAATTTTGAATGTTTTATTTTTATTTATTATATTTAACTTAATACTGAGAGCGTCGGTGGCGTAACGGCAAGGGCCGCTACCTCCTATCCGGGAGGTCGTGGTTCGAGTCCTGCCACGTACCAATATGTTTTCGAATTTCAATCTCATATATACGGTTATCCGACGCTTTTACGGTAAAGGAAAACATCGTGAAGAATCCTGCACACATCTGCGAAGAAACTCGAAGGTTGTGTGTGAAGTTGACCAACCCGCACAGGGCACTGGGCCCGCGTTGTCGACTAAGGCCCGATCGCCCTAATTCAGGGTAGGCTCGAGCCCCTCAGTGGGGACGTATATATGAGCTGATGTACTATGATATTTTGGGTGACGGGTAGAAATGTAAGTTAGTGCTTGGTTGTCATACCTCAAATAGTAGACATTAAATCTTCTTGCACTATGCTAACATTTTTGAGGCATCATCTAGTCTATTCAGAACTACGGGAAAACTCTTTGTTTCGAATGTCATTCAATCCGACTAATCATTTCGTTAGAGCTGTGTTCGGTGCTTACCTTACCTTACAATTTATGATTTATAATATAAGTTCTGATTCCCCCTGGCTAGCTACCATCATCTTATCGAAGTAAGTAAGTAAGTAAATATCCTCAAAAAACAATACAGGACTTATAATTTGTAATATACATAGAGTGCAAAGGCGGCCTTATCGCTTTAAGCGATTTCTACCAGGCAGCCTTTAGTTAGGGATTGGAAGACAAGTAAACTGGTAAAGGGTGGCAGCAAATTTAACTTTTTAATGATCCAACTTATTATTATAACTAATAGAAGTGATATAACTAAAAGTAAAAAAAAAACAAGTTTATAAACTATTATTTAAACACTAAACAAAAATAGATACACACAATATGATATACTGACATACATACATACTATAAATTTGTAAACGCGCAAAATATCAGTGAACAGTTTCAGTAATGACAAATCTTAAAGTAATGATTCTTGAGTCGCTTTTTAAATGAGTACAAACACTCAGCCGTTTCGATGGAAGCAGGAAGTAGGTTCCACAGATGCACTGATTGAACCATAAAGGACTTGCTTAGAAAGTCTGTATGGCACGTAGGAAATGCCAAGAGAAATTCATTACATGACCGAGGTTGACGGTCAGAAACAGAGAGGGGTCCTGAATTTTTGCCGCCAATCATCAATCTTAACAGCATTGATGTGTTCCGGCTTGAATATAAGATAGCCAGTCCCCCATTGCATTGGGGAATCTTGGTAAGCCCACTTTCATCTTCGGTATCATCGTCACTTACCATCAGGTGAGATGATGCCAATAAGGGCTTACCAATTATGAATAAATTAAAATAAGTTTTTACGGAAACCTGAGGCGTGAGTCCTTATCATTTTTGTCCGGATTTTTTTATTGATTTACGTACGCCAGACGGTAATGGATACGCAAGAAATTATTCACAGAATAATTTTATACTGGAGGTGGCAAGTTTACTTAATCGGATACATGGAGTCCCCCTTACCTTATACGGGCTATGTAATTTTTTCATCATCATCATATCAGTCAAAAGACGTTCACTGTTGGACAACGGCCTCCCCCAAGGATTTCCACGACGCCCGTTTCTGCACTGCCCGCATCCAGCAGCTTCCCGCGACACTCACCAGGTCTTCGGTCAACCGACGCTACGTTTTCTGTTTCTGTTGAGAACTTTACTGCCCCAATGGTCATCTGATCTAAGAGCTATTTGCCCCGCCCACTGCGACATGAATTAATCCATTCTGATAGCTACTTGTATGCCGGTTACTTTGGTTCTCCTGCGGATCTCCTCGTTTCTGACTTGATCACGTAGAGAGACTCCGAGCATAGCACGCTCCATTGCCCTTTGGGTGACCTTGACCCTTCTTATGAGACCCAGTAAGCGACCATGTCTCAGTTCCGTATGCTTGAAGACGACCTTGGTCTTACGACACTTTTTTAAAATAAAAACATGAGTTCGTCTGACTACATCTCACCTGATTAAAAGTGAAGATATAGTCGAGGATGTTATCGCAAACTCATGTAATGCTTATTCACTCTCGCCTTGAAGATCTCCAAATTGTAAGAGTCGGGAAACACAGACGCAAGCAAGGAGGTAACTACGGTATATGGGACGTAAAGATATTGATAAGCTTCTCGAACGCTGCCAAGCCGAGTTGTTTTAACGATTGATCTCTTTCTCAAAGTTAGACCTACTGAACCGGACTGTTTGTCCCAGGTTTACAAAATCGTCAACAACTTCGAGTGTAGAGCCTCCAACCTGCAGGTACGACATGGACGTTTGACATAAGTTTCGTCTTATCCATGTTCATTCTAAGACCTACTTGTTGAGAGGCTCTACTGAGGCCATCGAGGGTTGTGTCTAATTCGTCGATAGTCTCAGTCATGACCACGATATCGTCAGCAAATCGAAGTTGGGTGATGTGCTCGCCGTTGATATTGATTACAAATCCACCCCCCCCCGTCCAAAAGCTTAAACTTACAGGGTGGCAGTGAACAGTTCCGAACATATGACGTCTCCCTGCAGCCGGTTGGTCCTGGATTTAATATGTTACTTAAAAATAAATTTGGTATTAGCATTTTTTCAACCAAAAAGTTTATACTTTATTACGAAATGTCGTCCATGTAGCTACAAGATCGTTTACAACCTGTTTACAAAATGTGACCCTTTTTGCTTTTAAGCGTTATCTCTTGTTAGAAGTGGAATGAGCACTTCTCTTTTTTGGTTGTCCTTGATAGGGTTCCGTACACTCAAAGCGTTACCAATGGGACCCTATTACTAAGGCTCCGCTGTCTGTCCGTCTGTCTGTCTAACTAACAAAAAAATAAAAAAATGGAGGAGGGTCAGGATTCAATTACATAAAATAAAGGAATACCACAAACGACGGACTATTTATAAAAAAGAAACATAAAAATAATAACTTGCTATCAAAGTAAATATTATTGGAACAGTCAGGATAAAGCACACAGAAATGAAAAATCCAAAAAAAAAACATCATATCAAAATTAATTTAAAAAGAAAATAATATAAAAATACAAAAACCGGACTCGCTCACCGAGGGTTCCGTACCACCACATCTCTGGATAAGAAACCTTAAAAATAATAAATCGAAAACTATACATCATTAAAATAATTAAAAATCTGTATAAGCTTGTGCCAATGAATACGATACCCCAGCCCACGTGACACGGTTAACTCAATTCAAAATTTGGACCGCCGTTCCTTGCATTATTGATTACGTAAAGACTACATTTTTTATGATTTCATTTCAAATGTATAGTTTCAGATTTTTTCCTATACTTGTAGTATAATACAGTATTACTTGCCAAATTACATAGTTTAGGCCAACGGAAAATGTACCCTATAAATTTTGATTCCCTTGAGAGTGTCGAAATATACGTTTATTGCGGGCTAAGCGACCGTATCTTTTTTTTACGTTAACTTAGAAGTTTGATTTTTACACAGCTTCAAGGTACTGTAGACCGGAGTACACCTCCACCACGCGTTCTCCAGATAAAGAGTCTTGACAGACAGACAGACAGACGGACGGACAAAGGGACAACAGAGTGATTCTATAAGGGTTCCGTTTTTTTTTCTTTTTGAGGCACCGAACCCGAAAAACTGATTTAAAACAAACCAAAAGACATGATTTCGTCACAGTAGTACGTACCTAAACAACTGATTTTTTCACAGAATGTGTGTTTCTAATAAATTTTCTGTTGCCAGTATAATAAATAACAAATACTAAAAATAAAAATAACCCATACAGGAAACTAGCGACATCTAGTACGATGGTAACGGAACTCTTTGTTTGCAATTCTGACTTTAGGCTTCCGTACACCCAACGGCTGACCAACGGGACCCCATTACTAATCTTCCGCTGTCTGTCCTTCTGTCCGTCTGTCAGCGGCCTGTATTTCATGAACCGTAACAGGTAGACAGTTGAAACTTTCACATAATGTGTATTTCTATTGCCGCTATAACAACAAATACTAAAAAGTAGAAAGAAAAAAATCAGGGACAAGGGCGTAGGGGGAGGGGGAGGGATTTGTGTGATTATAGGTCTTTAGAAGTATTTTTGATTTAGCTCTATCGTAAAAACGGTAATACATACAAGCATAAAACTTGGTGTGATTATAGTTCTAATACTGAAGTAAAACAACAAATAATAAAAATCGGTAAAGTGTTAGTCGTACTACCGCTAATAAGGTCGAACTGAATGCAATAAAGCATTTGTCGTTTGCTTGTAATGTGAATAACTGAATAGGTATCATTTTCACATACTATGTAGTTGTGTGGAGAGGTGTGGTAGTAGGGAACCCTCGGAGTGGTAGTCTCTTTCGCACTTGGCAAGTTTTTATTTATTTTTCATCGCGGAGCGGCGGCGGCGTCGTGGTCACTTTAATAGCCATGTAAAATTATTAATAATTACCCCGTGTTTTAACATGTTAAAAGGTTTACATTTATGAGATAGCGATGGTAAATAACTCACCTTTATAATGTTTCGCGTGTCGTTGGACTAAAATGTATTCGAATTGGGATAAAATTTAAACATACATTTAACCGCCTCCGTGGCGTAATGGTTAGTCCATTCACTTCACACCAGGAGGTCGCGGGTTCGATTCCCGGTGGGGTCAACTTGTAAGACTCGGTTTGGTTGGTGGTATGGCATTTTCTAAGCCCGCTGGGCTAGCTACTACCATCTTATCTAAGTCTTGCCGCCAAACATTAATGATGTGTACAGGCTTGAGGATAAGATAGCCAGTTCTCCATTACGTTGGGGAATCTTGGAGAGCCCTTCTTCACTTACCATCACTTACCATCAGGTGAAATGATGCTAAGAGCTTACCACAATTGTGATTTTTCTTAAATACACGGTTGTACTAATTAAATAATTATTTCTGTATGTTTGGTTTCATCAACAAAATCATCATATCAGCCGGAAGACGTCCACTGCTGGACATGGGACTCCCCTAAGTATTTCCACGACGACCGGTTCTGCGCTGCCCGCATCCAGCTGCTTCCCGCGACCTTCACCAGGTCATCGGTCCACCGAGTGGAAGGCCTGCCTACGTCACATTTTCCGGTGCGCAGTATGCCATGTTTGACATTTTTAAATTTCAAGCATGACCCTTGTGAGTAAAAGTAATACATATAGAATCCTGTCAAGGAACCGAGTATTTATAAGATTTTAAAAATACATATTTTTCTGTTATAATACCTAGTTATTTTAATAGTATTTGATCCTGTGTCTGGTCAGCTGTTTTTAGCTAGAAAAAGTAAGCAGGACACAGGTCAACACATTTTTGAAGAGAGCCCAGGAGGGTCGAGCTTCCATACAAACGTAGTTTTGCTTTAATACAAAAACTACACGCCGGATTGAATCCAAACTCTGCGAATGTATTGAGTTGACACATATCGATGTTTGTAATTAGTTTCCAATGTACTAATATAAAACGGAAGAAAATTAGAGCAGTTTCAAACTTACAACACAAAACTAATTTAAGCCTTCGTTTAGTTATGTTTAAATTTACTGCGATGAAAACTAATTACAAACATCGATATGTGTGTACTCAATGTATTAGCAAAGTTTGGATTCATTATGGTATGTAGTTTTTGTATTACAGCGGAACTACGTTTGTATGGAAACTCGAGCCTCCTGGGAGACTTTTAATGCCAACTTATGAAACTGAAAAACCAACTTTATAATCATCATCATCATCATCTTCCTAGCCTTCTTCCCAATTATTTAACGTCGGCTCAAAGTTGGCGAATCAACTGGTCGATAGCAATGAGAGTCCATTTTTTATTTGTGATTTCAGCTCTCTCTCTCTCTCTCTCTCTCTCGCTTATCGTGTGGCGTAATTAACCGTGCTATCCAAGGGATAGACGACGGTTGAATGGTGTTGCACTTAGCATTACCCGCGGTCACGTGTAGGGCATTTAGGTGTAAAATCTACGGATGCGTGCAACGCGACCTTCATACACATCTGGGATCAGATGTGCAGGTTTCCTCACGATGTTTTTCTTCACCGTTAAACCAATCGGTAAGTATATGTACGTAAGTTTCGAAAAAATCATTGGTACATTTGCCGTCCGGATTTGATCCCGGCACGTCTGGTTAGGGGGACCGAGTCGTTGCCGGTTGAGCCACCGAAGCTTTTTTAGCAAAGGTGGAAAAAAAATTGTTCACTTTCTTAAGTAGAAGCAGTTCAACTTTTTTTTTTACTTTAATCCCTGTATATGCAATAGTACAAAGATATTTTAGAAGGAACTGAGCTAGTACGCGGGAGCTTTCACTATATGCATTCTGCACCTTTTTGACACAAAATTATATTCTACCTACGTTGTTTCGGCCCGCCCCAGGGTGCGCTTTTGGACTTAATCTTCTTCCTCCTTAGAGAGTTCCATTTTTCTCTGCAGTTCACCACTGAACCTTCACTTAGTGCAGCCAGCATTTCCAGAGGATCATCAGCCGCGGCATCTTTAAGATCCAAAAAAATAAGGCCAATTTTTAAGTTAAGAAATAAAACGGTGAAAATGCACATTATAGGATAGTATAGTATGTAAATCCAGAGACACGTTTCGTGACTTTAGGCATAAATTACCTTTGAATAGCGTATATTATACGTTACTACATTATACGTTACTACATACAAATGTAAAAAGGTGCCCCGACCAACCTCCGACGTTTGCCCTATATTGTTTTGTATTTAGAAATTAACATAAGTCGACGGCATCAAAATTTGGAATGACAAGTTTCTCAATTAATATTCACGTGTTTCATGTACTAATGACTAGAAGGCCCGGGTGGCGTAAACACGGCGACCAAAAACGAGCGCCACCACACAAGTCACACCACCATAGTTAGGGTTGCCAACTGCACTGTAAAAGAAATTATAATACTGTAATGATCACTAAAAATAAAGTACCTATTGTAGCGTTATTAATTGCTACAGAAACTTCTTGCGTGAATCTTTTTTTCGCTCCGAGATTTATATGAGTGAGTGAAAAATTATAATTTTGATGAGTTGAAAATGAATTTGTTTTTTGAAGGATTTGGAAAGAAAGATGAAAATATAGTTGATTGATTTATATTTTTGACTAGAAGGCCCGGGTGGCGTAAACACGCCGACCAAAAACGGTCGCCACCACACAAGTCACACCACCATAGTTAGGGTTGCCAACTGCACTGTAAAAGAAATTATAATACTGTAATGATCACTAAAAATAAAGTACCTATTGTAGCGTTATTAATTGCTACAGAAACTTCTTGCGTGAATCTTTTTTTCGCTTTGAGATTAATATGAGTGAGTGAAAAAGAATAATTTTGATGAGTTGAAAATGAATTTGTTTTTTGAAGGATTTGGAAATAAAGATGAAAAAATTGTTGATTGATTTATATTTTTGCTCAAGAAAGTAAAAAAAAAATTAAAATTTAAAAACCACCGACAAAACCTCTGAAAAGTAAAAAAATATGTATATTTGCCCTTTGAGTTTAATTTAAGTAGTAATATTTTTACCCAAGAGTCGTCGCGTAGGGGGAACCAAGACAGTATTAAATACCTTCCTTGTCACTTACCATCAGGTGAGATGATAACAATTATGTATAAAAAATAAAATTAAAATAAAAACTACCTCAGTGGCACAATTAACCGCTAACCATAGTTTTCTCAGTACATTTTCATAGAGAGGAGTGGTCCAAACAGTTACGATTCTACTTTTAAAATCCTTATACTAATATATAATATTATAAATGTGAAAATGTGTTTGTTCGTTTGTTACCTTTTCACGCTTCAACGCCTTGACCAATCTTTATGAAATTTGGCATGCAGGTAGCCTGCGTCACGAGTAGGGCTTGCAATTCGAATAATCGAATATTCGAATGTTGCGAATATTCGGCCATATTTATTATTTGAATATCAAGTGACTATTATTCGAATATATTCGAATTATTTTTACTGATTTTAAAACAGTTCTACACACGGTTCTTTGACTAGAAACATCAATTAGAATGCAAATAGCGCTACGAGTATATGATAGAGGTAGACCAAGACAAGTAAATTTGAACCAAGTGCATTACCTTTTGATTTGCATACCCTAACTAGTATTGAGTGCGAGAGGTTTTTCTTATCTAGCAAATACATTGGTAACCATCTAAGGTCCACTTTAAACGATGATTCAATTGACGCGTTAAGCTTTCTTTGATCCTGCTATTAAGGTTAACTACCTTTTTTCGTAATTATTTTATTAAAGTTAATATGATATCATTTTAATATTAATAATACGGCTTTAGAGAAGTCATACGAATAGAGCAGTTTTTTTCAAACTGGACACTGCCTTACTCGGGCTAAGGAAAAAGGTAAGTGTTTCTAGTACCTACAATACAACAAAAAGATTATAAACCATAAATATAAAAATTATGAACGTAGTCCTTCATTTTTATTTTGTTTATGACCCTAGTGGGTTGCTAGTTTTTTTTACTTGTATAGCGGTCGCGTACTCAAAAATATTAAAAAGCACTGCAATACAGGATTAGTGCGTTTTTTTACTTCACAAAAGATGATTGAATACCATTTTTCTTACATTGCATTCTGAATATAAATGATTTATTGCAACAAATTGTTTTTTTTATTATTTATACCTACTATTCGAATACATTCGAATATATTCGAATATCGACCCAAAAATGAACGAATATTCGAATATCTAAAACTTCCGAATATTTGCAAGCCCTAGTCACGAGGAAGGACATAGTCTACTTTTTATCTCGGGATAATAGCATGATCTGCTGCAGTTCCTGAGGGAACTAAAAAATACTCGATTGTTGTGATTTTTTTGCACAGAGATGGTTGAGTAGGTGGAAAACGACATAATTTACTAATCACCCTTAAAGACAGTCATAAAAACGATGTCCACGCGGGTGGAGCCTCGGGAAAAAGCTACCTAGTTAAGAAAACTACAAAGTGCGGTCACTAGATTCCTGGCTGCATTCCGCTGATCCTCGGTACGGTAACTCAGTAGACTGCTCAAAATAAAGAATATTATGAAAGCGTCGGTGGCTCAAACGGTAACGACTCGGTCCTCCTAACCAGAGGTCCCGGGTTCAAATCCCGACGACCAATGTACGAATGAGTTTTTCGAAACTTACGCACATATACATACTTACCGATTGCTTTAACGGTGAAAGAAAACATCGTGAGGAAACCTGCACATCTGATCCCAGATGTGTATGAAGGTCGCGTTGCACACGTACGTAGGTGTAAATCAAAATACCCTACACGTGACCGCGGGTGTATACTAAGTGCAACACAAGGCAACCGCCGTCTATTCCTTCGATAGCAGGGTTAATTGTGAGTTTTTTTTATCTTAGTTCTTTTAACATTCAAAAGCTGCCAATGTACCTAAAACGATAGTTGGTTAGTTTATCTTTATGTGTTCCTATATCAATCCATTTACAGGGTGGTCCACGTCAATATTTTTTTTTAAGAATCCTCACACTGGTTGTATCCGAAAACACCCCATGTACTCGTATGTTCAGAGATTTTTTGTAGTTTAGAAAATATGATTTTTAAATGTATATTTGCTAATTTTCTACTTTAGCACCTTAAAAAAATCATAACCTGTGCAATTGAAAGAATTTTTTGATTTATTTTTCTGTACTATGATCGTCTTGATTCACTCTTGCACAGTAATAACCTAATAAACAACATTCTTCATAAAACGTTACCAAAAAAAGTCTACCCTTTTTTCTAAGTGACAATTTTAAGTTTGGGTTGGACGGAGATGAAAATTAAAAATTTTCAAAATTCTCTTAATAATACAAAATGGACTGTTCGTAGGTTTGTTTATCAGCTTACTAATTAATAAAAAAAGGATGCTCTTAATATGCGACTTTACGATGAGATCGGCTTCTAAACTTTTTTTTTTGTGTACGGAAACCTTAAAAGGGAGTGAATAATGTTGTGTAGTTCAAAAACTTGGGAAAGTGAAAATGCGCTAAAAACAGTTTTGCCTTCACACAGGGTAGAAAAACAAAAAAAAATTCGGTTACTTAAAGAATGTTGTGTATAAGGTTATTACTGGGCAAAGAGTGATTCACGACGATCATGTGCAGAAAAATAAATCAAAAAATTCTTTCAATTGCACATGTTATGATTTTTTTGAGTTGCTAGAGTAGAAAATTCGCAAATACACATTTAAAAATCATAACTTCTAAACTACAAAAAATCGCTGAACATACATGGGGTATTTTCGGATACACCCAGTGTGAGGATTCTAAAAAAAAATATTGACGTCACTTTTTGGACCACCCTGTAAATGGATGTATATAGGAACGGAGGCTTAGTAATAGGGTCCCATTGGCTACCCTTTTCATGTATGGAACTCTTAAAAGGGAGTGAATAATGTTGTGTTGTTCAAAAACAAACGACAAGACGGTTCCAAAAAAGGATTTAAATTAAACAATACAATTATTTCCTTATAAAATGATATTTTATGCGGCAATCATAAAAAAACAACATTAGTAGATAACATAAGTTACTTATTTAGTTAATATTGAATAGATATAACGGCAACGTCAAAAAAAACAAAAATTAGAATGTATTATTTTGAAATCAGGATAAATTATGAATAATTTAATTATATTTTAAATAATTCAAATTAGGATCAGGTTTTCGGTAAGCAGCGCAAGCAACCCTGCACAAACGATAATTAGTTTTCCCCTCCCGAGCGGTCACGAGTCCACATGCATTCCTAAGCCGACTGCCAACTCATCTAACAGCTTATCTTCACTTCTACAAGTGTTTTTGTATCCAATCTTTGAACAAATCCGCTGACATTCTAACGATGTTTTTTTATCGGCATTTTGTTCTATACCATTAGAAGTATGCCCAAACATTTTAGTGAGTGGTGCCATAATAGCGCTTATATAATACCAACGTCGACAGCGATTCTCACTGCGTTCACCAGGCGCATTTTTTGTTCTTCAGTTTTGAAAGGCTTAAGAGGCCACAGCTCTTCTAACGGAATCTGTTCTCTTCCATTAAATTTAGCTTCGAAGCTATCTAGGTAGTCCAACTTATCACTGAAAGCCAATGGAATACACGACAACGCTACACCAAGTCCATATTTACCGAACTTCTTCAGTTCATCTACTAAGTCGTTCCAAGAAAATACATTCTCGGCGTTAATGTCCATGTCTTGCAAGTAAAAACTAACGGAGTCGTGATAAAACTTGAGAGATATTAGAAAGTCTTGTTTAGTTAGAGTTAAATTCCCGCACATGAGGATGAATAAGCTGACGTCGGTAGCCGGAGAGGCACAACGTAGTAACTGGAAGTCCAGAGCTACTGCTCTTGTAGACGAAGTCATGAAATTTGGACACCACGTATCTCCGTGACAGAACACCGCATGTTTGCTCGGTCTTACTGCGTCTATCAGCTCACTAAAAATATTCTTCGCAACAAACTCTTCAAACTTTTTGAAATACAAACTCTTCATGTCCTCAATTTCAGAAAGAGTTTCTCGGTCTATATCTATTGCGCTCTTTAAGTATTGGCTGTAGAATGGTCGTCTTGCTTCTGTGTAGTAAATTTCGGGTATTTTGTTCGCAAGTTTAATGAAAGCTTTGGGTCTTTTTACTCTTAGTGCTATGGAGACCGCGTGGAGGTGAGCCAAACTTTTAAGAACCAAATCTCTGTCGTATTCAGAGGGGTTGTGCGAAATGGATGTGTAATGACGTTCAGCCATGTCCTCCATAAGGATATAAGTTTCTGACCCATCGTAGTGACAACTGTGGCAGATAGGAACGTTGTTCTGAATATTTTTCTTTGCGTTTTGCGACTTTTGCACATCGATAAGGGCCGGAAGAACTTGAGAAAAGAACTGCACTTCGCGTAGGAAGAACTGTTCGCAGTTGAGTGATCGCCTGAGCAAAGGATCGTTAACTAAAGCCTTCACGATAAATGAGGTTGTGGTTCTCTTCCCTCTGAGACAGATCCTGAAGACTGAACTGAGCAGACCCTCACCTGCTGGCGCAGCGCGAAAAACTTCCGCTGACTTGATACACTCCTCGCTGTTAGTCTTGGCTTGGAACGCTTTGTTAATCACGTCATAATTCAAGTTTTTACTAATACTTGTGATATTCTGTATGTTGCACAGCGCCATTCTGAACATGAACTGATTTCAGCGATAATTTTTTTTATTTTGCAGTGAATACAGTGCATACCGTTTATATGTTAAGGATTCAGCAAATACGCAATCTAAAATTATATGCAATTATTACTATAGATAAATAGTTCTCTAATACCATAAGAAACAATTATTTGTCAGGTGTATTTGAGTTGATAATATACTCGGCAAATAATTGCTTTTGTTTTCATATCAGATTCAAAATAACCAAATAAATAAATATTTTATTATAGTTATAATAAACGTTGCATTTACTGAGTGTAAATAGTACGAGTAGATACCTTTTTTATTCACAGCTTTAATTGGTAAGCCCTTGGCAGTATCTCATCTAATAGTAAGTGAAGGACGATGATGCCGAAGATGGAATAGGGCTTACCAAGATTCACCAAAGCTTACCTTTACATCGTAATACATCAATGCTGTCAACATTGATGTTTTGCGGCAGAACTTAGATAAGAAGGTGGTAGCTAGCCAGGCGGACTTGGGAAATGTCCTACCATGTACCAAATCCTGGTCTGAAGCGAGTGGACTAGCTACGCCACGGAGACGGAAGCTTTGGCCACCATGTACATACGTTAATGATTTTAAATTTGATCAAATAATTTCAAATATGTAATTACGGATTCGAGAAAAACCTGCATTTTTTTTTCCAAAGTTAAAAAGTGTAATCAGCTCTCGAAAATAGCTTATAGACATG
This sequence comes from Coleophora flavipennella, assembly GCA_947284805.1. Taxonomy (NCBI): domain Eukaryota; kingdom Metazoa; phylum Arthropoda; class Insecta; order Lepidoptera; family Coleophoridae; genus Coleophora; species Coleophora flavipennella. Next base: position 8,883,267 of record OX369308.1, read on the forward strand.
GCTCAGAAGGGAGATAGGTCTGTAGTTCTTCAGCAGGGTGTTGTCGCTTTTTTGAAAAAGAACACCACCACACTTCCTGTGCCATTGCGCAGACATTAATGTCCTTTAAGTATAACGAAATTAAACAACTTCTCAAGAGCTTTTAATGCAAGTGTTCCATTTGCTTTCAGAAGTTCAGCCATAAAGTCATCATCTGGTGCCTTATTGTTCTTGAGCAGTTTTAAAGCCATTCTAATCACGTACAGGTTGTCGTCCAGGATAGTGTCGAGTTAGTCTAGCTCTTGGGTCTTTAACCAGATTGCTGATAGGTAGACGTGTGGTCGTGGATAATTTTCCGTAAAACTCAGGTTTAGACAATATTATCCTGCCATCCTCAGTCTTCCTTCAGCCTTGTCAGTTGGCTGTGTCCAACAGACAGATCTCTTGCGAATACTTTTGAGCCTATGTTGTGCTCAATCGCCTCTTTAATACAATTCGTGTTAACCTGGAGCAAATCGCAAGTCCGAGACTTGGAATTCTGTCTGTTTAATTGCTGATACTGAGTATCGTCTTCAGAGGACTGCAAAACCAAACTACGTCTTTCTTCCATGAGTTTGTTGATGAAGTCTGAGGTCTTTTTGGTTCCGTTTAAACGGCGAGTTTTAAAAATCTTAGACCCGACCGTAGGACAATTTTCACGAACTTGTCATTCTAATCGTCCACAATTGTGGCAATCTCCTAGGCACTCACACCGACGAGACCACGAAAATGGCGTCTCATAGTACAAGTAATCTGTAAAAACCTCGAAAATCATCGTATTTTGTTAAACCAAATGAATGATCATGAAATTACAAATCTTGTTGATGTGATTATAACAATGTTTTATTATTTTTCTTTGACAAAATACCCTTGTTAGGGAAATTTTTCACTAAATCCGTTGTAAAATGTTCAGGTTCCTATGTAAAAAGGAAAAAAAAACCAATTAAGATAAGATTTCGCCTTGTGGTGTTTTCCAGATGTGAAATTCTCTAAAATCATCTTAAGCAACCAAGCAAGGATTTATACAGCAACCGGTTCTGCGCCGCCCGCATCCAGTACTTTCCAGCGGTTTACATTTCCAGTGGTTTAAAAAAACCGGCCAAGTGCGAGCCAGATTCGCGCAAAGTGGGGTCCCGTAGTCTTTACAAAAAAATAAATGGATATTTAAAAAAACAAAGTTTTGCAGTCGGTAATAGAGCATTTTGTGCAACTTAAGATGTTCAATGGGATTTGTAAAAAGTTCATAGATTTTAGACTTTTTACAAATCCCATTGCACATCTTAAGTTGGTCAACTATTACTTTAACTAGCCTATTTAGCCGTGACAGTGTTATAAATTGATTATATGTTCTACTGTTTACAATGTTTTTCAGAGGTCCTAATATAGCGGTCTAGCTGCAGGACACTTGACTCTTCCAAAAATTTGCAATTTAAGATTTCAAAATGTTTATTCAAAATAGGTGCACTCTTTCTGATTGTCACAATGTCATTTGTGAAAAACATTAAAAATAAACATAATCATTAATATAAATCATTGATATAAAACAAATAATATCATTAGGACATGAAAACAACCGCCTCCGTGGCGTAATGGCTAGTCCATTCGCTTCACACCAGGAGATCGCGGGTTCGACTCCCGGTGGGGTCAACTTGTAAGACTCGGTTTTGTTAGTGGTAGTGCTTTTTTTAAGCCCGCCTGGCAAGCTACCACCATCTTATCTAAGTCTTGCCGCCAAACATCAGTGTTAACAACATTGATGTATTGTAGCTTGAAGATAAGATAGCCAGTTCTCCATTGCGTTGGAGAATCTTGGTAAGCCCGCTTCCATCTTCGGAATCATCGTCACTTACCATCAGGTGAGATGATGCCAAGGGCTTACCAATTGTAAATAAAAAGATACAAATATGACATGAAAAGGTAGGCCAGTTCACACGGACAGAACCCGGTCACGAGTATAACGCGAGAGTCAGACATCGCTCCCCTCGACCATATTAGAGGGAAAGAAAAGTCTGAATTACAGCTTAATATTTCGCAAATGGATCCCAGAATTTAAAAATAGTTATGGCATACCCTCAGAAGTTTTGAAAGACCTATACATATACAACGATACTCCATGCGATAGGGTACGTCAATAAAAAAAAACGCGCCCTCCTTACACGTTTGGGAGATACCATTATTAATATGTATGTATACCCATGCCAAATTATAGCTTTCTAATACGAATGGTCTCCGAGCTAAGCCGCGGACAGATAGATGGACAGACATGGCGAAACTGTAAGGGTTCCATGTTGACTACGGAACCCTAAAACGGGGACGTCAATGGCGTAACGGCTAGGGCCACGTACCAATGTGTTTTTTAAATTTCGATTTCATAATTATGTAAGTTTATCCGACGTACTTAAGGTGCAGGAAAACATCTTGAGGAAACCTGCGAAGAAACTCGAGTCGACCAACCCGTTGTCGACCAAGGGCCGATCGCCCTAATTCAGGGTAGGCTCGAGCCCCACGGCGCTAGTACTAATATATATACTGTGCCCACGGTGTGGGGGCATTGCGAGCTGATACGATGAGGCCTAAAACATCAGTCTTATATAAGAGCTATATTAACCTCATTTATTTGTGTTTTCTTTGCCCGCCGCCGCCGGTTCCGAATTGAGGTTGTAAAGTGTATGTGGTGCTTAAGAAACCCTCATAAAAGTTAAGAGCGGGGAAGAATGAAGGAGATCTGATAAACTAAACTTAATGCTTCCTCGCTCACGAGCAGCTTGCGGCCCGTGCACCGCCCGCCCTCCAATACAGTAGTAAAAGTAATGTACAAGCGAAGCCGCGGGCAAAAGCTAGTCAGAAATAAATGTAATAATTAACTAATATTATAAATCTGAAAATATCAATCAATCTATCAATCAAATATGCTTTATTGTACAATAAAAAAAATATATACATACAGTAAGTAGTACAGAATAAACAGTAACATTTTCAATTGTACAATGTAGGCGGCCTTATTGCTTAAAGCAATATGTTTGTTTATCTCTTTAATACCTTAAGCAATCTTGACGAAATTTGGCAAGAATGTAGCCTGTGGCATGGAGGTGGAGATAGGCTATGTTCTACCCCAATTTCTGAAGCGGTTCCAGTGAGATAACTTGCAGCCCCGTCGCGCCCTCCACTTTGCGTCTAAGGTTGCACAAGTAAATCCTACTAATATTGCAAACGCGAAAGTTTGTATATATGGATGTATGAATGTTTCATACTCTTTCACGCAAAATCTGGCTGAAATTTGGTAACTAGACTATTTGGATTAACTTAAATCCTGGATTAACATATAGGCTACTTTTTTACACGCTCGCGAGCCGCTCGCTCTTCGCGCCTGTGTACCATCTAAGACAGTCTTAGAAACTATGTTCACGCTAGCAAAGCCGCGAGCGAAACCGCTGGCAAAATCTAGTAAGGATATAAGGCAAGACTCGGAGGGCTGGGGTCGGGCTCAATTTAGTGAAATAAAAATACGCTATTACTTTAATTTTTAGAAAAGATTACAGACAAAAATTAAAAAGGCAAGTGAAGATAAAGGAAAAATCGAAGACAGACGAAAAGTCAAAAAATCTAAAAATTTAAAAGAAGTTCATACAAAACAGATAGAAAAAATAAATAAAAAAGGATGACTTCGTCACTAGCTGTTTGTTTGTTTAATAGTCCTTTTTTATTGTCACAACGGAGCAATGGATCAATGTAATTTTTGCACAAAGATAGTTGAGAGAGGTGAAAAGTTGCATACAGTGAAAATGGCATAAGTCCGATACAGGTCATAAGGGAACTAAAAAAACCTCTTTCTTTTGCAAAAAAATGTTTGCGGCTCGCACAACACTTACCCTCAAAAACAGCCATAAAATCGATAACTACGCGGTTGAAGCATAGTATAGGGCAAAAGCTATTATTTTATGATATGGGTAAACAAAAGAACATGTTAACGATTAAACATTTGCGTTAGATAGAAAACAAAGATTTGCTTGGCAATCTTACTGCCATTAACTGCAACCTTGGTTTACCGTTATTGTGTGCGTATACGTGTTTATGTGTTAACGTCTCCTGTACTATTGGGTTCAGGTGGACATAAAATAAAAGGAAATTAATATTTAAATATATAAGGGAAAAGGATAAGTAGCTGAAATGCCATCAATTATAAGCGTCTAAAAATTACCATCATCATATCAGCCGAATTACGTCCACTGCTGGACATAGGCCTCCCCCAAAGATTTCCACAACGACCGGTCCTGCGCTACCCGCATCCAGCGGTTTTCCGCGACCTTCACCAGGTCATCCAGGTCGGTCCACCGAATGGGAGGCCTTCCTACGCTACGTTTTCGGGTATACGCGGTCACCACTCGAGAACTTTACTGCAACAACGGCCATCAGTTCTACGAGCTGCCCCGCCCACTGCCACTTAAGTTTAGCAATTCTGAGAGCTATGTCGGTTACTTTGGTTCTCCTACGGATCTCCGATTCGATCACGCAGAGAAACTCCGAGCATAGCACGCTCCATTGCCATTAGGTGAACTTGAGCCTTCTTATGAGGCCCATAGTAAGCGACCATGTCTCAGTTCCGTATGTCATCACTGGGAACACACATTGGTCTAAGACCTTGATGGTCTTAAGACACTGCGGTATTTGGGACGTAGAGATATTGCGAAGCTTCCCTAACGCTGCCCTACTGAACCTACTTGTTGAGAGGCGCTGTAATCGAGTTTACAAATTTAGAGGTTTTTTGTCTTCCTATTAAATAAATAAATAAATAAATAAAATCTTGCTACCATTTACAAACTATAGGAAATAAAGGAACCATTTTAAATAATGAATGCGGTAGGTTACTGTAGTATGTAAAATATTTTGATTTCACCTTTGTAGTATCTGTGGTAGGCATGAAAAAAAAGCGATTTTTAGCACCAACTTTGGCGACCACCTGATTTTATTGTAACTTTTTGAGTCTCCCGGAAAGAGGGGGAATTAGAAACAAAAGATATATATTTTTTTTTAATTCAAGAAAATCCGTTGTTGGTTGTCATCGCCCTCTCTATTCCAAATTTCAGTTTAAATACAGCAATTAATATTGATCAAAAACTACATTAATTTACATAATGAATTAGTCAAACTCACAAAATTGCTTATATTCCATTTATTTTAGAGCAAATAATGGCAGTCCCCTAAGGATTTTGTTGGATTTTTTAAATTTATCTATAGTTTTTATTTCCCTCTAGTCGGGGGACTTTTGCACTCCAAAATCCATCAAACCGTTACAGGCGCAGCCAACAAACGGACATAAATACAACCACTACGTACACCCGAAAAACATGACTCTCCTTTTTGAGCAGTCTGGTAAAAAACTACACTTATACGAAGCTAAAACACCGCAGCGAAATTGGATGAATAGTTCCTGAGAAGCCCTCAAGGGCCAACCATCCTGGCTGCTGCAGCACCCTCTGGTGCTTTACAACATGTGAAACACAACTCAAAACCTGCTTTGAAGTCACACCTCATCATATCAGCCGAAAATCGTCCACTGCTGGACAAAGGCCTCCCCCAAGAATTTCTACGATGACTGGTCCTGCGCTGCCCGCACCCATCGGTTTCCCACGATCTTCACCAGGTCGTCGGTCCACCGCGTGGGAGGCATGTCTACGCTACGTTTTCTGTTGCGCGGTCGCCACTCGAGAACTTAAATGCCCCAACGTTCGGGAAGATTCGCAATATCTTCACGACCCAAATACCGCAGTGTCTTAAGACTAAGGTATTTAATGATCCGCAGGAGAACCAAAGTAACCGACATATCTCACAGAATCGCTTAACTGAAGTGGCAGTGGCCAGGTCACATAGCTCGTAGAAATGACACCTATTTCAAAATATATACGCAAAGAAACGTATGAGAGTCGGTTGAATACTTTCTAAGAAGCGCTTAAGCGCCAACCATCCTGGCTGGTGCAGCGCTCCTTGGTGGTCTACCGCCATAAAACATTTTATTTATTTTATTTATTGTTTATTGTACACAGTAAATAAGAAATACTTAAGTGTAAAAACATAAGATTTATAATTGGTTTGCTTAACTCTGTAAGAGTTTTCTTCCAACAAACCTGTAAGCGAGAAAGAAATGAAATACGAATGGGTAGAGGTGTGTACAAAGGTTGTTATTGGGAACATAAAAAAAAGAAAAAGTACTCTAAGATATAAGTACGTAGTATGTGACTTATAACAAATACGTATGAGTTAATAATAATATACCTACTGCATACATAAAATAAATAATAAACATACATAATAATAATATAATACATACCTGCTATGTTGCTATATAGGGTTAGCAAGTCAGGGCAGGTAATGCTCTTTTACTTTCTTCTTGAATATGTGTATGCCACGAATTCGCGAATTTCGTGGGGACGAGCATCCCAAAGTCGCACCGAATGAACACAAAAAAACCCACCATAGCGGGAGGAGCAGTGAGAGGGATATTTTAGTAACAGTGATTTTATAGATCGGCAAGGAACAATGTAATCAAAGCGATCACGCAAATATGAAGGAGAGGAAGGAATGTGAAGGATTTTATAAAGGATAGAGAGAATGTGTACATCACGACGACGACGATAGGAAGCCACTTAAAATTAGATCTAAATTCAGAGACATAGTCAAATTTACGGAGGACAAAAATAAACCGTATGCATAGATTTTGCAATCTTTTTAATTTATTAAGGAGCACCTACGTAGCATCGAGGAAGCAGACATCCGCATAGTCAATAATGAGAAGAAGTGGGGATTGCGCAAGGAGGAGCTTGGTTTCGAAGGGTTAAAATTTCTGTAGAAGTTTAAGGGATTGAAAAGAGAAATGCACCTTTCTACTGACTTCGTTGACATGGCTGGTCCAGGACAGATTGGTATCAAAGATAACTCCTAAATTATTGGCTGTGTTAGTAAACTCAATAGGGACAGCGTTATAAATTACAGGGGGTAATGCGGATATGTCTAAAAATACAGACCCACAGTATTCTATCTGGGAGATTCACTTAAACAGCCCCAGGATAGAACCCTGTGAGCTGAACATAGCCGCTTATAGCCGAAGACAAACACAATCTTGCCCGCTAAGTCCGTGATGTTGTGATCAGTGATGATGGAACGGACCTGCCGCAGATCCCAATGATCTCTAAATAGTTATGCCTTTGTCCAGGAGTGGACGTTTTTCGGCTAACATGATGATGATGGATGATGATGAATGATCAATCAATCAATCAATATAATTTATTTTAAATAGGTGCTTGCACACACTTTTAAATAGTCAAAAAAACAAAAAAATACTTATTGTCTATTACATAATGTCATGCATGATACAGATTACAGTCTCAATGACTTTTTAACTTTACTCAGTCTCGAAAAGGCTATATCTATTTTATTTACATTTCTTAAATTCAAATTATGCCTGTCATTGTTTTTAGGAAATAAATGTAATTTTTTACGAACGTACATAATATTTTCATATACAGATTGACTAGCAACAGTTAAAATATTGATTTCCTTGAATTTATTTTTTAACGACTCTCGTGATTGCATCTGATAGATTGCGCGGATAGCTCTTTTCTGCAAGATGAAAATAGTTTCTTTATCAGCCGCATGCCCCCACAGTAAGATGCCATAACACATTATACAATGGAAGTAACTAAAATACACTAGTCTCACAGTACCTACATCCGTTAACTGTCTTATTTTCTTAACGGCATAAGCATCTGATATATATTTAAGTTTTTTTGATAGAAAAAGAACTATAAAAACACCTTTCGTGTATGGAAACACCCTCTTAATTATTATTTTTTTATTATTCATGTAAAAATCCTCCATTGGAACAGATATTTTGTGAAAATTCAAGGCATTTTTACCTACCTATTACGGTTCCAAAGATATAGCCACTTAAAAGACGGAAGGACAGATGGACAGAATAGGTTTGGTTATAGGGTCCTGTTACCTGATATGGAACCCTAAAAATCAATAATTTTTCAAAATCCTCAGAAACAAGGTTATGTTGGCAGTCAGTAAGCTACTGTTTCTCCTATTGCATTGATTAACTATAAAACCACATTGTTTCAATAGGTACCACGCTAACTGCATTAGATTTACATTTTATATGTGAAGGCATTTTAATTGAATGTTAATGTTTCCTGTGTGACGGATTAATATCCATAATTACGAGTCCTTTATTTCCATATATACTCGAAGTTACAGATGATACATTACTCGTACAATAACTCGTTGGAATTTCAAAATCACGTCACGATGCCTATGTTATATGTTATATAATTTGAAAACTATCTGCTACGTACCGATATTCCCGAATATTAATTACAATTAGTAAACGGGCAGCTAACAAACTGCTTAACAAGCCATAAAACATGCGGATTATTGAAATAAAAAAGAATAAAAGAAATGGATGATACAAAATGGCCGACATTACCTGAGCTGAGAGCCACTTTACTTTGTATTCTTTTTTTTATGGACCGATCGTGGCATGGCATCCCGAGCGAGGCAAGATAAAAGCCTCTTGTATACACGCGTAAAACAAAAGCCGGTCGTGTTATAGTTTATTTTTGATTTTAATCGTCCATTTCGGTCGGTGTGGCATAGCGTAGTTTTTGTTTGGAAGATTTATAGCGTTTTGTAAGGCAGTCGTGTCGTTGAAAATCTGTGGTTTGGTTTAGAGTGTGCGATAGCATACATCCAGCAGAAATGCATCTTGCGCAGAATATCCCATCGTTAATGAAATTTGACCACATCCATTTGAAACCAGGCTACAATATTCCAGTCCTCAATATTCCATACTACAATAATCTAGACTACAATAATTTAGACCACAATAGTCTAGACTACAATATTCTAGACCACAATACTCCAGACTACGATATTCTAGACTACAATGTTCCAGACTACTAAGCAGAGAGAGCACCGCATTGATTATTAAAGCTAGCTGAATATACGTATTTGCGATGTGTACAAAAAAGTTTGTAAATTCCATCATTATCACTCAAACTAGGAAGAATCCTTATAGTTTCGCCATGTCTGTCGGTGTGTCACAGCTGTTGTGTGTACTGAAAAACGAGTAGAGCACAAAACAAAGATACATATTCAGTATGGTTATACAAATCTGTGTCGCCTCTGGCATAAACTATATGTAAAACCAATTTTTGGGTACTTCCCAATTGCCAATTTAAAAGTAGTATTTTTTCTATTCCCGTTACCTACCCCATCGTGTAGAGTACTCGTATCGTTGAGTAGATCTTTAAAATCTATCGATAAACGATTCGTTTACGAAATGTTAATTGTTTCTATTCTAAGTCTTGCCGCCAAATATCAATGTTGATATCATTGGTGTGTTTCGGCATGAAGATAAGATAGCCAGTTCCCCATTGCATTGGGGAATCCTGGTAAGCCCGCTTCCATCTTCGGCAGCATCGTCAGTCGTCACTTATCACCAGGTGAGATGTTGTCAAGGGTTTACCAATTGTGAAAAAAAAATATTTACGAAATGTTAAGTGTTTACGCGGTGGTTTTTAGTTACCTGTCTCTGAAGGAAAAAAGGAACCCTTGTAGGATCACTTCGTTGTCCGGCTGTCGCTGTTTTCTCAGGAACGCGTGTAGGTAAATCAAATAATTTAGGTCTACGGTCCCTTGGAACTGTGTAAAATTCTAGTTTCTAGCAATAGAAAGTTACGGTTACTTGTGTCACATATTTTGATCAAGTTGTAAATCAAAATCCAAAGGGTATTTCCAGTTGACCTAGCTAGAATCATGAAATTTGGCAAGAAGCAAAGTCTCACAGTACAAATAAAGAAAAAAAGGCAATTGTAAAACGTTATATGCACAAAAATCGTGCATGTATATTATTCCGATTTCTATGTTTGTATCACAAAAATATAATTTACATTTCAAGGGTACAGGGGCATAACAAGAAATTTTGCAATAATGAGGTTCTCTGTAATTAATGTTTTAATTTTTAAAACCAATTTTTCTTTGAAATTATTAATTAATAGGAACTTAAGTTATAACAGAGATCAGTTTTAGGTATAAATCAACCTTTTGTCATGTGTTTGGACATTCCTTGGTACGTTCCTTTACACTAATGTCATTTCTTATTTCCTAGTTTTGAACGTGTGCCGCGTTATGAATAATCTATGCCACGAAGGACTGTGATTGTATTTGCGCTATTTAGTTAATGCCATTTAAAAATACGCGCTAAAACCTAAGTGTTGCCATACTCAGTTTAAAAATGACTTTTGTGTGACATTTCTTGTTATGCCCCCGTACCCTTCATTTGTAGTTGAAGAAATGGGGAAACATTTTTCCGACTAAAAAGTCGTTTGTCCTTTAATCCGATGTTGTAGGGTTTCGTAATTGTTGACGTTTGTAAGGCTTCGTACACAAATGTGTTTTGGTACGGAACCCTTAGTACGCGAGTCCATGTCGCACTTGGCCAATTTTTGTTAAATAATTCATGTCCCTACCGCCTAGTAGCTAAACCGTTATTTCAGGAAATCATAAAAGTCTTAGAAGTAGTGGGGCATTCATTACTTTATGAGTATCTATGTAAAATTTATGAGTGCTTGACTGTTTAGGACGGACACAACGGTGTTGAGGGTACTCGTAGAAACGACGGAACCCTAAAAATTTAGTTATCTTGGTATTCCATTCTGAGCCTTATGCCATAGTCTTAAGAAATGTAGGTTTTGTAGATCTGTTAGATAGCCTCTAGGGTGTTATTGGTAGCCCAGAAAGAGACTGTGCATTAATTAATACACAGATTATTTTAATTACAATCAACCTTCATTGTATTCGTTTGAGCAGAAATTTTTATGTGGATTTTTATGGAAACAAGTCGGCCGCTTCCACGATGTGATTCTCGTTTGTATTCTGTTTGGAATCTCGGGGCGGACCGCAAAAAAACCTCTAAAGGGCCACCGTGTGAATGTACCTAGCCTTTTGTTGTTAACTCGTATATCAAAATCACTTCTGTGCTCTTAAGGCTTCGCTGAGTACCAGAGTCCTACTAGTAGGACCACGGGTACTGCCTTGGACCCGTGATCCTACTATTTTTAGGATTCTCTTGAAAAAAAAGATGTATTTTGAAGTTACGTAACTATGTTTATAAAATTTCAGCACGATACGGATAAAAATGGTGTGGATTATTAACAAATGGCGACCGTTTACGAATATTACAGATCGCATTAAATATTCTTTTTATTCACAATTGGTAAGCCCTTATCCTCATCTCATGGTAAGTGACGATGGTGCCCAAGATGGAAGCGGACTTACTAAGATTCCCCAACGCAATGGACAACTGACTATCTTATCTTCAAGCCAGAACACAGCGATGTTGTTAACACTGATGTTTGGCGGCAAGACTTACATAAGATGGTGGTAGCCTAGCTAGGCAGGCTTAGAAAATTCCCTACCACCAGCAAAACCGAGTCTTACAAGTTGACCCCACACCGGGAATCGAACCCGCTACCTGCTGGTGTGAAGCGAATGGACTAACCATTACGCCCCGGAGGCGGAAAGTTTAGGAAAAGAAAAATATTTTGTTGCTCACTGCTCTACTTGGGGTAAAAGATGTTTAAACAAGTGAATGTTCTGAGTTCTAATTAAAATTGATTGATTTTAAAATGTTAAACTTTAGATTGCGATCGCTAAGTGATTTCGCATCGCCTATCTTGGCAATGCTACGTTGCGTCGCCGATCTATGTTTAAACTTAAATAACTCTTACACCCGTATATCTTTCTAAGGCGAAAACCCCCTTTCTACAAGCAGTGACATTCTCTATTAAACATCAGGAAGTTCTTTCAGACTCAATAATCAATTATCTATTAGTTGTCCCACACTCATAAACGTCGAGCGTCGGTGGCGTAACGGCTAGGGCCGCTAGCTCCTGTCCGGGAGGTCGTGGTTCGGATCCCGCCACGTACCAATGCGTTTTTGAATTTCGATTTCATATGTACGTTTATCCGACGCACTTATGGTGAAAGAAAACATCGTAAGGAAACCTGCACACCCCTGCGAAGAAACTCGAAGGTTGTGAGTGAAGTCGACCAATTAGGCCCGCGTGGTCGACTAATGCCCGATCGCCCTAATTTACGGTAGGTTCGAGCCCTTCCGTGGGGACGTATATGAGTCGATATAAGGATGTCTCATACTCAAGTTTTGACATAATATTAAATTTACCGTCCGCGCCGGCGCGGCTCTCAACCAAAATATTCCTGGCTGGTCAAAAAAAGGAAATGTTCTCGTCAAAATTAGTTCATTTTAATGAATGGTTAGTACATGTATTAATTAAAATAAATAATAATTTAATGAACAAAAAAAATACGAAACATTTTCTACATGTAGCAAGAATACAGACCTTAAGTACTAAAGTAAGTGCAACTAAATTCCAAGCTAGGCAAAAGCCTGTGTTTAGGCATTAGTCGCCTTCCAGTTGTCGCAATACATTTGCTAAGCCAGATTCCCCAACTGGCCGTTAAAAGCCCGATATTTGTCAAAAAAATATTTTTTATGTGAGTCAGGAGAACGATTACAGAGCACATTAATAATTTCACAGGTAAAGGAGAGAAGTAAGTGTGAAGAAAAGTAGATCTACTTTAATACGTAACATTTATCGGAATTATTTTATATCATCATCTCGGCTCATATACGTCCCCACAGTGTACGTAGGCTCGGAATTAGGGCGATCGGGCCTGTGCAGGTTGGTCCACTTCACACACAACCATCGAGATTCTTCGCATTATTGATTATTAATCCTCTCCTACTAATATTATAAATATGAATGTTTGTGTGTATGGATGTATGGATGTATGTATGGATTCTTTTAAGCAAAAACTACTGAACGGATCTGGATGAAATTTGGTAGGTAGACAGATTAGGACCTGGATTGAAACATAGGCCTAGTACTTCTTCCTAAGCTCGCGAGCCGCTTGCGGCTCGCGCACTGCGCACCCTCGACGACGAAGTCATAGAAACTATGTTAACGCGAGCGAACCCGCTGGCAAAATCTAGTATTATTATAATATTAATAGCGCGAAAGTTTGTATGTATGGATGTTTGTTACTCTTTCACGCCACAACAGATAAACGGAACTAGATAAAATTTTGTAAGTAGACAGATTAGGACCTGGATTATCATATAGGCTACTTTTTTCCCCGCTCGCGAACAGCTTGCGGCTCGCGCACTGCTCACCCTCGAAGACAGTCATAGAAACTATGTTCACGCGAGCGAAGCCGCTGGCAAAAGATAGTTTAATATAAATTTCTGAAAAATGAAGTGCATTAAAAAACCAAACCTGTTTCACTCACCGTATTGTAACGAGTCAGCTGATTATATTTCTTGCGAGAAAAGTAAATTATGGATTACCTAGTTGTACCTTGGTCAACGTTGTTCAGATTCTTAGGTGGAACGCTCAGTTCCGGAAGCTGTCTTTTTGCGCCCTATCTTGGTATCTCTATCATCTATATGGGGTGACTTTTAATTACTTCTTGATAGCAAAGGATATGCATGTACTCGTGATCACAAACAACTTTCCCAAAGATAGTCTATGTCAAATATGAACAAAAAAAATATTGGTCCTTTATACATTTTGCCGATTTGATAACTTAAATTATGTCGGTATCGAGGACATTTTTTTTTTCTGATATTGTTTCTTTGGGAAAGTTGTTTGTAATCACGAGTATATGCATATCTTTAATCAATAACTAATTAAAACTCACCCTGTATTGATAAAATTCTTGTGTAACAGTGTAAGTTGCCATACTCCTACGAAACGGCTGGACGGATTTCCATAAAACTTTCTGTGTATATTCGGTAGGTCTGAGAAATTTTTCACCGTAATCTGAGCAGGCGAAGCCGTGGACAATAGCTAGTATATGTATATAATACTTATCCTACCAACGATTAGTTTGAATGGCATATTTGAATGAAAATGTGTTGACCTCAACATCGATTGTAGGTACAAACAGACTTTCAAGATCAGTCAATACAATTTGGGTTGAATTTCTAAACATGTCGCTAGTGGCACCTATTTAGTATATAAATAAATGGTCGCGCTTGCAGCATATCGACAATCCGTTTTAACAAATAGTCAATTCATCTAATACAAATAAATGAAACTGTTTCTAGATGCAAAATTCGATCAAACAGGCTCCGTACAGCGACAGTATAGCAACGACGCTTGTACGCCGCACGGTCTAGTTTAGCGGTTTAGCTCATCATCATCATATCAGCTCATATACTGCCCACCGAGGGGCTCGAGCCTACCCTGAATTAGGGCGATCGGGCCTTTGTCGACCACGCCGGTACCAGTGCGGGTTGGTCGACTTCACACACAACCTGCGAGTTTCTCCGCAGGCGTGTGCAGGTTTCCTCACGATGTTTTCCTTCACCGTAAGAGTGTCGGAGCAGTTTGGCTGCCCTGCTGTATCTCATCTGTGCCCTGCCTCCACAGTGACCGACGCTGACACTCTTTTTGGAAATAATACGTATTATTAATATTAGATATTCATATGGTTCGAGTGATGACCGTTCTATACAGCAAACATATTAATATGGTTCGAGCGATGACCATTCTATACAGCAAACATATTTTTACAGTCCCATTTGAGGACCAAAATTGAGGACCAAAATTTACCATTTGCTTAATACATAACCTTAAATCATATCAAAAAAGTATTCATTCCTACAAGTCGTTTTACAATGATTATTTTAGAACGAGACAACTGACTACAATTAAACATTTTAAATATTTTTATGGCTTTGAATTCAAAAATAAGTATTCATTCCTACAAGTCGTTTTACAATGATCATTTCAAAATAAGACAACTGTACTACAATGAAACTTTTTAAACATATTGTTATGGCTTTGGCTTCAAAAATTCAATATTATTGACAAAATTTCAATTTATTTTATTTATTTCATGGTTATAGAAAAAGCATTGTATGCCACTGCACGCAATTAGCCATTGTAACACTTTGTGCTGTCTATTGTAACGCTTAGCTTCGCTTCGTGGCACAAACTAGGCCTCATGTTACAATGACTCTCATTACTTGGAAGTGGCGTAAATAACTATTACACATGTGGTTTGAGGGATGATTATTCTATATAGCAAACATATTCTTATGTTTCGAGGGATAAAGAATCCATACAGCAAGCGTTCGACGCTGCATTTTCGACGCTGCGTGCTCCGCCTATTGCCTACGGCTAAACTGACGATTCCTTGAATATTTCACATTTCCATGAGAATTGCCCTCGTGCAGCGTTGCATATCAGTGCAGGCGCATTCTCTGCGATCTCAGCAAGCCTTTGTGAAGACGGTATTGCCTCCAGCGATAACGATTTTAAGTATTTGTGTTCATACTATACTATTATAATTTTGAATGCGTTTGCTCATGTTTTGTCCTTATTTTTACCCTCGAGTCATCTTTAAGGTAATCTTCTTAAGTTAGGTAGTTCTTGTTTTACCTACAGATAGGCCCACGGTATAACACTATGTTATAAAATATAGATATAAAAATATTTAGTCAGATCTAATTTCTAAAACTCACTGTAGAAACTACTTTCATAGCTTTCCCGAAAGTGTTATTTTTCATAAAACGCATAGAACTGTATCGAAACAAGTGATCTAAACCAAATAGAATGGGATGGAACCACGATACGGTACATCTATACATATTAATAAATTGTGCAACAAGTATCTACGGTCCCGTGAGGTCATAATGAAATTCTAAGTACGGGCACGGGCACTCGATGAGTTTTTGAAGTGAAAACTTCTTTAGGCGCGTTGGGCATTTTTTGAGATGGGAAAATACCATTAAACTCGCAACACTGTAACCGTAACCAGGAACACTCGGAGGGTCAAAACTTATAAAACTGTATTTGGGATGGGAAAACCATTGAACTCGCGACACTGACACCGTTACCTGTTACCGTTACCGTAACCATGGACACTCGGATGGTAAAAATTTATAAAACTGTAATTCAAATGAGAAAAAAACCATTCAAGTCGCGACACTGTTACCGTTACCTGTTACCGTTATCGTAACTAGGGACACTCGGAGCGTCAAAACTTATAAAACTAAAAAGTTTTTATTTCTGTCGGCACTCCCAGAGTGGTTAGGTTTTTTTGCCACCAGAGGAGTGACTCGCACACTGCATACCTCTGTGAAAATCACAATATTTACGGTACAGCCCTGTGATTGACAGATGGAATGCGTAGATTTTGTAACAGGGCCCCGTTGGGCATCTAGGGCATGGAATACTTAAACCCCTACGTCGTCGTTAGAAAGAATGAACTACTTAAATATCAACAGCGTGCTTTTGAAAATGCAATGTTTGATTGAAACTTTAAATGTGTAATAAGTATATCAAATTTGAGTGTTATCTTTTTTTTTTCACAATTGGTAAACCCTTGACAACATCTCACCTGGTGGTAAGTGACGATGTTGCCGAAGATGGAAGCGGGCTTACCAAGATTACCCAACGCAATGGGGAACTGGCTATCTTATCTTCATGCCGGAACACACCAATGATGTCAACATTGATATTTGGCGGCAAGACTTAGATAAGATGGTGCATGGTAGCTAGCCAGGCGGGCTTAGAAAATGCGCTACCACCAACCAAACCGAGTCTTACAGTTGACCCCGCCGGGAATCGAACCCGCGACCTCCTGTGTAAAGCCAGTGAACTTTTCCTCTGAGCTACGGAGGTGGTTAATCACACTCCCAAATTCCCTCCAGCAGGACTTACCCCTATTTGGTCATTGTTGGAACTACACTTATTTTTTAGGTGCCTTTCAGTACAGAGGTGAATGCTCACCGCGCCCCCGTTTGTCAGCGCTGGTGAGATGTGATCGATTCCTTAATCAAAGATCCTAATCTTCAGCCTGAGTTAGAAACGTTTGTACATCTGCTATTCTTTTGGGACAGAGTATATTATAGAAGTAGTGCAGATTTTGGTAATGATAAGTAGATCGACAATCTCTGCCAAAACATTGTCAGGTTTAGGAAGCATCTTGAAATTATCTTTCTGCATTCTTTCTCTTGAAATCTGCACTTCTTCTATCTCAAAATTAAAAAGGGGACTATTAAAATAATTGCCAACTCTATAAAATTTCCAAAATTTTATGTCAGTTGAACGAAAAGACAGAGCTTCCTTACGTGATCTGACTGAGGTGGACCACCGGAAATATAATTTGAATCGTTTTTTCTATTTTTATTTAGAGATGAGCTACGGGTAAAAAAATTACCCTTGGTCCACCCAGGTGAACCAAACAGGTGGACCACGGGCAACACCCGATCGAGAAATTATGAGACTGTAAGAGAACCAAAGTACCCGACATAGCTCTTTGTGATGTGTAAGAGAAACAAAGTAACAGACATAGCTCTCAGAGCCGCTAAACTTAAGTTGCAGTGGACGGGGCTGATAGCTCGTAGAACATAGCATATCCCATCACTCGGTGGACTTACGACTTGGTCAAGGTTGTGGGAAGCCGCTAGATGCGGGCAGCACAGGACCTGTCATTGTCGAAATCCTTTGTAGGCATTTGTAGACGTTTTTCGGCTAATACACTGGCCTTCAAAACTTAGTAACCACACTTTTAAAATTGTTGTTTCTCATGGAGAGTTTTGAAATAAAAAAACTTTTTATGGCAAATTTAATCAACTTTTTTGAAGCTACAGTTTATTATAGATATATTGGTAACGTTTTTTTAACTTACTGACAAAAAACTCAAACAACATTTATAATTATGTTTTACGCCTTATTTACATTTAAGCTGGTCGCTTACTATGGGCCTCATAAGAAGGCTCAAGGTCACCCAAAGGGCAATGGAGCGTGCTATGTTCGGAGTTTCTCTGCGTGATCGAATCAGAAACGAGGAGATCCGCAGGAGAACTAAAGTAACCGACATAGCTCACAGAATCTCTAAACTGAAGTGGCAGTGGGCAGCTCACATAACTCGTAGAACAGATGGCCGATGGGGCAGTAAAGTTCTCGAGTGGCGACCGAATACGTAGCGTAGGCAGGCCTCCCACGCGGTGGACCGACGACCTGGTGAAGATCGCGGGAAGCCGATGGATGCGGGCTTCGCAGGACCGGTCGTCGTGGAGATCCTTGGGGGAGGCCTTTGTCCAGCAGTGGACGATTTCCGACTGATATGATTTACATTTAACCGGTATTGCCTCCTCGGGCTTTGACTACAGCTTCGAGCTGGTTTGGCATACTGAAGACGAGGTTTCGGAGGCGGTGTTGGGGAATATTCTCCCATTCTTCCATCAGGGCCTGTTTAGGCACATGAGGGTACTAGGAGGTGGTCTGCGGCATCTGACCAGCCTCCCGAGCTCATCCTAGGCGTGATCGAGCAGGTTGAGATTAGAACGTCTTGATGGCAAAGCCATCAATTTGAAACCAACCTCCTGAATGAACTCTTGTGGCCGGTCGTTATCCTGCAATCAGCATCGATCCATAATTCCTAAATGTGGCCCTGCATGCTCATTAAAGAACTCTTGAGCATATCTTTATCCAATCAGGGTGCCATTTTCTATAGCCACTAAGCTCTGTGCGAACTTCTGAAGAGATGCCAGCCTATAAATGTAAGCTTCCACCGTATTGGACTCTTTCTGTGAAGCAAGCATGAATATAATGCTCACCAGATCGCTTGTAGACTTTTTGCCTTTCATCGGGAGTGTAAAGTGAGAAGCAAGACTCGTCTGTGAACAAAACTCTTGCCCATTCTTCTTAACCCCACTGTATGTGTTCACGGGCGTAGCGCAGTCTTGCTACTCGATGCCCTCTCTCGAGTTTGGGGCCTCTTGCTGGCGTTTGGGGCTTCAGGTTTGCTTCAGCAAGTCTTCTTCTCCCTGTACAGTCATTAATGTAGTCTCTACGGATCCGAAGAAGCTGTTGCTGGACTTCAACTACATTGAGGTGGCGTTTTCTCAACACAGTGGAAACAATATAGTGGTCTTCTCGGGTACTACTGCACCTAGCTTTGCCATTACAAGCTCTCCTCAGATGTTTTCCAGTTTCTTCGTACCTTCGCTTCACCTGCCGCACTGTTTATGTTACACCCACCATTCTTGTAGTACGAATCATGCTAATGCCTAGTTCCAGAAGAGCCATGATTCTTCCACATTCTTCTGGTGAAAGAGACATTATAAGTCAAGCTCACGTGCTGGCTTTTGAATTAAAATTCATGGTTCAAGATATAAATGTGAAAACAAAAAAGTCAAAAGTAAGACAGCAATTCGATAAGAAATGTTTTTGTTTATAAAGTTTTTTTCAGCCGTTCCTTTAAAGAAGGTTTTCTACTATGAAGTTTTGATTTAAAAAACGAAGTTCTCTGCCTAGTTATTTTTTTTTGAAAATATATCTTTAGTAAGTACTCAACTTCATAATTCATAATTTAAGGCTGGTTTTCAGCTCAACAATTTTCCTTTTCTCAAACATGCTTAGATATTTGAGCATTATTTTGACAACCTTCTTCGAGATTAAGCGAAATAGCTCTAACTGGCCAAATACATGCGAGCAGCGGCCGGCAAAAGTTGTATGAAAATACGTATCTGTCGTGTTCAGTGGCCAAATAAATTACTATGTAAACTCATATCTGTCGTGTTACTTAAAGATGGAACTATAATTTACTCCGGAACATGGCAAACAAGGAGGTAACTTAAAAGGTTTATTTAAATTTCGAGCTGACTTGCAAATAGAACGCTGTTTATTTTTAACAAAAATCAAATGAACACTTTGGCGCGTGAAAATTTACTGTTGTTCGTTGTTCGTCATTGATTTTATTTTTCGCATTATTTGAGAAAACTACTATACAAGCCTTGGCCACAACAAGGCATTGATGGACTTACGTATGTGTGCTTCGGCTTCACCTCGGCCCATATTTACACGTTCGTCCATCAATGCCTCTTTTGCTGGCCGCTGCATTAATGTACTTTAAAGAACCTATACTGAATTCGCAAAAAAATACCTGCTTACAATCTTCACTAGATATCTATCAGCTGATCAATTTAGTATGACAAGACCAAAAAAAAATGCGAATGAGTGTAGGTTCCTTGTAAAAAGGTAATAAGTGTATATAAACGCGGTCTCCTCTGCAGAACTCGCATTGTCCAGCGATAGTCGGTTCAGCGACAGATGTGTTCGCCCCATTGCTACTTCAATCAAGTAGTTTTCTGAGTTGTCACTTTAATTCTATGGCGAATCATCATATCAGCCGAAAGACGTCCACTGTTCACTGCTCAGAGTCATACAACATGCCGTGAGGATAGTTAGGTATGCTCGAAATTTCTCTGCGGGATAGAATCCAAAACGATTATTTGCCAGAGATGACCGATGACCTGGTGAAGGTCGCGGGAATTTGCTAGATGCGGGCAGAACAGAACAGGTCGTCGTGGAAATTCTTGGGGGAGGTCCATCGGCTGATATGATGATGATGATGATGAATACTGAGCATGCTGTATAGTAGATGTCGATGTCGGCGAACAATCGTGAAAATTCGGCAGATCATGAAATATCCAGGCAGGTATATTTCATCGCGGGACTCCGAAAAAAGCCTAGTCGTTTCTTATGGTGGAAACAGACATGCTGAACATGTTCTTTTCAAAGCCCCGCGATGAAATTCCTGGGCTCTTCATGATCTGCAGGATTCTATGGTCGGCCGCCGACATTAACAGGGTGTAACAAAATTGGTGTAGGAGACTGAACAATTTTTCCATCCATTTTCTGCGATTTCAGTTAAGTTATAGAACAGCAGTTGTTCAGTTTCATGGTGAACAGTGAATCGATCATAGAAGAAAACGATGCAACGCAAGTCGCAACACCCGGTAATATCTAATTCTAATCTTTTGTCTAGTCGATCGCATATATAGTGGTAGATCATTGACCTCTGGTAGATCGTTGCATCTGTAAGTTTGAGCACCCTTGCTTTGCAGTATCCTTAGACAAAAGGTGTCCGAACCACTAAACCTAATCTTTTGTCTAGTCGATCGCATATATAGTAGTAGATCATTAACCTTCTGTGGTAGATCGTTGCATCTGTAAGTTTGAGCACCCTTGCTTTGCAGTATCCTTAGACAAAAGGTGTCCGAGCCACTAATCCTAATCTTTTGTCTAGTCAATCGCATATATAGTGGTAGATCATTAACCTTATGTGGTAGATCGTTGCATCTGTAAGTTTGAGCACCCTTGCTTTGCAGTATCCTTAGACAAAAGGTGTCCGAGCCACTAATCCTAATCTTTTGTCTAGTCAATCGCATATATAGTGGTAGATCATTAACCTTATGTGGTAGATCGTTGCATCTGTAAGTTTGAGCACCCTTGCTTTGCAGTATCCTTAGACAAAAGGTGTCCGAACCACTAATCCTAATCTTTTGTCTAGTCGATCGCATATATAGTGGTAGATCATTAACCTTCTGTGGTAGATCGTTGCATCTGTAAGTTTGAGCACCCTTGCTTTGCAGTATCCTTAGACAAAAGGTGTCCGAACCACTTGACTGCATTGTGTTGGAACAAAAGCCTTTTGATTTGGTGCGTTTCGGCGGCGGCGCGCCGGCGGCGACGCGGGCGCAGGTACCCGTCATCCCGGGCCTGCGTCCCTGATGCTACCTAGCCTACTCATGATTGTGTTACGATACCACTCCACACGATATTTTTAAAGGATTACCAAAAAAAATACTAAAGCACATTGCGAGTCAAAGGTTTTCTAAGACATTGATTGACGTGGGATCTCAAGGTAGCCAGATTGCCTCGTAAAAAGATATGATAAAAATGCTAGCTGAATGCACGATGTTAAATATGTACCATGGGTTCTTTTTACGAGTACTATAGTTTCAAATAAAAAATGCTTGCATCAAGCTGCCGTAATTTGCAGATGATAGATAGATAAATCATGCCCAGAGTCAGGGAAAAAATCTATATCACACCGCAACTTCATATATATAACGAAACTCACAATGTAGAGAAGTTTTTATTAAACAAAAAAACTTTTAATTATACAGATAGTGATCCCAGATAAAACACAAATAAATAAAATAATATAACCAAACACACGAATTCAGTGAAGGATTGAAGCTCGCCGCGCGCCGCAGAGACATTAAAACCCATGTTCCCGATTATTAATAGTACCCATGAAATTTTTAATAACTGAGTTATAATTCTTTTTATAAAAAAAAATACATTCCTTCATATACGGTGTGCACCCCACAGCGATAGGGTCTTTTGATATACGGGAAGGATCTACATTATATCGCATGCAGGAATAATATGTTTTATGTATATTATAGTATTGCAAAGCGTTGTTCCTTTAAAAAAACATCGATGGCTCAACGGTGACGACTCGGTCCTCCAAACCAGGGGTCCCGGGTTCGAATCCGGGTGGCTAATGTACCAATGAGTTTATCAAAACTTACGTTCACTCAAATTCGTCGTGAGTAATCTACACATCTGATTCCAAGATATGTATGATTGTCGTGTTGCACACGTCCATCCATAGGTGTATTTATCTAAATGCCATACACGTGACCGCGGGTGATGCTAATTAGTCCTAGCGTTACGTCAAAAACAACTGCAAATGGCGCTAAAAACGTGAAAATCGGAACGATGGATCTTTAGGTCATATGAATCAATTTCACCCGTACGAGTAGCACCAAAAAAAGGAGGGTAGCTATGACGCTTTTTTTTTGTACGGGTTTTTTTTGTTCTGAAACCTATCGTGTGTCTATCGTGTGTGATATTAAATAAAAAGGTTTTTTGAGCTCATTCTAAATATAATCACATTACGACATTTCAGTCACTTGTTTTAAACTAAAATTAAAATCATTTTCAAAACATACAAAGTTTGGGCCTCTTCAGATATGATACGGTTTAATCATTTTTGGTAAAATATAACTCCAAGAAATCAATATTTACATTTTATATTTTTCATTATTTCATTCTTTACATTACATTTTTGTACGGAGGGTCCAAATTTTGGTAACAAAATTGGTGTAGGAGTCGTTTACTAGGGCTTCTACTCATCACAATGAACAACTTCCTGAAAGAACCCTGTCAATTCTTAAAATTTGGACCCTCCATATATAAAAAATGAAATAATAAAAATAAAAAAAAATGCAAATCTTTTCAAAATTGTTTTCTTGGAGTTAGATATTACGTACCATTTGAGGTTTCTTTTACCATAAACGATTCAACTTTAACGTATCTGGAGGAGCTCACACACTTGGTATGTTTACAAACTGATTTTAATTTTATTTAAAAACAAATGATTGAAATGTCATGATGTGATACTTTTAAACGATATTTTTAAAATCGACTCAATAAGTTCTTTCATAAGTCATTTCATTTCATCACACGATAGGTTTCAGAAAAAAAAAACTCATAAAAATAAAAATTACGTCATAACCATAACTCCTCTCCTTTTTTTGGTGCTATGGATCAAATTGATTCATAATATGACCCAAAGATCAATCGTATAGATTTTCATTCCCGTTTCAGAAATTTACTGATTTTTCGGGGTTTACCGCGAGCACTAAAAGATGCCGTGCCACACCAGGCAACCGCCGGCGCCGTCTATCCCTATTTGCGTTAAAAAAGTGTACATATCCTAACAGGCACATTATTTTTTACATACAGGACCTTTTTACGTACAAATAATACATTTTTCACTATTCATGCTCGTAAAGTTGTTATTTATGTTTATGTCAACCGAAGGCTGCGTAAAATAGTTTTTTATGCTCTTGTGCATAAAGTAATTTCTTCTTTTAAGACTAAGGCAATTAGGCCTTACAGCTACAACGCACCTTTATTTAATAGAAATGCTTTTATGAGATTTAGGTTATATCATAATCAGTTACGACATATACAGGATGTAACAAAATTGGTGTAGGTCCCGTTAACTGGGGCTTCTACTGATCATACTGAACAACTTTTGTTCTATAACTTTGCTGAAATCGCAAAATAATATTTAACTCTTCAAACATTTTTAACCGCCTCCGTGGCGTAATGGTTCATCCATTCGCTTCACATCAGGAGTACAAAATTGATGTAAGTTTAAAGACCGTAGACTCTCTTGTTTAGCCATTTTATGTTATAGCATGCAAATTTATAACTAGAAACATTAAAAAAAGCAAGAAAAGAATAGATTAACAAACAAACAAACAATTAATTTCACTCCACATATAGAATACGTAAACATGTCAATATTTTAAATAAATTCACATCATGTCATGTTTAAATATAGTTGTAACAATAATTTCTATTTATGTGTCAAAAATTCATTCTAACTTTGTATGACTCGGTTTGGTTGGTGGAAGGGCATTATAAGCCTGCCTGGCTAGCGACTACCATTTTATGTAAGGGTTGCCGCTAAGCATCAATGTTAACAGCATCGATGTGTTCCGGCTTGAAGACAAGATAGCCAGTTCCACATTGCGTTGGGGAATCTTTGTAAGCCCGCTTCCATCTTCGGCATCATAGTCACTTAGCATCAGGTGAGATGATGCCAAGGGCTTCCAAATTGTGAATTAAAAAAAACATAACGATTAGCTGATCGACCAACTTTCAGACATGTGTAGGGTAGAAACTTCCAAGATGGGCAAGTGCAACATTTACCCTCTCGGTTCATTTAAAAGTAGTTTTTGTACAAACGAATGAAAAAGGAAAATTGGTTTCTACTAATTTCATACAATCTGTACTACTCTTATTTTCATTGTCTATTACAAAATACATACTAGGTTCTTTATTTTCGATGCACTACACTAAGGCGCACTCGGAATTTAAAATTTCATTTATGGGAGGAACAGATTTAGTTCATTTTAATTAATGGAAATTGGGATCAGTAACTATTTAGTATATTTGTGCAATCTTTAAAAAAAAATTGAATTTTGTTGTGTCTATGGAAGACGGACGGCAGATGCTAAGTGACCTAAACAATTTAACAAATACCCTCCTGCTTAAAAAGTATTCTATAAGTCCTCAGAAGATTATCCCTGTTTGGGATAAGTCCGCTTTTGTACATGTTCTTTCTATCCTGTACCTATACTTAATTTATACGTAAACTTTGTTGTACAATGAACAGTGCACAAACAAACAAGATTAAGACAAGTCTACCCTCGCATTTCAACACATTTATACATTAGGATTCTATATTGCTCATAAGTAATGATATACAATGTATATTTTGTATATGATACGTGCGAAATCACAAATTTTAGTTTAGATATCCAGACTGAACTGTCTTATCCCTGTTTGGGATAATCTTTTGAGGACTCATAGAATACTTTTTAAGCAGGCGGGTATTTGTTAAATTGTTTAGGTCACTTAGCATCTACGAGTACGTCCGTCTTCCATAGACACAACAAAATTCATTTTTTTTTAAAAATTGCATGAAATTTGGCACAAAAATATTAAACAGTTACAGATCCCTATTTCCGTTAATTAAAATAAACTAAAGGTGTTCTTCCCATAGATGAAATTTTAAATTCCGAGTGCGCATCGAAAATAAAGTACGATAGTATGTATTTTGTAATTATCTATACTTTGAACTATACGCCCGTCTACGGTACTAAATAAATGCTAGTTATAATTGATTTGTCTTGTTTCAAACAGCATCTAACAACTTATGTCTTGCGCGCGTGCGTCCAGCTCTTTATAATCTTTAAAAAAATTCTTAAGTTTGTAGGTACGGACTTTACAACAACAAAGTACAACTACGATATCTACGTACTTGACGAAGCAGCCTCTGTTAAGCCATAAATGTAGGCGGAGACAAAACCAACCAACCATGGTCTTTAAATCCCTTACAACACACAACATTCTGTTTAAAACATATCCAGGTCAGGAGCTCAAGTTGTATTGGTTCGAGTAAGAGCTGGTGGGATGTAGGAAGTAATATGAAAATAGGCTTTTATTATCTACAATTAAATAACAAATGTCATGGAAATAAAGAAGATTATGTACTTGGTGTGTTGCTGAATGGGAAAAGATGGAAATTCAGTAAAAAAAAAGGCAAACACTTACCTACTGCTAAGGAAAATGTGGCTAATTAAATCGATTAATAAAATGTTACTGACGCTTTACATAATGTCCGTCAGTTTATTTTTTGTTGTATTAAAATACACAGTTACATATAATAGGGATGACGATTGCTAGTCATCTAAGTTACTTTTTATCATCTGTCAAAAACGCAATCAAAAACGTCATTTTGTTCTAAAAATGTTTGATGCCTCATAGTTTAGCATCGTCATTTAAGTACTCATTTTGTGATTTTGGCGAATTAAAAATCGTAGTCTTGATGGAAAACAAAACGAGTAAGGTTTTCCGAAGTTTAAGTAGGGGGGCAATTTAGTGATCAAGAGTTCATAATTTATTTCTGATGCTGTCGTCATCCCTATTATATGACTGTTCAGCATCACTCTTCGTACAAAAATCCGTTACTGACATTCCAGAAACTTTTTATTGATACTAAATACATCTAAGTAGTACACTACACTCAAATAAAACGACTACAAATCACCGTTCCGTTGGTCCATCAGAAAGCATGTTCAAAGTCCAGCAGAGCAGGCTTTGGTCTGAAAGCGATGGAATGCGAGGTGAAGCCTCTACGGCCTTATGGCTGCGACCTCGATACGACCACGTCACATCCAGTTTACTTCAACGTTCATCGCGGGCTCTTTAAACAGCCTTAGTGTTGAAAACCAAAGCACAGCATCGTTGAACAGTAAATATAGGAGTTTACCCTGTAGAAATGGTCAGTTATATAAATACGCTGGTAAGAGCCAAGACTCGACTTTCCTAAGTTCAACGCGCGTACTCTGTTATGTACACAACTTATCGTTGTTAAGTAAATAGAATATTACCTAATAGTCGCCATTAATTTATTTACTGGCAATCGTTGATATGGAATCCCATGTTTTGGACACGCATTGAATTTAAAACATTTGAATGTTAATTTGACAAACATAGCTATAATTATACAATTTCGTTTAAAATTTAAGTATTGGTGGACATGGTGACAGAAATATCGCAATTTCCATTAAAACGAGTCTTTCTGAGTAGTTGGAAAATAATAGACATAAATACTAATTGGCTATTCGAGCCTCGTGTCGATGAAGTCTCCACGAGGCTCCGTCCGACAAAAACAGTTTTAGGCGGTTCAATTATAATTCGTATTGGTATCAGAGCTAGCAACAATGCGAGTAGATATTAAATTTTTGTTGTGTGGCTTTTTTCTGAGTATATCGACTCTGGCGCACGTATACCTGCGTCCTTCTACGTTTACCTGTGCTCGAGAGGGCAGCTCACCTGATGCAGAGATGGGCACTGCTAGAGTTGGCGCTGTTGTTTTATTTTAGATTTTGAGTTTTTGTGTAAATTGATTAAAAGATTTAACAAAAATTAAACTGCCGTTCAATTTAAATCTGGATGGCCAATGTACCAATGAGTTTTTCAAAAAACTTACGTACATACTTACCGATTGCTTTAACGGTGAAGGAAAACATCGTGAGGAAACCTGCACACGCCTGCATACTTACCGATTGCTTTAACGGTGAAGGAAAACATCGTGAGGAAACCTACACACGCCTGCGAAGAAACTCGAAGGTTGTGTGTGAAGTCGACCAACCCGCACTGGGCCCGCGTGGTCGACTAAGGCCTAATCGCCCTGATTCAGGGTAGGCTCGAGCCCCTCGGTGGGGACGTATATGAGCTGTAATGATGATGATGATACTGCCGTAAAAGAAAGAAACTTAAAAGAGAAAACTAAAAAAATCAACCCTTTTAGTCTAACTAAGCTCCTATACTAATGATAATTATTATAATCATCATCATATCAGCTAGTATACGACCCCACCGAGGGGCTCGAGCCTACCCTGAATTAGGGCGATCAGGCCTTCGTCGACCACGCGGGCCCAGTGCGGGTTGGTCGACTTCACACACAACCTTCTAGTTTCTTCGCAGGCGTGTGCAGGTTTCCTCACGATGTTTTTCTTCACCGTTAAAGCAATCGGTAAGTATGTACGTAAGTTTTGAAAAACTCATTAGTACATTGGCCATCCAGATTTGAACCCGGTACCTCTGGTTAGAAGGCCGAGTCATTACCGGTTGAGCCACCGGCGCTTTTAATTATTATAATTTTAATACCTTAATATTTTTGAGTCGGTGCCAAACAATTAAACAAGTAAATTATTGAGTACCTATGTAAAAAGTAAAGTGATGGCAGCGGAATGCGCGGCGGCGGCAACGCGACGCGTCCCTATTCTGGAAATTGCCGAACGTTCCTTTTGTTTGTTTGGCGCCGACTCAAAATTATTTAATACTAGCTGTTTCCCGTGACTTTGTTCGCATTTAAAAGGATAATTAAAAGTAGCCCATGTTAATCCAGGACCTTATCTGTCTATCTACCAAGTTTCATTCAAATCCGTCAAATTATTCGTGAAGAGGTAATAAACACACACACAATCAAACTTTCGCATTTTTAATGTTATAGTGGGATTTTCTTAAGTGTGGAAGCTAAGTTAGACAATAAAGGTTATTTTTTGCTCTTCAATGCCTTTTTTCTTCCGGCGTTTTATATTTTTGTTAAAAAGTTTTTGTTTTTTGACGTGAAACATAGGGTTTCCAAGTCAGAAAACTAAAATGCAATGGATATAACGAAAGAGAATTAGACCTGTTTGTGGTAAAACTGGTCAATCGTACAACAATCTTATTTCTTGGAACAAACCTCATTAGTTATCCACGTTTCACGTTGAACCAACGGCAGTATGCCCCGTCACAGCCCCACCCGATTATTTTGACTAGTCGCGATGATGATGGATGACGGTTGTATAACATACATGTATATATATCGCGGTGTTTGAACAGAGGATGGTAGCAAAGGCCGGAAGTACACTAATCCGAATTGCAAATCCTTATTCCGGCGCATATGTACGTTTATCCGACGCTCTTATACGGTGAAGGAAAACATCGTGAGGAAACCTGCATACGCCTGCGAAGAAACTCGAAGGTTGTGCGTAAAGTCGACCAACCCGTATTGGGCCTGCGTGGTCGACTAAGGCCCGATCGCCCTAATTCAGGGTAGGGTAGTGCCCCTCGGTGGGGACGTATATGACCTGATGATTCCGGCGCACTCATCACTGATTTTGGCTGCACCCACTTCGATCGGTATAAACTTATCTCATACAACATCAATAATTCGAGGCGAGGTCTGTGGTTGCCTTGATCTGAAATAGAAATACCTTACTAAAGCAAGTAAGTATGTATGTTTCGCCTGTGGTGTGGCCCTAGAATAGAATCAGCCCATCTCTTCCCGAGGGTGTCGTAAGAGGCGACTAAGGGATCAGAAAGCGGAGGACGAGCAGCAGGGTCCTTTTCACGTACTCTGCCGCCATACTGCGGTCGCCAACGCGTCTACCAAGCGCGACGATAACGGCAAAACCCTCCCAACTCATGGGAGGCCTGTTTCCAGCAGTGGACGTCTTTCGGCTGATGTGATGATGCTCACCATCATCTCATTCCAAAGAAGTCTGATTAGCAGTTAAATGGCTCTTTGAATTACAATTACGTTTCGTTGGGGAAGCGCAGAACCGGTCGTCGTGGATGGAAATCATTGGAGGAGGTCTTTGTACAGCAGAAGACGTCCATCGGCTGATATGATATGATGATGAGGGAGTCTCAGATGATGGTTGAGAGATGATAGTAAGTCTAGATTTTTCGATGTCATGAGGACCTCCCATTTTTATTGGAATGTAGTAGGTGTATTCTTAACGTAAGATGCACTTTTTTCCAAAAAAATCGGCCCTGAAAGTTTTCAGAGAGGAAGTGTAACGCCACAAGGGTTCTTTATTTTATTATATAATGTGGAACTTCGTTTATTTTACACGGCTATTAAAATATTTTTTCTTGAATTCGTCGTTTTCTTGAGCCAAATTAAACAAAATTTTTATTTCATATTATATCATACTTTTGGGCGACATAAGAGAGAAAGAACGATTGATCAACTTCTTTCTCTTATGTGTAAGTGTGTATGAGTGTATGTATGTAAGTGTCCGTATCCCTAATTAGCGTAGAAACCTAATAACATAGATTTTTAGGTTCCGTACAAAAAAAAAACAAAACGGATCACTCGTGCGTCTGTCAGTCTGTCCGTCTGTCCAAGCCCATTTTATCCGAATCTACTGGACCAAATCAGGTGAAAATTGGTAGAACAGTGTAATCCTATGACCCAAACACAGGTATGCAAAGTAAATATTTTTTTTTAATAAGGGTTATTTTCGGGGGACAAAATATTAGGAAATTAAAAAAAAAGTTTCGAAAACCTTATTGTCTCATATATTATCAGGATATATATTTTTTAAATTGTAGAATAAATAGTTTTGATTTTATTCATAAAAGAAGACGAAAATTGACCATCCCCCCCCCCCTGTTCTCCGAAACTACTGAGCCTAAAATTTTGAAAAAAATACAAAATATACTAATTCTATGAATTGAAAAAAAAAGTGGTAAACTCAATGTAATACGTTCACCTACGGAATAGAGTTCTAGTCATAATAGAAAATAGTCTATCGGTGTTCTACAGGATTCATTTCGGAAAGTGTGTCCTGGAGCTTCACGACCTCATTCCCCCTCTTCATTTCATCATTGGACCACCAGGTGCGGAGGGCGGTTCTACCCCTTTGTCGTCAATGTTCCTTGTTCGAGAGTCATTACGAATCGTCTCACACGCAGGTTTGACGACTACCAGCCTCCCGAACAAGCCAGTTTCCGAAAAGGCTTTAGTACCATAGACCACATACATACGCTGCGGCAGATTATACAGAAGACCGAAGAGTACAATCAGCCACTTTGCTTGGCGTTTGTGGACTATGAGAAAGCCTTTGATTCAGTCAAAACCTGGGCTGTGCTACAGTCTCTCTAGCGTTGAAGTGTCTGTATGAAAACGCCACCATGTCGGTTCGCCTCCAGGATCAGAACTCGAAACCTATCCAGTTGCAGCGAGGGGTGAGACAGGGAGACGTTATATCTCTGAAACTGTTCACCGCCGCCCTGGAAGTTGTTTTTAAGCTTCTGGACTGGGGTGGACTCGGCATCAATATCAACGGCGAGTACATAACCCATCTCCGATTCGCTGACGATATCGTGGTCATGGCTGAGACTATGGAAGACCTAAGCATAATGCTCGATGGCCTCAGTAACTTCTCTCAACAAGTGGGTCTAAAAAGGAACATGGACAAGACGAAAATAATGTTAAATGTCCGTGTCGCACCCACCCCTCTAAAGGTTGGAGACTCTACACTGGAAGTTGTTGACGAATATGTATACCTGGGATAAACAGTCCAGCTAGGTAGGTCCAACTTCAAGAAAGAGATCAATCGACGAATCCAACTCGGCTGGGCAGCGTTCGGGAAGCTTCGAAATATCTTCACGTCCCAAATACCGAAGTGTCTTAAGACTATGTCTGTGTTATCTGTGTGTGTTGCCAGTGATGACTTACGGAACTGAGACATGGTCGCTTACTATGGGCTTCATAAGAAGGCTCAAGGTCACCCAAAGGGCAATGGAGCGTGCTATGCTCGGAGTTTCTCTGCGTGATTTAATCAGAAACGAGGAGATCCGCAGGAGAACTAAGATAACCGACATAGCTCACAGAATCGCTAAACTGAAGTGACAGGCCTCCCACGCGGTGAACCGAAGGCCTGGTGAAGATCGCGGGAAGTCGATGGATGCGTATAGGATTTCCACGACGAACGGTTCTGCGCTGCCCGCATCCAGCGGCTTCCCGCGACCTTCACCAGGTCATCGGTCCACCGAGTTGGAGACCTGCCTTCACTACGTTTTCCGGTGCGTGGTCGCCACTTGAGAACTTTACTATCCCCAACGGTCATCTGTTCTACGAGCAATGTGCCCCGCCCACTGCCACTAAAGTTTAGCAATTCTGAGAGCTATGTCGGTTACTTTGGTTCTCCTCTTTTTTGATTCCATCACGCAGAGAAACTCCGAGCATAGCACGCTCCATTCCTCTTTTTGCGACAACACAATATTTCATATTATGTAATTATATATAACTCAGAAAATTCTGGAAATGGTACATACTTACGAGTTTTAATTTTTTCTCTCCAAAAAGGCGCTATGGATATATTTTATTGACAAATTTAAGCCATCGTAAAAACTTACTAGCGTGCCGCCTCTGCACAGACTAAGCTCTGTGGGTGCGCGGGCGCAGCGCAGGCTCTCGCGCTCGCGCCAGTCCCCAGTCCACGATGGAAGCTCGGGCCGGCCGGGCATGTCCGCGTCAGTGAGTGATGTCGCCGCAGCATGACCGCTGCGCTGCTGTTGTGTTGGCTTTGCGTGCTGTCGTCGCTTGCGCAGGTCGACGCGGCGCGCGCCCATCGCGAGCGCCTGCACCACGTCGTGCCGGCGAGGCACAAACACAATTCGGAATTCGTTAAGGGGAAAAGTAAGTTCAGTGTTTTGTGAAGTGATTGTGTTGGCTGGTGGATTGGATTCCTCTTTGTGTTGTTTGGTCTGTCGTTTTGAGATATTGTTTTTACCAAAGTTTACGGACGGCTGTAACAAAACTACAAAGGCTTTGATATGCCCCTATTTCCTAAAGTCCAATGTTTCGTATGAATTTTTATCATTTTATGAACCATCTCGGAGGAATAACAACTATACCTTTACATAGACCGTTGGTAACCTCCTTAACTTGAAAAAGACGGTGCGAGCTAATCGCGCGTATAAAATAAACAGAGCTTATCTTGAGTTAACAAACGTAGCCTTTTATAGCGCGGAAAGCTGCCGGGCCGTAATACTGGCGTCACGTCGCGAAGGTTTCAAGCCGCGAAACAATTGTAAATCTCCGTGCGTGCAAGCGGGATGCAAGACCATCCTTCGAGACTGAGATGAAAGCCTCAGATGTGGCGAGCGTTGGTACCTTTGTGAAACGTTTCTACTCTCAATCCTTGGTCACTACAACCAGTTCCTTTCTATTTGGTCTGACATAAGGTAGGTTTAAAAATTAACCACGAATGTCTTTTTAACCGCTCTCTTAGCGTATTTTTTTAATTTCTACCCACAGATTTCAAAATAAAACATGTCGCGATTTTTTGTTTTTCAATAGTGTTGACTGTTAAAAACATTATAAGTAGATACGTGTTATTGTGCTCTTTTTGCAATTCATAGTTATGCACTTATAACTTAAGCACCTAATATGTAGGTAGTTTAAAAAAAACTACGAGTACAGCTATCGGCACGAATTCTAATAATTTTGGGTCTATTTCGGTATTGTGCTTTTTAACCGACTTCATAAAAGGAGGAGGTTCTATGTTCGACTGTTTATATATATATTTTTTATGTATGTTCACCGATTTTTCCGTCAATTGTGGACCGATTTTCAAAATTCTTATTTTATTCGAAAGAGTATACTCCCAAGGGCAGAGATATGCTATATATATAAGGGGAGGTAGATAGGTTACATGAGTTCAAAAATTGAAGCAAAAAAATAAAAAAAACGGTTGTCTGTAAAGTCGGTTTACTGACGATAGTTGAACGTGACAACGTCATAAGAAAAAAGCCTTAAACGGAACGCCTCACGGAACGCCTCAGAGCGAGGTAACGACGCATTTTTCGGAACGCCTCAGAGCGAGGTAACGACGCATGGTAACGACGCATTTTTTCGTGCGTGCAGCCGGCTCCATCGAATTATAAGACGTTATCACGTCAAAAATTATGCCAATTGGCATCTCTTTTCTTAGTAGCACACGGTGCAATAAAAGGGACCTACCTTTATTAATGAGTGTTTAAATGGCTTCGATTTTCAAATTTTGTTTGTTAGTGCATAACCCATCTATCCTACTTAACAAATCTCTGCCCGAGGGGGTCCCATTGTCACCATGTCAGTATCTGATGATGGGATCCCAGGGAAATCGCGAGCAACCCTCAAATTACTTATGAGTCTTATGACGTAGGCACTTATTATGTGATTCATATGTTTTCTAAAGCTATTATCGGATGAGGCTGCGTCGGGGCACACTACAATTTAGTACTAATATATTATATACTTTGCTACAATATTAGGAGCGCTAGACGTTAAAAAAATCGACTTCCATCGCAACAATTTTGAATTATTATTTGTTTTTGATAATTTTCTAAAAAAAAACACCGATTTTGATTAATTTTATATGGGACCAACTCGGGGCTACAATATATGTATGTCGCAGCCATCTGGTTAAATCTCCCGTTCAACTGAACTCAACAACAAGCGTCACTCAACGTTCAACTAGCAACTGGCCAAACGATGGCTAAATAACGTTTAGCCAAGTCGTAATTAAGAAACTCAAAATCCAATTATTTCTTCTTCTGCGAAGCATTCTGCTACCCTTGCCTGTTTAATCAATCAAACTTGACCGAACGAATATCACTCGCTTCGCTCGCTCATTTACAGTTGATAACCACACGCTACATGCTACACGAGACGCGCTACACGCTACGACTTACACGCTACGCGCTACACTACACTGTTGTTCAATCAACGTTCAGGCTAGCTTTCAAAAGGCTAACTAGTAGAACGTTGAGTGAAGCTTGTTCAATCAACGTTCAGCCTAGTCATTCAATTTAATGTCGCCATTCAATCAACGGGCTAGCCGTTCAATTAAATGGCAGATTCAACCAGATGGCTGCGACATATACATATATATGTCAGTTTCTTTGACTTATGGATGAATGGATGAGTGAAAGGTGTCGTTAAATTCAGCTGATATAAATACTATATTTGTTCTGCTAAAAAGGGCGATTCGCTTAATTTATGGAATGTGTTCTCGTGAGTCGCTCCGAGATAAGTTCAAAGATATTAATGTCAGTATATTAATGAAAATATAATGTATGTTCGCAAAAATCTGCATCTGTTCTAACTGAATAGTGACAGGCACAGTCGTAAACTAAATAAACTTAAACTAACTTTTATCAGGACCGACGACCCGGTGAAGATCGCGGAAAGCCGCTGGATGCAGGCAGCGCAGGACCGGTTATCGTGGAAATTCATGGGGGAGGCCTTTGTCCAGCAGTGGACGTTTTTCGGCTGATATGATGATGGTGATCTTATACGAGACTTAGTGAAATCAATAAGTCCTTCGTAGGACAATGCACACTCATGTATGACAAATTACCCGATAATGTCTTAAATTTGTCAGAAAATCAGTTTAAAAATTGTGTCAAAAGAACTCTTTGTAAGTAAGACAACCGGATATTTAAACGACAAAAATATTTAAGTAGAAAGTATTTCTTCTATCGACGGGAATCATGTTTAATAAATAAACAATCATTAAATCATATTTAATAATCATTAAATAATGACCAATGTAAATCCAAGAATTGACGTGGAAGCGATAAGAGATGACAAGTCTAGTATTTTATTACATAAGCAATTTTAATCTTAGTATTAACATGAGTGGTGCATGCTCGCTTAAATATTCCTGCGAATAGTGGTGCATCAGGAGCCGGGTCGTCCCTTCCCTCTAATATGGTTGAGGGAAGTGATGGTTGACTCCTGCGTTATACTCGTGACCGGCTTACTATTGTCAAGGGAATTAATGTTAAAAAAAATCTAAAACTTCTCGTGTTTTTATGTCTTATTGACATTATTTCTTTTTTACAATGATTTTATTTTGACACAATTAACTAATGATTGTTTATTTTAAAAAATCGCAAGTGACATAATGTATTTGTAATTAGAATTACTATTTTATGACCATCTTTATGAGTGTGATATGCACCTACGAGTATTTTGAATAAACATATTAAAATCTTGATAATTATCTTGATGTGATCTTCGCTTGAAGAGAAGTCGGCGAGGTGAGGTTCAACGACATTCGGAAAAGAGTATTTCTACCAAGTGTATATTCAGTCAAATGTGACGTATGTGACAAAACAGTAGGTGCCTACGGATTTACAGTTGACCCAAAAGCAGCGTTAAACCATAACAGACTGGTTTCAGGAAATAAGGGATCACTCTGTTTCTATTAAGGAGGCCTATCATGTTGAACAGTCGATATCTTCAAACTGAGATAACGATGTGATGAAATGATGAAAGAACGGCTTCTCACACGTATTTTGAGTTATACCTCAAAAATAATAATGGATAATATAAGTTTGTATTCAATTTTTACTTAACAAATTTATGTCAATGAAAACATTTTTAAAACAAATGTGTAAAATGCAATCAATACGAAATCAAGTTCAAAATGTATCGACAAAATATACAATTAAACCACAGCTTCTCTGATTCAATCACAGAAGCTGTTTTTATACGTTTTGTCGATGCCAATACAACCCAATATTTCGTGTTGAAGTGTACATTTCCAAAGGAACAAAGGCCTTCAAATGACACGTTTGTTTTAATACCAACATTGGAACAGTGACGATTGTGAAATAACTTGAACCCAAAACCATTCAGCCAGTTGAATGTCACCATATATAATATTTAACACTTCCTCCACTTAAGGCGGTAATATTACAGATTTTCGTTATTTTTGACGTCATTTACTCCTAAACGATAGAAAAACCAACGTCGAAAAAAATACCCTTATTGTTGATGATGTTCCTTTATGTCGAAAGTTATTAGAAACACGATTGAGCAGTTTTAGCTCGATAGTAAAAAATCCCAAAGATAGGTCTACATTGTTACTTTTAACTCTAGATAAGACTAATATTATCAGTATAAATTTTGAAAATTATATACATAAATATTTGTTATGATAATACAAAGTGAGTAATGTTATTATTTTTTAAACTTTCATTGTAGTTTTTTAATTGAAACGAAAAACCATTGAAAAAGTTTGGTTATTTTCTTTACTCTTTACACATAAAAAAAACACCTCGCCTTAAAAGAAACGCATTGACTGATTCGAATGTAAATAAAAAAAAATTGTAGCCTTTACCTTTAAATTCAATACAATCTTGTAACATAATTTTTATGTGTCATACACAACTTGAAAACAGGAGGTACATACTCAAGTTCGAATTTAGTTTGACTACTTTCATTTAGAAAAATGTTTTACCCACAAACAGTACCCAAGTAATTTACTCCGCATAAAAAAATGGTCAAGTGCGAGTCGGGCTAGAACACCAAGGGTTCCGTACCACCAGACAATGTACACTGCTAAACACTGCCTAGGGATATCTTGAGATTTTTTATATAAAACATGTTTTGGTGTGGAACGTCCTTCATTTGGTTTTTCAATACGTCAGGGGTAGGTAGGGTTTGAACTTTCTATTAACCGCAAAAAAATAAAGATTTAATGTATAAATATTTTTTTCATACTTATAGGTGAATTTCTTTCTGAATTCGGGGTTGATGCTTTTTTTACTGTTAGCATGGCTTTTTGTACTGTTAGCATAGGCAACAATATTAAACCCAATCACTTACTTGCCAGTAGGAATCATCATATTACAATGCATGTGTTTAATAACCGATACAGAGTCATGTGGCTTCCATTATCATCTCAGCCGCATGAAAGATAAGAAGTCAAACCTTCCATCATCAGCTCACCTGAATAACTTAAAAGAATACAACTATCAGTCTATACGGTCCTACTTATCTTCTTATAATATTTAAAGAATTATCATCCAACTGCGAACCGTTAAGGAGTTGTACCTTCCATCATCAGCTCATCAACATGAGATGATGACTACCAAACGCCAATCTTTGCTTTAGAAAACACATGAAACACGTAATACGTGACTACAAAATTTGAGGGTAGCCCTCGGTTTCCCTGGCATTCCATTATCAGATCCTGACTTGGTGACAAATACAACTATCGGTCTATACGATCCTACGTATCTTCTTATAATATTTAAAGAATTATCATTCAACTGCGAACCGTTAAGGAGTTGTACCTTCCATCATCAGCTCATTAACATGAGATGATGACTACCACACGCCAAAACTTAGCTTTAGAAAACACATGAAACACGTAATACGTGACTACAAAATTTGAGGGTAGCCCTCGGTTTCCCTGGCATTCCATTATCAGATCCTGACTTGGTGACAAATACAACTATTGATCTATACGATCCTACGTATAATATTTAAAGAATTATCCTTCAACTCCGAACCTTTAAGGAGTTGTAGCTTCTATCATTAGCTCATCAACTTGAGATGATGACTATCAGACGCAAATACCCTAATAGCTTTATAAAATACATGAAACACGTGCCTATAAAATTTGAAGGTTGCCCTCGATTTTCCTGGGATCCCATCATCAGATCCTGACTTGGTGACAATTGGACCACCTCAGGAATATACTCTTTCGAACAAAATAATAATTTTTAAAATCGGCCTACAATTGACAGAGTAATCGGTAAACATACATAAACAATTATTCAAAGTGTAACATAGAACCTCCTCCTTTTTTGAAGTTGATTAAAAAAGTAAAAAAAGAACTTTGTATCTCTGGTATGGCAATAATTATTGAGATTAAACTAAAGTTACGAAAATATACTTATGATCCTGAAAAATCAGGAGGTTCCCGAAAGAATCGAAATAACCCATTGTTTTTCCTTCAATTAGGCGTGGTTCTCCTTCAATATCGCAGGTATCTTGGAAAGTTGATGTATACTGAGCATGCTAAAACTGTGAATGATGTTTTTTCTTATCATTTTCAGCATGTCCAACCCATCCCAACGATGTTCCTACCCATCGTATGTCCTTGTCCTATTTTGCCTTACACCATGCATTAATTGCTCTAGAAATATATCCCGCCGCTACAATAGTGCTTTTACTCGTGAAACTATTAAAAAAAACCGAAAAAAAACTACAAACGAATGGCGAAAATATTACGAATTGGGTGGGCATTTGATTAATTTTGTATGTTTATTTTGCGAGTCCTAATTTTCTTTGTGAATTGACTATGGGTCCCTAGGGGAAAGTTGTTTAGTTTAGAAGGACCCCCCTTGCAGCGTCCGCAGATATTATTTAATGTATATTCGTGTGTTCAAAGAGTGAATACTTACTTTTTGATATTCGCGATGGGTAAATAATTAAATTATTGCATGTCTGTCGAATTAGGATTTTATGGATGTTAGTAGTTATTTAAAAAAATATTTTTTCTTTGAAAAAACAATACAGTTTGCTTGGAAAAAATACTTAGATTACAAGTACTTTATATACTAGATTAGAAGTACTTTGTATACTTATGTATTCTGAGCGTGCATTTGAGAAGACGCCTACGATATTTTACATAACGATGATGTCATGAGTTGAGGGCTTGTAAGGTTCATTGTTTCAAAGTTAACAGCTTTGAGATGGAAATAACCGACTACGGTTAAGGTACCTACTAAGGTACAGTGTAGAACTTGTCGAATACGAATATGGATAAAAATCATCCGTTAGGGGCTCCACTTACGAGTACATGGACAAAAGCCCATCGCACGACTATTTGACTTCGACTCCGATAATTCTTCGACACTATTAAACTGGAAGTTTTAATCGGAGGTCCAGGCAATTTATTTGCTACTATTGTATTGAAAACATTATTATTATTTTTTAACGCCTATGTTGTGATATGTATTAAATATGTTGGCTGATTATTTTTTAAATTATAGTAGAGGATGACTGAATAATGTTTGTACTATTTTATTAAACCTGCACACACCTGCGAAGAAACTCGAAGGTTGTGTGTGAAGTCGACCAACCCGTACTGGGCCTGCGTGGTCGACTAAGGCCCGATCGCCCTAATTCAGGGTAGGCTCGAGCCCCTCGGTGGGGACGTATATGAGCTGTTATGAGATTTTATTAGGCCTGTCCTTAAACATCTCTCTTATGCTATCAACTCCGACTCGGATTTCAGTTCCGACTCCGACTCCGATAAAACAAATTTGAAAACTCCGGCTCCGATTCGGTTCCGATAAAACCACCTCCGTGACATCCCTAATTCAAACTGAGCCGACGACGCCGACACTGACACACATGCCAATAGACAGGAACTACCCGACAGCCGACAGCGGGTAGTTCCTGTCTGTTGCCAAATTTGAGATTAAGGACAAACAAACGCACCCTGCAAAAGCTAGTAGATAGTATACTTTCTATTGAAGGTAACTCTAACTACAAATATAAATTCCTTGTGGAAACTTGTTCAATGTCATCTACAAAAACCATCCAATGTAATGGCAGTAGCACAGTGGCCCGCGTGTATATCGTTTCTACATTCAAGAGTTCACTGTGCGTTTGTTTGTCCCCGAATTCGAGGATATGCAAGAGTTTCCATTCTGTTTTTATGAGAACACCTTTTTTAATATTATACAAAGAGTAGTAATTATAGTTTATTGAATTTGACATAAATCGTTTTTTTTTTCAAGTATGCATATTAGATTTTTTTTTTTTTTTTATCACATTATTCATAAGAAATAAAACAGGGAATCTCTTTAAGTTACAGCGTGTATTGTCCGATCATGCGTTTGCATATAAGACAAGTAACGGCAAAGGATTTGTAATAGGAAACATTAAATGTTTTCCCAAGAGAGAGGAATTTAGAATATAACTTCCTTTCAATAAAAAGAAAATAATTTACATAGCAGACATTTGGCCTGAGAAACCGTTGCATGCGGTAAACTAAACCTATTAGCCATGTTTTCAATTATAAACACATACTTGTGAATTTTACACGACAGTAAATACATATTTACTGCTCAAGAGCAAGTGGGGCTCACACAAACAGGTTCCGTTTCAAAAATACTAACACACACATTTTTTTCTGCTCACTAAATATTATTGTACAATGTGTGGGTTATATATGATGCCAAATTTTAACTTTCTAAACGGACGTGACAGACAGATGGACGGACGGATGCGTCAGCTTATAAGGGTTCCATTTTGTCCTTACGATGTAGGGAATAGACATGAAACGAGTAATGATTCGCTGAGTACTCGACCACCAAGTACTCGGCCTAAATTGGGCCGAGTACTCGGCTTTAAAAAAACGCGGCAGCGGGCGGCGCGCGGTTATTTCCTTGACGCAGAGTTAGGGATGAAACGATACGAGTAAATACAAGTACTTACTAAACCTTATTCTGACCTTATTTTAATTATGTAATAAATACCTTATTAACACCTCTCACGAAAGTACTTTCGTTTCGATATAAGTAAGTATCGATACTTTTCATTCGATACCGAACAGGTATCGATACCAGATGACCGATACGGTATCGAGTAAAAGTATGGTATGGTAGCGTTGCCTCAGCGCGACGCATACTTTGTGGAGGTTGATAAATTTTTCCCTGCAATATAATTAAGGCTGAGTACTCGGTACTCGGCCGGTTATACTCGGTGCTCGACCGAACCCAAAAAAAATCTGAATCCGCCGAGTACTCGAACTGTCCTTTTTGTACATTAATTAAAATATGTAATTAATTATAAATTATTCACGTTTCATTAGTTTAAAGTTTTTTGACCCGTGTTTTGATGTGTCAAATTACCGTCCATACCATAGCTTGCTTTGAAAACTGGTTATTGGACTGGAATATTTGGTTAATTGCTCATGGGTCGGTTGCTCGAATGTTGAAATAATAGTTTCCATTTAGCCGTGTCGGATAAAAATTATATTAAAATAGGCCTCATTTTATTGATTAAATTCCAAGTAAGTCAATTATTACCATTTTTTAAGGAAAATATATGTATATGAAATGGCTGACTGACTGTATATATTTTTATAACATATTAAGGAATTTAGACAAAAACTTAATGAATGACATTTTTTTATGATTATGATATTATTATAACAGCTCATATACGTCCCCACCGAGGGGTATGATATATAGTATAAAAATACCAGCTGTCCCGGGGAACTTCGTTCCACCTTACACTACACTACACTACCCTACCCTACTCTACACTACCCTACACTACGATACCCTACCCTACCCTACACTACGCTACACTACACTACCCTACCTCTACCCTACCCTACACTACTCTACCCTACACTACTCTACCCTACACTACACTACCCTACCCTACCCTAACTACACTACACCTACACTACACTACACTACCCTACCCTACCCTAAAACCAATTATTTTTTGACTGATAATATTTTTTAATTGATGAATATCATATTTTAATACTTATTATCCTATTCCGGATGAAGACAAATGCAAAAACACAAAAATCATAAAAATTGGCCCAGCCGTTCTCGAGTTATAAATGGTGTAACTATCACGACTTTCTTTTATATACATAGATAACAGTACAGCTTCATTCTTAGCGATATATTCAGCGTTATGATGCAAATACGAAGAATATACCTATGCCCGATCTATCTGTTCATATAAAAGTCGATGTATGCATATATGTAAGTTCCCTATGGACTCTAATACGGCGTGAGCGATATTGATGAAATTTTCAGGGAAGCTTCAGATTAGGAAAAAATGCAGGCGGAGCCTCAGGGCGGGGCGTAAGTCAGTGATTTGATAATTTTCACGCTTTTGTGATAAACCGTGAATGATCTAAATATATAAATAAATAAATAAATATTCTGGGACAAATCACACATGGTCATCTGGCCCCAAAGTAGGATTCCCTGTGTTATGGGTTACCAGAGACTGATATACATACTTATATACGTTTAAATACATACATATATAGATATATTTAACACCCAGACACAGAGCAAACAAAATGGTAGACCTCTGGGGGGCCACTATAATGGCATACGCGTGGCTACCTATTGGGCCAATAAGATATAAAAGTGTCAATATTCAAACCACGATTCGAAAAGAAGAAGAAGAAGAGCAAACAAATCTGCTCATCACACAAATGCTTGCCCTGGGTGGGGATCGAACCCACAACCCTCGGATCAGTAGTCAAGGGTACTAACCACTGAGCCACCGAGTCAGTCAGATATAATATTAACATCGTGTACACCAACTACCGCTGGATGCGGGCAGCGCAGAACCGGTCGTCGTGGAAATCCTTGGGGGAGGCCTATGTCCAGCAGTGTACGTCCTTCGGCTGATATGATGATGATGATACCAACTAATTTGCTAAAGTATGTAATATTTATGAACCTTAGTAAAAAAACAAATGTAATACAATTAAGTTCCCGTGAAGATCCTCATTCGAACCTTTGATTTCGGGGTCGTATCGCAATTGACAACATTTGCACCAGAAAAGAGTAGGATCATGGGTCACATCCAGTCTCGAACAATCATTTCGCTCCGAAGCCCATGGTCCACTCGTCTAGGGGATGAGTTATAAGTTAAAGCGTCCGGTATTTTCACGGATTTTAAGTCAGCATGCACAAAATAGACACCGTGAAATCGTCCAAATTTGCCCATAATGTTTATTTTGCCCACTATTTCTAATTTGCCCATGTTTATTTTGCCCACTATGTCTAATTTTCCCATAATGTTTATTTTGTCCACTATGTCTAATTTGCCCATAATTTTCATTTTGCCCACTATGTGTAATTTGTCCATAATTTTCATTTTGTCAACTATGCTCAACTTTAAAAAATATTAACATTTTATTTGAAAATAAAATGGAAAATGTTAACCGCCTTCGTGGCGTAATGGTTAGTCCATTCGCTTCAAACTAAGAGGTCGCGGTTTCGTTTCCCGGTGGGGTCAACTTGTAAGAATTGGTTGGGTTGGTGGTAGGGCATTTTCCAAGCCCGCCTGGCTAGCTACCACCATCTTATCAAAGTCTTGCCGCCAAACATCAGTATTAACAACATTGATGTGTTCCGGCTTGAAGATAAGATAGCCAGTTCTCCATTGCGTCGGTGAATCTTGGTAAGCCCGCTTCCATCTTCGGCATCATCGTCACTTACCATCAAGTGAGATGAAGCCAAGGGATTACCAATTGTGAATATTAAAAAAAATTTCGAATTAAAGGAAAACGTCGTCCTGAAGCCTCCTAAAGAAAACAGTTAAACACACTTTAAAACAATTTCATTATAATAGTTCCTGATTGTGTTAGTATTTAGCCATTTTATTATTTTTGTTTGGTCAAAATCCCGCAAATGTAACTTAAATGTAAGAAATAAGAATTTGGAGAATAAATAATTTAAATTCCAATGACAGTATTCAGGGACCAATCACTGGTATTCCCTGTGCTTTGAAACCAGAGACTGATAATACATGATAATACATACTTACTCGTACATATGTATTTTACAATTACGTAAATTATATTGATGGAACCAACATCCTCTAGGATCGCGCATTGATGTCTTTTCTAAGAACCGTTTATTTAAGTTGTGGCAAAGTATAGATGAGAATATCAGCCGGCAGAATATCAGCGATGTGCTGTAGGTACATAATTACCTGCAGCATATGCTGAGTCGGAGCCATTTCGAAGCTACGGCACAATTTTAGGTATCATTTCTTTTTACGTTGGGAAATATTGGTAAGCCCGCTTCCATCTTCGGCAAC
This sequence comes from Coleophora flavipennella, assembly GCA_947284805.1. Classification (NCBI taxonomy): domain Eukaryota; kingdom Metazoa; phylum Arthropoda; class Insecta; order Lepidoptera; family Coleophoridae; genus Coleophora; species Coleophora flavipennella. The sequence continues at coordinate 8,927,772 of OX369308.1, forward strand.
ATCGTCACTTACCACCAGGTGAGATGTTGTCAAGGGTTGACCAATTGTGAATAAAAAAAAAGCTTAGATATTAGTAGTTTTTATTATGTTTTGTTTTCTTTTTGTGTATCAACTGTAATGTAGCTTTGAATATTTTTTTTGTCTATCTATCTATCTATTATATTAGTACTAACATACAGTATGAACACACCCTGCCGCTCTCTAGATTCCGACCTCACCCCCTCGTCACCCAGATTGATATACATAGGTTACAGTTTGGTTGTCGAACGTATAGGATTTTGCCGCCGTATTGTTTGTTTTTTGAAATGTCATTTCTAGCCCGTTGTATGAAGTGTCCAGGGTGTGGCGGTGGTCGCAAAAAGTTAGTGTAGGTAGTATTATTTTTACAAGCTTTTATTGAACTTACAATGTTCGTATGTACTCGTAAGTATATAAAGAGTAAATTGTCCGCTTAAATGTAATCTACTTCCCGGTTTCCAATAAAATTTTGCATACACCGAATTTTTAACCACCTCCGTGGCGTAATGGTTAAGTCCATTAGCTTTATATCAGGAGGTCGCTGGTTCGATTCCCGGCGGAGTCTTACTTTGTATGACTCAGTTTGGTTGGTGGAAGAGCATTTTCTAAACCTACCTGGCTAGCTACCAACATCTTATCTAAGTCTTGCCGCCAAGCATCAATGTTAACAGCAATGACGTGTTCCGGCTTGAAGATAAGATAGCCAGTTCCCCATTGCGTTGGGGAATCTTGGTAAGCCCGCTTCCATCTCTTGCATCATCACCACTAACATTCAATACGTCCAGGTAATGACACTGCTAGGTCAGTTAACGTGCGTGATCGACGCGACTCCGTAAATGCACACATGTGAGATACAACAGATTTTGTTGGGAACATTGCATACATACTACATACACTAGTCAACTTTGCGTATAGGGATATTTTAAGATTTTGCTTACAAAATAAAGTATACCTAGGATATATTTTTTAAAATAAACAAGTGCCATATTTACCCTCTCAGTTATTTAAAATTAATTTAGTTTTAAGTAATTTTTGTACAATTTTTTGTGTTTTTCATTGTATGAAATGTGTCATTGTATGAAATTAGTAGAATCCAATTTAAATGTCTATGCTTTTGGAAAAAAAAAACGGCCAAGTGCGAGTCAGAACCGCACACAAAGGGTTCCGTACCATCATACTAGATGGCGCTAGTTTCTTCACATATAAAAAACACGTTTTTTGTATGGAAACCGCTTTATTTTTTCACTTTTTCTAATTTGTGACAGATGAACAGACAGACGGACGTACAGCGGAGTCTTAGTTATAGGGTCCCATTTTTACCCTTTGGGTACGGAACCCTAAAAAACCAGTTCAAACCTATTTCATTCATCAGAAATGAGAGGGTTAATAGACTTATGAAAACTTATAACCTTATAAGACCTTATAACTTATCCATCTTGAAAGTTTTTACCTTACACATATCCTTAGTAGGTTATTTTTAATTTTTGTGGCTTTTCAAAAAAACTATGTTTTGTATGAAAAATCCTAAAATAACTCTAAGCAAAGTTGATGTGTGTATTTCACTTTTGTGGAAAAGTCTGTTTTTGAACATGTTTATTGCGATACATTGCCGGGCGCGTATGCACCAAACTGCGCCTGCTTTGGAGGCGAAGCTTCGTGATTGTGCAGTGAAAGGTCGGCCCTTAAGGCCCAGTAGTACTTAAAAATCTGTCTGTCTTTTTCTTTTCGTGTAAAGAAGGAAGAAAATAACCACACTTTTGCACTTTTTCGATGTTTTCGTTTTTATTTTCATCATATTTATCTTAAATAAAAATCCCTTCGATATTTTCCCTTCAGTCACCTATGAACTTTATTTTAGTAAATAAATCATATTATCAAATTACTTATTTTAAGAATAAAACCGAAAATAGACCATAAAATGGCTCGAAAAGAGGTACCTTTGCGAAATTATTCTATGGAGCCAATTTTATTATATCGTGTTTCCAGTCGATATAATCCCTCGTTACTATTCTCAATAATACCAATATGTTTTCCTAGATTTTAAATTTACTGTTAACTACCTCAAAAATTAATTCTAAAAACCTGTTTAAGTGGATTTTAAGGTACCACTGGGCCTTAACTCGTACTCCTTAGCACTGCAGTGTAGAAACTGGTTCCATGGCTCAGAATGCAAGTAGCAGATAAAAACAACCTCGAACCGGCACCGGCCGAGCTTACACAACCGCACTTAATTATATTTTGTCGTCCGTTGGACGATACTAAATCACGTTGGCTTGGATTTGTCAAAGCGACAATTTCGGAGTTTTGAAGTGTTACCTACAGTCGTGATAGCAAATGTTCAAAACCATCGTACTACCGATCGTAAACCAAATAATTTGTGGTCTTGGAGTTTTTAATAGGTGGCTAACGTATATTTTGATACAAAAAGTCATTGTGTTTGACTTCTTAACACTATTTATCTATGCTTTATGAATTTCTGTGAATACAGTCAGAATATAACAAGGTTTCATAGAAAAACACACACAACAACAAAGTATAATAATTGTTATGTAAACGACCTGTCTGCAATCCGCATATATTTACGTGCTCCTCCACTAGGACGCTCAGATTTACGTTTTGTTTAGTAAGAGGGCATTTTTAAACCCGTCTAGCATACTTAGGTCAAAATATATATATTAGTACTAACATACAGTATGGACACTCCTTGCTGCTCTCTAGATTACGACCTCACTCCCTCGTCACCCAGATTGATACAGATTGGTTACAATATTTAGGTGCTCCTCCACTAGGACGCTCAGATTTACGTTTTGTTTAGTAAGAGGGCATTTTTAAACCCGTCTAGCATACTTAGGTCAAAGTATATATATTAGTACTAACATACAGTATGGACACTCCTTGCTGCTCTCTAGATTACGACCTCACTCCCTCGTCACCCAGATTGATACAGATTGGTTACAATATTTAGGTGCTCCTCCACTGGGACGCTCAGATTTACGTTCTGTTTAGTAAGAGGGCATTTTTAAACCTGTCTAGCATACTTAGGTCAAAGTATATATATTAGTACTAACATACAGTATGGACACTCCCTGTCGCTCTCTAGATTACGACCGGTGAGGTCACCCAGATTGATACAGATTGGTTACAGTTTGGTTGTTGAACGTATAGGATTTCGTCGCCATTTTGTTTATCCCTTGGCATCATCTCACCTGATGGTAAGTGACGATGATGCCGAAGATGGAAGCGAGCTTACCAAGATTCCCCAACGCAATGGGGATCTGGATATCTTACCTTCAAGCTAGAACACATCAATGCATGATTTTTGGCGGCAAGTCTTAGATAAGATGGTGGTAGCTAGTCAGGTGGGCCATGAAAATGCCCTACCACCAACCAAATCGAGTCTTACAAAGTTGACCCCGCCGGGAATCGAACCCGCGACCTCCAGGTGTGAAGCGAATGGACTAATCAATACGCCACGGAAGGCGGTTAAAAAAGCTTAATAATAAAATAACTACGACTTAAATGAAAACTTGTAAACATGCCTGAGTAACCTGAGTTAGTTTTTTTTATATTACTACTACATGGCTGTCATGTTAGAGGCACTGCCACTACTTCATTTCAATTTAAGAACATTAACGAGAGCGACAGAAAAATGATTTTCCATATTCACTTACGATACTCCAACGCAACGGAGACTAGCTGTTATTTTTGGCTATCAGAAAGGTGAAATTAATTTAAACCTTTTTGTATTTTGTAAGGCTTTCAACGAGTAGGCTCGAGCCCCTCGGTGGGGACGTAAATAGCTGATATGATGAAGGCTTTCAACGTCGAATATCTGTCACCTCTCTCAAGCTCAACTACCGGTGTTTTACACTTTTCGATTTATTGTCTCACACTCTCTGAGCCAGCCGTGACAGTCTCCATGCCGCAGTCCGCCACATGCCTGCGTGGGCTGTAGTGCCTCTATGACATAGTGGCACCACAGTGTAAAACCTTACAGGTTTGTCCGTGCAGTGGTTAAAATACCATTATTATTTCCGTATCTTTTGTAGTTTAGTTTATATGCGCTTCTTTATGGTAGTACAGGGGTCGTACTCCGGACAATCCGCACTTCTGACATACGACGTTACTCGAACTCATGCGTCAAAAATATTCATAAGCAAATTCACTAAGAAAATTGATGCTACGTTACGAAAATTAAATAATTCATGTTGTTAGTGAATTTGATTTAAGTATTATTGAAAATTGACACTGAATAGCGAACACTTTGACTAGTTGACAAGGTTTTTTTTTCAACATAGGAGATAGCTTAGTAGGCGACATAGGAGATAGCTTAGGCGAACAGGAGGCAGTCAGGTGTTCTGCCTTTCTTGTACTGTACCTAGATCGCTTCAATCAGTACCTGCCCATATTCTATAATATTACTACCATCAAAAACCATTTTGGTGCACACCAAAATGGTTTTTAATACCTTAAGGCTGAGTACCAAATAAAATAAAACGTTTTGTATATACATTCTTTTCCCTTGCCAAAATGGATAAAATCCTCACCAAATAAATGGGCGAGCGAAGCGAGCGATGCTAGGTTTTGTTAGGTTTGATTGATTATACAGTCAAAGAGCCTCTGGGTAGCAGAATGCTTCTCAGAAGAAGAAAGCAATATTATATCTGGTAATGAAAAAATGGTCGTAATAGGTAAAGAATTGGTAGTGATAGATAATATAAAATATTTGGTCTGAAATTAACTAAAATTTAAAAACGTTTAAACGGCGTTTATATAGTTTTGTGGTATGCAAAAAAAATAGCTCCACAATACTTCATGAGACACAATTTGTTGAGCATTTATCGGTTTTGGTAGGTATTTCGAATTTATTTGAAGTAATATAAGTGCATTTCCGGTAGGCATTTAAACACGATCCTCAAAATAACCAGTCATATTTTACAATATTACTACCCACGTGTTACTACCCTACCAATTGAAATAACACCTAAAAATTACTTTCATTCTAAATGATGATTGTGATTTCCCGCAGAACCTTTCCCCTTATTGTGTGGCTCCATCTGTATCATCCTCTGCAGTGATTACTTGCAATGACATACATTAAAATTGTTGAACTGTGTCGTGTTTGCGCTCGACGTCCCTTCCCTACCATCATCTGCCATAGAATTGCTCACACTATCGACCATGTCATCACCAAGCATGTAGGTCGACCGGACACCGCAACCACAGATGAGATACGCCACACGCAAAATCGCCAAAATTGAAAGTCCATGAATGACTATAGCACGCTCAGCGAAAGGTGTCATCTATAATTTTCAGCGTTCGAATGGATTCTGCAACCTACAGCTTGGTCCACAGACTACAACGCATTAGGTGTGAAATTGAGTGCTAGTTCGATGTATTGACGGTATTTTTAACGTCGTAGCTGATGGGTGGTATCTTCTAAAGTTGCGAGCTTTATTTGATTTAACTGGCTGTCGTGTTGTTTAATGGCATGGCATCATAATATCAGCTCATATACGAGTACGTCCCCACCTAGTCGTGTGCAGGTTTCCTCACGATGTTTTCCTTCATCGTAAGAGCTTCGGATAAACGTACATATGAAACCGAAATTCGAAAACACAGTGGTACGTGGCAGGATTCGAACCTTGACCCCCTCACCTCCTCGTCACCCAGATTGATACAGATTGGTTACAGTTTGGTTGTCGAACGTATAGGATTTTGCCGCCATTTGTTTGTTCTGTCATTCCTTTTTTGAAATGTCATTTCTGGCCCGTTGTATGAAGTGTCCAGTTTGTGACGGCAGTAGAAATATAAATAAGAGGTTCTTATTAAAATTTAAAAGGCGTAGAATTTAATAACACTATATATTTTTACTATTTTTTTGACTACGGAGTTGGACTAATCGGTGTAACTGAACTTTTGTGGTTTTTGACTACGTCAAAAGGACGGAAAGCCGTAAGGTAAATATGACGTTATTTTGTCCACTAGGTATGTCACTAAATAGGGCTCTTTCGCAGAATGCTACTTTCGAACAATGTTTTGGGTTATTCTCATAGGCCCCCGTTTTTAGTTGTACCCGTATCCAGCGCCCCCGGCTTAGAACATGCATTACATACAGAACAAAACAGGACCAGCGTACACTGAGAATGGTACCACGCACGCGCGTTCCAAAAACTCTGCGCCTGCCTACCCTCATTGTCTTGGCTGTAACATTGCTATTTTGAGTCGTATTTTAAGACTTTTTAAGTTGTGTAAGTTATAAAGAACTACTCCCTGTTCAACCACAAAAGCAAACCACCTGCACGCAGGATTTAGAAGGGGCAAAACGTCAAAACTACTTTAAATTAGAGTCGTTTTGTACCAGTACAAGTTGCTTCACTTATATCGCCGTACCGGTTTGTTGTGAGGTCCCCGGATCGATCGCCCCAGATGTTTTTTTTCTTAGTAAAAATGGCTCCCTTTTTTAAAAAGTGCCTTTGGCTGAACGTCAATTTAGCAAAACGTTCCTTTCTCAAAATGCATCTTAGCTTTTTAGAGAAAAAATAAATAAATTATATAAATGTACAAGTAAACGTTAGTAGTATTTTTTTTATTCTTGACTTGGCATTCGTTAGCTAAAAAAAACTATATTTTTACATATTATTAAAACTTAGTTATTAAAAATAAACTATATTATTAAAAAAGCAAGAAACTTTTTGATTAACTTTTGCTACTAGGGACAGGGGTCATTTTGCGAAGAAGCCCTGAATAACACATTCCGGGTAAAAATAAAATAATTTTTACAACCTGTAATACGTTTAAATCGGTTAATTTTTTTAGGCTAAGTAAGATTAAGTAAAGGGGTAGGGTGGGTAGTTAAGTTCTTGAGTAGCGATTGCGCACCGGAAGACGTAGCGTAGACAGGCTTCTCACTCGGTGAACCTGGAGTGAAGGTCACGGGAAGGCGGTGGATGCTTGTAGCGCAGGCCCGGTCGTTGTGGTAGGTAATCCTTTAGAATCCTGGCAGCCCTTTGTCCCTCAGTGGACCTCTTTTGACTGACATGATGATTTAAGGCTGCAAGACAACAAGTGTAGCTTGAGAGTATCATAAACCTTTTTTATTCACTTTGCCGCAGCTACGTGTATTAAAATCCGGTACTACTTTTAAACATCGCATCTTGCAATATTTTTCCACAATCTACCCTCAAATCTACCCTCAAATCTACCTTACTTTTAAGTGTTTAGCTTGATTCAAACTAGCTTGCATATTTTTGTACTCAACCTACGCTAGTAATATATGTCACTGACTCAACCGTGCCAATAGGGAGGGATAAGGGATTGTATCAAATGCTTTCATTAGGAAATGTACGTCAGCTATGTACTCGTAGGTACGAGTACTTAGTATCGACAGACTTTTTATTCACGTCATATTTTTATCTACCGTCTTTCTGACGCTCACAATAAAATAAAAATAGGTTACTTAGCTTGTTAACAACTTCGCTTTAAGCATTCAGATGACTGTATTGTCTCTTCTCATCATCATCATATCAGCTGAAGGACGTCCACTGCTGGACATAGGCCTCCCACTTTTCCACGACGACCGGTTCTGCGCTGCCCGCATACAGCTGCTTCCCGCGACCTTCACAAGGTCATTGGTCCACCGAGTGGGAGGACTGCCTACGCTATATTTTCCAGTCGCAGTCGCCACTCGAGAACTTTACTGTTCTACGAGCTATGTGCCCCGCCCACTACCACTTAAGTTGAGCAATTCTTGAGAGCTATGTCGGCTACTTTGCGTTCTCCTACGGATCTCCTCTTTTCTGATTCGATCACGCAAAGAAACTCCGAGCATAGCAAGCTCCGTCGCCCTTTGGGTGACCTTGAGCCTCCTTATGAGGCCCATAGTAAGCGACCATGTCTCAGTTCCGTATGTCATCACTGAATTTCTCTTCTCCTGTTTAGTGAATTGTATTTTTTAGGAAATATAAATATCTATATATGGGTTCGTAGCTATCTAGCAGAAGTTAATATTCGATCGTATTTTTTTAAGTGTCTTTCTTAGCGAGTCCTTGGGAATGTAGGTGATGCGAATTAGCATTGTAGCTCGACAAGAGAGCCCACAGCCCACACAGTGGGTCGAAAAACGTAAATCTTTCTGCTAATAACATTTCCACGAATCAGCCAATCAGATTCTCTGTAGTAGCAAACAATGCTATAACTATGTAGCAACGTAGTTAAATATATTATGTTTGTTAGAGGAAACATTTTCAAAAATAAAGGTAGACTAGCTGTTGCCCGCGACATTGTTCGCGTGGATAACTGAACATGGCAACTTATGAAAAAAAACACATGAAAATTACTCATTTCAGATCCTAAATTTAAAAAAAAACAGTATAGTTGATTGTCACTGGGAAACAGACGATCACAGGAAATGCTTACGCGCTTGATATGAAACGGGACTTTTTCGGGATGAGCAGGATGCCAATAAAATCAAACGAAAATAAACAACTAACCACCATACCAAATTTTTGTTGTGGGACATATCAAATGAAAGGGTTGTTGTAAGATTATCATTGTTTTTTAATTTTAAGATAGAAAGTTTTGAAGTTATTTTAAAAAATAGGCGAAAAATTACCATTCCTCCCCCCCCCCTTTAATTTCCTAACTACTGGGCCTAAAATTTTAAAAATACCACAGTACATGAGTTGAATGCATGGATTACAGAAATATACATACATATATGAGAAAAATCTAGTAGTTTCGTTCCCACCGGAAAAATAAAATTTCTAAAGTCCAGTGTGGCCATGGTATCTGATTAATAGAATATAATGTTTTTTTTATTTCATTACCAGTATTTAACCAAGTAATTTTTCATTTAAAACCTTTTAAAAATAACGATGATTAAATAAAAACTCTTCATCATATCAGCCGAAGGAAGTCCATTGCTGGACATAGGCCTCCCCAAGGATCTCCACGACGACCGGTTCTGCGCTGCCCGCATAAATAAGAACTCTTACATGTTTTATTTAATTTTAGTCTGTTAATTTACCTTTTCTGAAAGAAAAAAAAAACAACAGTGCCATGTTTTTTATTATTTTTTTTCAAACTCCTGATGTTAGTTTTTTTTTTTTATTTACATCTGATGGTAAGTGACGATGATGCCGAAGATGGAAGCGGGTTTACCTAGATTCCCCAACGCAGTAGGGAACACGTCACTGTTGTTCTGGTGGCAAGATTCAGTTAAGATGGTGGTAGCTAGCCAAGCAGTCTTATAAAATTCCCTAACACCAACGAAACTGAGTATTACAAAGTTAGACCCCGCTGGGAATCGAATCCGCGACCTGCTGGTGTGAAACGAATGGATTAAATATTATGCCACAGGTGCGGAATATAAATCACCCAGGTGTGATTTTGTATATTATGTTATTCCGGGATATACGCTGTCACTATACTCGTCACAATCCGTTCAGTGGTTTTTGCGTGATGCGCGGTCTAACAGACAGACAAAAAAACAAAAATTTTAAACATGTTCAGTTACTCTGAAGTTTTTTTTTCGAATATCTTCTATCAGCGGCATTTTACTATCCGTACGCCAGATACGCACACGTACAGTCGTAATGGAGCTCAGAAGTATACTAACTTTGTACTATATCAAAGGTTTTTGTTTCTGGTTAATGTTTCTTGGTCAATTCCCATGTTTTTTTTTTTAAGTATTATGTTATTCCAGTATATACGCTGTCACTATACAAAGTTTCGTCACAATCCGTTCAGTGGTTTTTGCGTGATGCGTGGTCAGACAAACAAGATATTTCAAATCTCTTATAAAATGTTTAGTTACTCATTTTAAGTCGCCTTGTTATATTTTATGTACACTAGATTTTGCCCGAGGCTTCGCCAACGTGGACATCGATTTTTAGGGTTCCGTACTCAAAGGGTAAAAACGGGACCCTATTACTGAAACTTCGTTGTCCGTCTGTACCAGGCTGTATTTCATGAACCGTGAAAGCCAGACAGTTGAAATTTTCACAGATGATGTATTTCTGTTGCCGGTATAACAAAACATACAAAAAATTTTAAAAAGTGAAAAAATAATGGGTTCCATACAAATAAAACGTATTTTTTTAAACGTGATGAAACTAGCGCCATCTAGTGTAATGGTACGGAACCCTATGTGTACGGCTATGACTCGCACTTGGCCGGTTTTTTTATGATTGACTTTGAGGGTGAGTGGTGCGCCAGCCGTGAGTGTGGAAATGGATTTTCTCCAGATCCCTCGGGAACTACGTAAGGCTCTATTGATTAGTAGTATGTCATATCCCACCCCCTTCATTATCTTTGGGCCAAAAACCACAACCATCCATTGCTCCTTAGCGATGCGACATGAAAAGACAAACAAACAGATATCTCACGGGAACCACTTAAAAATCGCGATAAAAGGTAGCATATATCCTTTTCCACGCCACAGAGGCTACGTGCAAAATTTCATCAAGATTTGTTGAGGCGTTGAAGTTTAAAGAAGTTACAAACATATTTATTTTCACATTTAAAATTAAGGCGTTGAAGTAACAAACACATTTTCACATTTATATTCTTATACTTCTAGTAAGTATTATATGTATTAAATTATTAACGTAACATAATATTAAGGATACCAGCAATGAGTTTCGAATTTCTATTTGATGCCGCGTCATTAATGCGTTTTACACTTACTTGCGATAATGCAGAAAAATTGTAATTACCTACGAGTTTCCTACGCCCTCAACTTTCTTATAAACTGCAACGCAACAGAAAATCATCGCTTGGCAATCAGTTTAAAACATCACTATGCCTTAGCGTCCTACATGCCGTCCCAGTACCATCCCACAAAGATCCCACCTTGCCCGTAAGAAAAGATTCCTTGAAAGACATAAAAAAAGACTATGCACGCAATGCGATACGCGGCTCAGGGCTCCTTCAAAACGTATCATATGACGTGTAGTAACTTTAGATCGTCGAAAAAAATCGTCCATTATTTAGACAGGCAGGTACAGGTATAGTGATGTCCCGCTGAGATATCTCGCAGTCGACAAAAAACCGCCAAGTGCCAGTCAAACTAGCACTCCGAGGGGTCCGTACCACCACACCTCTCCCCACAACTACATTTTTTTGATTTACAATTGGTAAGCCCTTGGCATCATCCCACCTGATGGTAATTTACGATGATACCTATTCACATTACAAACAAAAGACATCAATGCGAGCGACAAATATATGCTTTTTTTGTCATTTAGTTAGGACTCGTTAGCGCTAGTTCGATGCACACTTGGCCGATTTTTTGTATTTTTTGTTTTACCTCAGTAATAGTACTATAATCACACCAAGTTTCATGCTTGTATGTATTACTGTTTTTACGATAGGGCTAAATCAAAAATACAACACATTTTTTTTTGTATGGAGACCCCTTATTTTTTTAAATTTTTAGTATTTGTTGTTATAGCGGCAACAGAAATACATATTCAGTGAAAATTTCAATTATCTACCTATTATGGTTCTTGAAATATAGATTACTGACAGACTGGCAGACGGCGGAGGCTTAGTAATAGGGTCCCGTTGGTCACCCGTGGGCTGTACGGAACCCTAAAAACGATCTTAAAATGGTTTCTTTTGCTCTTGAGGTTGCGCGGGGCCGGCCGTTTGCTTTATTGCTGTGTCCCAAAACTCAATAGGTATTACATTGCTTGCTGCATCTTATTTGCAAGTCCATATGACGACGTTTTTCCCGAAAATGCTGATAACGTTATGAATTTTTCATGACATCTGTCTGTTATTGACCTCTATGAGGTCGGTCGGTACTGCATTAAATGTGTTGCTGCTTCATTTAAAAATATAATGTAAAAAAAGTACAGCTTGAAGTAAGGTGCGGATTTTGCTTTTAACTACCGTAACATGAAATACATTTCAAATACTAATGCCGGATTCCAATTAAGATGCTTATTAGGTAGTAAGTAACAAATTAAAGGGATGATATACTCGTAGATGTGTGAGAGAGGACTTGTCCGGGGGTTTTTTCAAGTGTTCAGGTAAAATAATTAGACAACAAGAGCCGTTCACAGCCTCATTTGTTTGTTTGTGAGAATCCGGCCTTGGATATGAAATTGACTATAGTTTGTCATACATCAAAAAGAACGCAACGAGTGTTGTTGTGAATAAATATAAAAAAAAACAAACGGTGAACTGTCAGAATGTGATGTTAAATTCAATCTTTTCCCCCTATTTCATGCTTTGCTTTGCAGCGTAATTACTAATTGTGACGTAAACGCTAAACCCTCTTTGTTCCTCGTCAGCTTTTAGGACCGCTCATGTTTGCGGTTCATGCATGGCTTTACTGTGCAACACTATTGATAATGGTGAATCGAAGAAGCAATGTATGCGTACATTGCTAGGTTTTGTATGACAGCGAGTGTTTCGAGGTGATGCGAAGAGCGGCAATGGAGGCAGAACCGGCTAGGACCGCCCACGTGGCACGCCTTCTCGCTCCTAGCTTACTTGTTGAACCGGCCGCGACCTAAAATAAATACGATTTTTATTGCCACAACGAATGCATCGACGAGTATTTATTTGCGTTGTCCATCTATTAGTATTAGGCTAATTTTGAAACTTGATTTGTTTTGATCGGTATTGGGTAAGTACCTAAAAAAAGACTCCGTGTCTTTCAAATTTCGGATATTTAGAGAACCTAGACTTATGTTTTTAGCCGTTTTGGTTGTAAATTGACTTTCATCTGAGATTATTATGTTATATAAGCCAACGATATATCTGTACCTACGCTGACAATTTATTTCGTATTTTTTAGTTTTATTTCACACACAAAATTTATATAGGTACCTATTTAAAGCGCTTGATAACGATTTAACAACAATTATTATGGCTTTTTTATTAGTCTTAAATTAATATTTTATTATCTCCGTTGTTCCAGTATGCATCGGGACAAATGGGCGGATGTCGGTGCCCTCGAACCGCGACACCCACTACAGAAACCTCCGCGACCGTTTCACAAACTGCACCTACGTGGATGGCAATCTCGAGCTGACGTGGCTGCAGAACGACACCATGGACCTCTCCTTCCTCAAGTACATTCGCGAGGTCACCGGCTACGTGCTCATCTCGCACGTCAACGTCAGACAGATCATCCTGCCCCAGTTGCAGATCATCAGGGGACGCACTCTTTTCAAACTCAACATCAGGGACGAGGAATTCGCCCTCGTCGTCACTATGTCCAACGCGTTCACACTAGAACTCCCAGCCTTGCGGGACATTCTCCGGGGTAGCGTCGGCATCTACAACAATTACAATCTGTGTCACGTGAAAACTATAAACTGGGACGAAATAATTACGGGTCCAAATGCGTCTTATGTTTACGTATATAATTTTAGTGCACCGGAACGCGATTGCCCGCGGTGCCACCCGAGCTGCGAGGCCGGATGCTGGGGCGAGGGTCCCGAGAACTGCCAAAAATTCTCCAAAACAAATTGTAGCCCACAGTGTGCACAGGGCCGTTGCTTTGGACCTAACCCGCGGGACTGTTGCAATACGTTCTGCGCGGGCGGCTGCACGGGCCCGTTGCCCAGCCAGTGCCTCGCCTGCCGCAACTTTTACGACGAGGGCACCTGCTCCCAAGAGTGTCCACCGATGCAAGTTTACAACCCAATAAGTTACTCGTGGGAACCGAATCCAAACGGGAAATATGCTTACGGTGCGACATGCGTCCGAAACTGCCCGGAGCATCTGCTAAAAGACAGTGGTGCGTGCGTAAGAAGTTGCCCACCCAACAAAACGGCTGTGAACGGAGAGTGCATTCCATGCAACGTGACTTGCCCAAAGACTTGCAAAGCTGAAAAGCCTTTACACTCTGGAAACATCGATAGCTTTAAAGATTGCACAATCATTGATGGTTCTATCGAGATATTGGAGATGACTTTCAATGGGTTCCAGCAGGTGAAGCCTGACTACTCGTTTGGGGAGCGGTACTCCCCGATGAGCCCGGACCGCCTCGAGGTATTCAGCACGGTGCGTGAAGTGACTGGCTACTTGAACGTGCAGGCTCAAAACCCGAACTTCACTAGCCTCTCCTACTTCCGCAACCTAGAAGTGATAGGCGGACGCCAAGTAGTTGAGAATCTCTTCGCTTCCCTCTACATTGTAAAAACCTCACTAAAATCCTTGGGATTGAAATCACTGAAGAAAGTCAACTCTGGTGCTATCGCTATAATGGAGAACAAGAACTTGTGTTTTGCCGAAAAGATTGCATGGAACAGATTGGTGAAATCGAAAGACCATAAACAAATTATTCAGAAGAACGGCGACCCTAGGACTTGTGGTGAGTTTGCTATGCGTTATGTTTTTGTATATGAGGATCCTCAATTAACTTACATTTATTTTATCATATTAGTTTGCTCTTGCGATTTCAGTTACACACTGTCTCTCATTTATCATGTTTTTAAATAAAGCAAGCGATTTTTTAGTCACCAATGTTTTTTTACGTCCCCCGTAAGTATATAATCATACTAACCAAATTAACAGCAGAATCATGACACAGCCTAGCGAATTATATAACCCTTGTCACAACTCACAGCTGAAATTTGTGACAACGAACAGATCTATCTATTGTTTGATTTCCGATATTTGTGTGCTTAACCGAGTGCCTCTTCACAGAGAAAGCAAACTTGACATGTGATGCGCAATGCTCGGCCGACGGGTGTTGGGGGCCAGGCCCTAGCCAGTGTCTCTCCTGTCAAAACTACAAGTTCGGAGAAACCTGCATACAGAACTGCGAAAAACCGGGGTATGTATCACATAGGTACCTACCTACGTTTATAATAGGTCTTTACCTATGAAATTTCCGATTCAGTTTTTGATGTTCAATGCCAATTTTTATTGAAAATAAAAAGTTATTGTTTTTATATTATTGACCTTATGGTGACACTACTTATGGTATTTTATTAGTAACTAGTGGAATGCCTTTCATGTTCCAATACCCTGAGCTATGTACCATTGAATGGAACAAAGGCGTTTTCTAAGTGGTCAGGTGGGGCAATTTTTTAGACTAGTTCATTTTCTTGAATTTTCCTGAAAGTGACGAAATCTTATGCGGGGTTATCCCAAATATGACATTAGTAACAAAGAAACTGCTGCGATAACTCTAGAGCTTTTAAATTAAAAATGTGTATGTTGCCTCAATAAAGGCGATTTTATCAGGTGAAAAACCCGACTTCAAGGGGTTAAAGCCACCGTGCTCTCATAATATTGAAACAATATGCATATGTTTACCACCATTTGATATCTAACAGTCGAATGCTATTTTGAGAATAAATTTTGTTTCATTTAACTGTTGTACATACTTAATATTAATTTTCATCTTTAATTTTTTTTATACTATTTCATAGGTAAAGACCTAATATTAATATCACAGATTTATTCGCGGCAAAGCTTATAGTTGTTAAAAACTGCTGCTGTGTTATACTTGTGACAACATCAAAACGCACACCTCTCCTGTACAGGCTAGGACAGAATTCGAATGGTCAATGAGTAAATCTAGACACACGGCAGTGTATCAGCCAAGTTCGTAAAGAAAAAGGGCGGCATCGGCCGTGGGTTACACGAACCATTTCAGGCCACTTGCAATCTGCCCGTAACTAAAATTCTGATTGATCTTACACATTTGCGTTTTTCTATCACCTCAGAAACGCTTTTTTCACCATTCCTGTCATATTTACGTTCAAATATCACTATTTTTATATTTAACTCATTCACTGACTCACCTATCACAATTATAGACTATTTCCAGGTGACTTGGAAACCTGACATTTGATATCAAGGTGGTTATTAGGCGTATACAAAGGAACACAAATTGAAAAACTAGCCAAGTGCAAGCCTTACACGCGAAATTAAAATTAGGGCTCTGTAGGTACAACCACTTCTCATTAAAACATATAGACCACTACCGGGTTACTAAGACTTGAAATTTAGCATCCAGATAGGTTATAAGACGTATACAAAGTGAAGGTTCGAAAAACCAGTCAAGTGCAAGTCGGACTCGCGCACCGAGTGTTCCGTATCGCCACCTTTGTGTTACAAATAATGTTTTATAAAAATGTATACATTACCTGAAGAAGAAAAATACGCTGCTCCATATTGCCTAGGTAAATTTTAAGATTTTTTATACAAAAATTGTTTTTTGAAAAGCTTTAAAAGAATATTTAAGACATGTGTAGGGTAATCATTAATTTTTAGTAAGTAAGTAATAATGCACTGCTCATCATTTCCCATTGATATTTATAAAAAAATCGTACACATTTTTTTAAAAAAATTTATAAAAAAATACTTAGTACATGTAGAGTTGAAACTTTCATTCGTGGGCAAGTGCTATATTAATACTCCCAGTTTTAATAAATGAATTTTGCTTTAAGTGGTTTTTGTACAAACCCATGACTGAATGTTCAGTTAGGCAATGTTGAGCAGTGTATTATTACCTAAAAAAAAACAGTGACATCTTACCAAAACATAAATGTAAAAGGGACCCAAGTACCATACAAAAAAGTGCAGAAATTTTTATGAAACTTTATATTAAATGTACAAATGCACCCATTTTTTTTTTCTAATTTAATACACTTCTTTTTATTTCTATCTATTGCTGTCGAAAGGGTGCTTCAAGTACAAATCTTTCACATTTAAACGACTTTGTATGAAAAAAAATGGTTTTGAGTTTTTTGGGTTGTGAATTAAAATTATGCGAAAAACATGATAAATCTCTTTAAAACCTGAAAATAATATTTCTTGAAAAGTTGTCTTGGACATGAAGCACCCTTTTGACATGAATCAAACGAGTGACATTTGTAAGCCCGAGCCGTATTTTTTTTGTAACTAATTTGTCAAATCAAATCAAAAATATTACTTAGTTAAAATAGGTGTTTATACGCACTTTTAAATTACCCTTTCTTAATTGCGTTGGGGAATATTGATAAGCCCGCTTCCATCTTCGACATCATCGTCACTTACCATCATAAATTACCCTTTTTTTAATTGCGTTGGGAATATTGATAAGCCCGCTTCCATCTTCGACATCATCGTCACTTACCATCAGGTGATCTAGGGCTTATCAATTGTAAATAAAAAAAGTCAGAAAACTTATTTTCTATTACAAACAATGTCATGATTCAGATTACAGTCTCAGGTTGTGGTATTTCTTATAGAATCAACAGATAACCATATTACATCTTTGTCATTTACATAATCTATTATTTTATAATGTACTCTAGAGCACAATCTTTTTTTGACGAGTCTTGAATTTATTCTCTAAAAAACTAGTTATATTTTCAGGAATTGTATCGTAGAATAATATATACACTGCCCCACAAATGACTTTTTAACGTTACTCAGTCTCGAATAGGCCATATTTAGTTTATTTACATTTCTTAAATTCAAATTATGCCTGTCACATGAATGGCAGCATTATTTCCATAACAAAACCCAACCACGTGTGGGCAGCTACTTTTATCGGTCGGCTTGTAACGTTTCACCATTGTGTATTTAGATATCACCCCACTCGATTTCGGAGCATATTATAATATATAGTTACTTAAATTAATTAATATGATTCTATTTTTGGAATTCCAGACTGTACAAAGTCGGACCAAAGACTTGCAAGCAATGTCACGCAGAATGTCTGGATGGCTGCACAGGACCGAGCCAGGCGAATTGCACGCGCTGCAAGCATGTGCGAGACGGGCCATACTGTGTGTCACAATGCCCTGAGTCACGATACGCCTCCGAAAACGGAACTTGCCTACCTTGCCATACCAACTGCTTCAACGGCTGCACAGGACCAGTAAACACTGTTGGAGAAAACGCGTGTAATTCATGCAAAAAAGCAATCATCAGCGTCGAAGCCACCGTCGAAAGTTGCCTCAAAGAGAACGAACCTTGCCCAGATGGCTACTATAATGAGTGGGTAGGCAATGTTAAGCCGCTTGAAGGCAAAGTAAAAGTTGTATGCCGTAAATGCCACCCACTATGCAAAAAATGCACTGGTTTCGGCATCCACGAACAAGTTTGTCAAGTGTGCAATGGTTTCAAGAGAGGAGACCAATGTGAAGACGAGTGTCCGGCTGATCATTACACCGACGAAGTAAGCAGAATATGCACGCCTTGTCACCACGAGTGCAGAGGGTGCACCGGTCCGTTGTCCACAGACTGCATTAAGTGCCATAACCTCAAAATTTTCGTGAACGATGAAACAAACTCCATCGATCAGAAACCAATTTTCAACTGTACCAGCACTTGCCCCAAACACATGCCACATAAAATTTACTTCGATGAGCTGGTTCAAAATCCAATCGATGAGCCCTATTGTTCTGAATCGGTTAGTGGGATGCCTCCCGTGGCAGCGGCCAGAGCTCCTATAGTATTTATAATTATTGTAATATTTGCCTGCATACTGCTGGTGATACTTGGAATCATCGGTTACTTCTGCAGACAAAAGGCGAAGGCAAAGAAAGAGGCTGTAAAAATGACAAGGGTGCTAACTGGTTGCGAGGACAATGAGCCTTTGCGACCCACTAACGTAAAACCAAATCTAGCGAAATTGAGAATCGTGAAGGAAGTTGAGCTACGCAGAGGCGGTATGCTAGGATTCGGTGCATTTGGAAAGGTGTACAAAGGAGTTTGGGTGCCGGAAGGAGAGAACGTCAAAATTCCAGTCGCAATCAAGGTGCTTAAAGAAGGTACCGGTGCCAATACTAGCAAAGAATTTCTAGAAGAGGCATACATAATGGCTAGCGTAGAGCACCCTAACCTACTCCAGCTCTTGGCCGTCTGTATGACAAATCAAATGATGCTAATCACTCAGCTGATGCCACTCGGCTGCCTGCTCGACTACGTTCGAACGCACAAAGAGAAAATAGGGTCGAAGGCCTTCCTTAACTGGTGCACGCAGATTGCCCGTGGCATGGCGTACTTAGAAGAAAAACGGTTAGTGCATAGAGACTTAGCGGCAAGAAACGTGTTAGTACAAACGCCAAACTGTGTCAAAATCACCGATTTCGGTTTGGCCAAACTGTTAGATATAAACGAGGACGAGTACAAAGCTGCTGGCGGCAAGATGCCCATCAAGTGGTTGGCACTGGAGTGCATCCAGCATCGGATATTTACGCACAAGAGTGACGTATGGGCGTTTGGAGTGACCATTTGGGAGATACTGAGTTACGGTGCGCGGCCTTACGAGAATATTTCAGCGCGGAACGTTCCGGAGCTGATCGAAAATGGGCTGAAGCTGCCGCAGCCAAGCATTTGCACACTGGACATCTACTGCATCATGGTGCGATGCTGGATGCTGGATGCGGACAGTCGGCCGACGTTCAAGCAGCTTGCTGACACTTTTGCCGAGATGGCACGCGACCCCGGCCGATATCTTGTCATACCAGGCGACAAGTTTATGCGGCTGCCATCCTACTCCACTCAGGTAATTATCAGTTTTATTGTAGTTATATATTCTTCATCATGCAGATAGTTGGGCCAAGACTGTTGGATGAACCCCCACCGTGTGCGTACAACAGGTCGATTAAAGAATTAATGTAACTTCCTGGAAGCCACTGCATGCATGAGACTCAGAAACGCGCATTATGGTCAATAGTAAACATCTATTTATATTCCTTTATCAAGATGTATAAGTCAAAAAGTGTAGTTGTAGGATTTTATTTCAAACGACTACATCATATCAGCCGAAAGACGTCCACTGCTGGACAAAGGCCTCCCCAAAGATTTCCACGACGAGAGATCCTGCGCTGCTTACATGCAGGAGCTTCCCGTGACCTTAACCAGGTCATCGGTCCACCGAGTGGGAGGCCCCTCTACGCTACATCTGACGGTTGGCGGTCACCACTCGAGAACTTTATTGCCCCAACGGCCATCTGTTTTACGAGATATGTGCCCCACCCACTGCCACTTTAATTTAGCGATTCTGTGAGCTATGTCGGTTACCTTGGTTCTCTTATGGATCTCCTCGTTTCTGATTCGATCGCGTAGGGAAACATCGAGCATAGCTCGCTCCATTTGGTACGACAACTGGATGGGTAAATTGTTAGTTCAATAATGTTACCTGGAAAGCGTGCTACTTTCCGGCAGATCGGACAAGATAGCTAGCATAATTACCGGAATAAGATGCTCCATCTTAGGTTTGGCCAGCCACTCATAACTTCCCTGGTGTTACAGATAGACCACCAGAATAGAACTCGGCCTTTTACCACCTTTTACAATAAGTAAAAGTACACGTAATACAAGGTTACGATTCAAGTAACAACGAAATTTCATTTTCGTTCCAGGATGAAAAAGAGATGATAAGAAACCTTTCATCTGCAATGGAAGGTCCGGAGTCGCTGGTCGAGGCCGACGAGTACTTACAGCCGAAGTTCAAGGTTGTCCCCGGCACGGCCGCCTCCAACTCTGCCATGAGCGGCGGCGTTGACACTCAGACTAGCTCGCTGAAGCCTTGCACATCCTCTTCTTGGGCCAACAATCTCACCAGCCCCGACTGCGCAACCACCGACGGCTCCAAACCTGAAACTTGGGATCACGAAATGCTAAGGTACAACCAGACGAACCCCGATGGAACGGAGATGAGACACTACTACAACAATGGCGTCTGTGCTTCCGATACTTCGAGTTCAAGATACTGCAGCGACCCCATGAAGCTCCGGCCCGAGGGATCGATAGAGGGCAACTTCGACAGCATATCCAAAGTCAAAGAGGCGCAAGTAGGCAATTTGAAATTGAACCTTCCGTTGGACGAGGACGATTACTTGGTGCCGTCGCCGCAGCATAATCAGAATGCTTCGGCGTACATGGACTTGATAGGGGAAAGTGGGGAGGGGCAGGATGAGAAGGAGTTGTGTTTTAGCAGTTACAGTAAGCGCTGCGTAGACAATCCTGAGTACCTAATGTCAGATGAGAGCGTGCCGCCACAGACGCTGGGGATACCGACTGAGCCTGTGCCGCCGGCGTCGCTGTGCAGCGAAGGCAGCGCCAGCGGTGAAGGCACGCCTCGGCCAGCCGGCGCGTTCCTGCCGCAACGCTCCGTCGAAGAGGAGTCCATGTCGGACCACGAATACTACAACGACCTGCAGCGCGAGTTGCAGCCTTTACGCCGCAACGAGACCACAGTGTGACCCTGACCCGCCCTTGCAACGCCTGCACGGTGGCCGGTGTTTTGTGATACGCACGTACAGACTGATCTCTCGAGGTAATTTTGTATTTTTTACTTAATCGTGCGCGCGCGCACCACTCGTGCCATTGGTGTGATGGCTAGTGTTAGTTCGTTGATACAACTTCAACTAAGAATTTTATTTTAGTTATAGACAAATCATTTTGTTAATTTTTTCTACTTAATTTTTGTAAACAAAACTGTTATGCAATAATAATTTGTAAAAATATATAATTTTTTATAAGTGCCCGTTCTAAGCACTTAACGAAAATATAAGTTATTTATTAATTTAGCTTAAGAAGGCTATGTCTACATTTCAATGCTGTTAGTGTTACGTAATCTAAGCAAGTTGTTTTAATTTTAAAACTGTGATAATTAGATTAATAATACTATGGGAACCAGTGAATGAGTTGAACGTGAACATTTTGAAACGAACATTTTCTGTACCTCTCTGTGCATAATCTGCATTTATTCCAGTATAAACCGAACATTCCATACAATTATTCCGAGCGAATATTACTTTTCTATTTTAAATAATCTTGATAAAACTCTATCCATTTTTATTTCCTAACTATAAACTGCATGTAACTTTCTTTCGTCAAATATTTAATATGTTTTGTAAGAAGCGAGATCTTGCCCTTTGTCGCCCTTGTTTTCTATCAATTGCCTAGCTTTAATGCTGTGATTTTAAAATATACCTACAATGTAAAACATGTTTCAAAGATCAGCACCAATATACAAATTTTACCTAGGAAACCACAAAATTTAGAAACTGAATAAATGTTCGATAATGTGGATTACTTTATTTGGTGATGTTTAGTATTAACAGTAGGTACTTACAGCAGTGACTGATAAAGTTTCACTTTTGTAGGTAGGTACCTATTCCTACTGTTATTCATAACTTCATGTTCAATGTGTAATTGCAAATAGTATTCATGGCATATTCGATGTTATACTTAAGTACTTAGGTTTAGGTATAGATATTTAATAATTTGTCAGAGGAAGCATGTTTCTCGATCGATAGTTTTAAGAGTATATTTTTAAACAAAAGGGACCACACTAAAAATACTACAGGGTCTTAATCGTCCAAACTGTGGATATCTACTAATGCAACTGATATTTTCTATAGGGGTCCACAGTCAAAATGTCGGAACTAACTATGTTGGACCGTGTTTAGAAAATGTTTACGCACAACAGAGACGTCGCCTGGGGCAGGCGCTTGTGCGGGAGGCAAACAGATGCACCAGCGTGACCACTTGCAAGTTTCAGTAGATATCTACTTTTTTAGCAGGTTTTAGGTACTTTAGGTAAGTAAATAAAAATTGAACGCTTCCATACAATTTGTTACATTTTCCGGTTACTGATTTACAAGGTTTTTTTTTAATTTTACATATTTTTGGTAGATTTTGACAATAGGTAAAGTAGTTTTTCAAAAATAAAAGTGGTCGCGCAAGCGGTAACAGCACTGTTTCGCGCGCCCCTCGGACCTCGCTCCTGTCGACAGGCGACCTCGTCTCACCTGATGTATGTAATAAAGACAGATTCGTACGTTATTTATTGATATAATTTTATAGCAGAACAACAAAAGACATTAATTTTAAGTGTATTTTTTATACTGAGCACTGTCGTATAGCACAAACTAGCTCAAAATTCCCAACTAAAATGCAATTATGTTTTGTTAATACTTAATACCTTTAGTTAAGTGTTTTTATATATAGACCAAACTCGTTTGCCATGTAATATGTAAATAATTATCAATTAATGTAAATAATAGATATATTTAGTATTTCACAAATGTATCTTTATGTGTAGGTAGATAGTATCAGATACTTAATGTTCATTCCAAATACGATTAGACAAATGGTGAAATGAAAGGCTATTACAGTATACACTTGCTTTGTTTTACTTAATATAACCACATTTCAAACATTTACCTAGGTAACTATTTTAGAAAAAAAAATTACAGTAAAACATTTTTAACAATGTATTTCACCTTTTGTATTAATCATATTAGAAATAAACAAACACTATGAAATACCTACTATCTAAAACTTTATTTATGTATATTATATTATGTTTTTATACATTTAACATACAAACCGCGCTATAAATATATAATAAATTATATTTCGTGCCATTAATGAAATAATTATTGTGAGGGTCAAATTATATTACTTAATTACGTTTTTTTCGTAATGAGTTGTAAATGTTCATGCATCGTTTGAAAAAATATCTTTTCTTAAAAATTGTTGCCTTGCAAGCTAATATGAACCTTACAGGTGAACATGTAAAGTTTATGTTAGTTTTTTTGTATATGGCTCTTGTATATACGTCGCAAAACCGATGAATTTTATTGTAGGTACACCTTGTTGGTACCATGATAAAAAATAAAATAAAAAAATATTTTTTTATTTTTATTTCTAAGCTCCCCACTGTAGAAAGATCTGATTTAGCTGTGCAAGAGATTGTTTTTCCTGTAATAGAGCTATTATGGAGCACAGCAATGAGGAACCAGCTCTAGGGACCTAGCGGAGTATAGCACTGAGAAATGTGTGGAGATTTATTAAACCAGTACCTAGGTACCATTTTTAATGCGAAGATGGTATGTACAATAGTTTGTAAACAGAACACGTGTGAATAAAACTAGATGTTATTTATATTGGGACTTGGGAGTAATTTATTCGTGGTCCATCTGTAGTAAAGTCGGGTTTGTTAATATCTGAGCATGTTCATGAATCAAAAAATTTTAGGCAACGACGGCAAGTTTCATACAACTCTTAACAGCTTTGCATAGAACTTCTACAGAAGTTTGTAGAAAAATTTATGTTTATTTTTTCAACGCTTACAGTATTTGGAACCATTAGGCCTGACAAGGCCTAGGCCTAAAAGCGTCGGTGGCTCAACCTGTAACGACTCGGTTCTTCTAACCAGAGGTACCGGGTTCAAATCTGGACGGCCAATGTACCAATGAGTTTTTCAAAACTTACGTACATATACTTACCGATTGCTTTAACGGTAGAGGTAAAACATCGTGAGGAAACTCGCAGGTTGTGTGTGAAGTCGACCGACCCGCACTGGGCCCGCGTGGTCGACTAAGGCCCGATCGCCCTAATTCAGGGTAGGCTCGAGCCCCTCGGTGGGGACGTATTGCGTAACAGTCTGCAGGGGAAAAGACCTGATTTGTGGCAGAATGATTATTTTCCATGACAACGCGCCCGCGCGCAACGCCATGTCTGTGCCCCAATATTTGGCTAAATCGGCATAGTACACCTGATTTTGCTCCTTGACTTATTCTTATTCACTCGAATGAAGAGAAATGTGAAAGAAGTTTTGCGACCATTACTGAAGTTAAGAGAAAAACGACAGAGGCGCTGAAGAGCATCACAAAAGATGAATTTAAAAAAGTTTTGAGCAATGGAACAGAAGATTAGATAAATGCATTAGCTTCAATACAGAGTACTCTGAAGGAGACTAAAGATAGTTTCTTAAAAAATGTAATACAGGTTTTTTTTAAAAAAACGTAGTCCGTTTTCTTTTTGGTACGTCCGCGTATATTGCGTGAGACGTAATTTCAGTATTCCTGACCATAGTACAGAGCGCTTGAGAGTCTTGAGACAGGTGTTCACCTCATCGGCCCTGGTGCCCCGCGTCACCACCGGCCACGTCGTCACCGCAAAAAAGAGAACAGTTATACCACCTATCGTATGTCCTAGAGCATTCTGTTCACAGCTTCTACAGACGTCTTGTGAGCCACATAGTACACACTCATCCCAAACGACCGCTCGCTTCACCTGCGTCCGTTTACTGCGCATGAAGTTTCACGCATTTTCACCGCTCGTATATACCACACAAACCAACCAAAGACATATACGAGGTGTCAATGGACCTTCTGAATATAGGAGTAACCGCATATTCGCTGTTTACGGTCCTCATACATCTGTTTAACCAGTGTGTTATAGAGGGAGTCTATCCCGCTCCATTGAAAATAAGTAAAATAGCACCTTTGTATAAAGGAATAGGCAAAAAGGAAGACTTGGGACTGCTACAGGCCCGTATCCATCATACCGGCAATAGCCAATGTGATAGAAAATGGCCGGTGCTCTCGCTTGTCTGAATACCTGGACTCGACCGATGCTCTCTCGGAGCGGGAGTACGCGTACCGCGCGGGCCATTCTACGTGCGCGCTGGCGCGGCCGGTGGTGCGGTGCGTACTGCAAGTAGGTGGCCGTACTGTTCTGCGACCTGTCGAAAGCATGCGACGTGATTCGGCTTTTGGATATTTTACACGACAGGTCGCAGGTGGTAGTGAGTGATGGAGGAAAGGTAAGTCGGATCCACTTACTACAAAAGTGGGCGTAGCACAGGGATCGTCCGTTTCCAATGTATTATTTTCGCTGCTGTTGAACGACCTACCAGAAGCCTTATTATGTGATGAAGTCTTCATGTACGCAGATGACGTCGCCACCGTTGTTTGCGCATCGACTGTAGACTCCCTAGAGCAGCGACTAAATGATACCGCGACCCAGCTATCCCAGTGGCTTGGATGTAACGGACTCGCGCTTAAGCTCCAAAAAACTCACTTCCTGCATTTCCATCTGGGAGGGAAACCACCTAGAAGCATGTCAGTACGAGTAGTCGGAGTAAATATAGACCAGGTGGACACCACCACCTTCCTCGGATTCGAACTTAACCGTGGTCTCACTTGGGAATCTCATATAGCAAAGCTTTGTGGTAAACTATAGGAGAAGTTGGCATCGCTCTCCGGCGGCTCTCCTGGGTGGTCCCGAGAGAGGTGGTGAGGTCCAGCTATTTCGCGACGGCACAGTCGATATGCAATACGGGGTGGAGCTGTGGGGGCCCGCGGGCGACTGGGAGCGCGCCTTCCGCATACAAAAAAGGGCCGTGCGGGGGCGCTAGTGCAGATATCGCACTACTTCTGTCGGGCCCTACTTCCAAAGTTTAGAAATCCTCACACTGTCCTCGCTACTGATCCATCAGGAGGCTGTGTATGTGTACAACCATCGTCACGAGAAAGTGACATCGAGGGATTACACACTCGCAACCACCGCCATATGGACAGGCTCCTGCCGGTGCGGTGTAGACTCGGTAAGACGACTCATGTGATGAGGCCAACAGTGTACAACCAACTGCCGACTCATATCACTGAGGCTTTCACACAGACAAGCTTCAAGGCAAAGTTAAAGAGGTGGTTTCTCGAGCACACGTTTTACAGTTTAGATGAATCTTTAAAAATGTTACCTTTAGATATATTTTATTTTTTTATATGACTTATTATTATTATTAGTTTTAATTTGGTGTTGACATTTTTTTATTTTTTTTATCAAAATTGACGTGTAAATATTTGTTTTTACCAACAAATAATTATGATTAGAGAGCAGTCTTGGAACACTGTTACGTGACACTCCACAGACAGGAGTTTCTGTCTTAATTAATGGAAATGTTAAAGGAAGTATGGACCGTTTTACCACTAGCGACTGGGACTGCAATCTTCCTTTGTCGCCTGATTACCGCCAGAAGTGTTCCAGTAAGAAAATTAAATATTTGTCCGATGCCTCCTGGTGCATCAAGGAAAAAAAATTCTCCGAGCTGCAGATCCACACTTCTTACTACTTCATCGAAAACCACTGTTTGCTCAACTGTTAGTCTCGAAATTTTATCACTGAACATCGCAGACATTTCAGATGTAGGTACTGTAATCTGTTTCCGCAGCGTAATCGTGGTTTATACGTGACTGGTCTGGGATTTGCTGTTGCACAGGTAAGCATTAAAGGTCCAGTGTATAGCCGCCAAGCGAAATGAGAATATCTTGGAGAATAGTAACAGTTTACTACCCGCTCGTCAGAGACTTCTACGTCCATTTCAACGTTCCTCAGAGCGCGCGTAACATCTTCGGCAAGATGGCGTCTATACTTATCACACAGTTGCACTGGGTTCGAGAGCCCAAAGAACACCAGCATCACAGCGAATAAACGACGCAAAAGTCTTCGGCTACCACTCGACATTGCCTCAGCGAGAGTTTCGTTCCAATTTCGGTCATCCATCATCTAGGACAGAGATGGGCAAACTTTTTACAAAAGAGGCCATGGTCATCTGCGTATCTGGTAATTTACGAAATGCAAATCTGGTCATCCGAGTATAAGGTAATTTGCGTTTCTGCCACTATGCGTCTGAACCGCTATAGCGACATAAGAAATTTTACGAGGGGTGAAAAATGCATTTATTAAGATATTAAACCTAATTTTGATGTATTTGTGTAGCCTTTTTAAATTTACTGAATTCGTTTAGCTAGATCTCATATACTTACATATAAAAAAAATTACGAGGGGGTGAAAAATGCATTTATTAAGATATTAAACCTAATTTTGATGTCTTTGTGTAGCCTTTTTAAATTAACTGAATTCGTTTAGCTAGATCTCATATACACGGTGACACGAAACGATCATGGTTGCTCTCTACTTGGAGCTACGGAACAGAGGACGAAACGATCATGTAATAAAAGTTTCACTCCTCTTGGAGCTACGGTACAGAGGACGAAACGATCATGTAATAAAAGTTTCACTCCTCTTGGAGCTACGGTACAGAGAACGAAACGATCATGGCTGCTCTCGTCTTGGAGCTACGGTACAGAGGACGAAACGATCGTGGCTGCTCTGACGAAAAAGTTTGAGACGATGTAAATCTCTTTGGCATCACGCAACACACAGACGAAAAAGCTTGAGACGATCTAATAAAAGTTTCACTTTAAAAAAGTCAGAAGTATAAGTGTAAATTTTAATGTAATATTTTTTTAATTAATTTTTATAGAGTGTGTTGACATCTTTATAATGTATTTTGTAATGACGATTTCGTTTACATTTTTAATTGTGTAAATTACTTTATATTACTTTATTTTTCAGCGATTGAGGAGTAAAAAGGCTTTTTATTTACTTATTATAATGCACCGGTCTGGTAGCGGACTACAACAAAGAGACACACGATTATGTATCGTATTTATTCATGAATCGAGTTCAAAGTGGTGCCCTCTCTACTGGAACGTTTCCTGTGGGCTTGAGGGGAACTGTTCTCATCGAAACAGGATCGTCTTGCGCAACACTTTTTCTTTTGTTTTAATTATTCTGTCGTTTTAATTGAAAGCATCTTGGAACCATTCCAGTAAGATTCCAGTTGTAACCTTTTTCAGTCCCAACATGAAAAAAAAATCGTGCCACCAAATAAAAATCTATTGAAAATTAAGTACATCAAAGCATGCTCGCGCAATAAGTTGAGCTTATTACTGTAAAATAACAAAACACAAAAATTACATAAAAAAACCTTTAATTAAATTTTGGATATAAACAAGTTGATTAAATTATTAAGTACTAGATTTTGCCAGCGGCTTCGCTCGCTTGAACATAGTTTTATGACTGTCTAAGAGGGTGCGCATTGCCACCAAATAAAAATCAATTAAAAAATTTAGTACATCAAAGTATAAGCTCTCGCAATAAGTTGAGCTTATTACTGTAAAATAACAAAACCAAAACATACATAAAAAAACCTTTAATTAAATATTTGGATATACACAAGTTGATTAAATAATTAAGTATCTTTTACAGATTTGAGTTCAGTTAATATAAAACACTATACTTATACATAAGTTAACAACCCTTAACGTCCCCACTGCTGGGGTAGGTACGGGACTCTTCCCGAACAAGGGAAGTTTGGGCCGAACTCCACACACGGGGGCCCAGTCCGGTTTGATTGATGGAGGTTGTACGACTACTGGCGAACCCCATTGTCAGAAGTTTTTCAAGCCGCATCTGGCACGGCTTAACGACTGCAATCCAGTGATAGCAACCGGCACATTGGCAAGCTATTAAGCTTAACGTACCTTGCGAAGCACTTAAAGGGTCAAGGAAAATGCCAGTAACAGTCAAACCCATCTAGGCAATGGCCGTGCTTCGGGTCAGTTAACCTGCGTGACCAACTACGACCGCTTCTAAATTCTACATAAGTACCTAATTTAATTACAATAAAATTTTCAATACAAAATATAAACGTAATATATCATTTAATATAAAAACCGGACGGATGTTTCTTTGAACCTACATGCTACTTTAAAATAATTAATTTTATTACATTACCATAATGATGTAAATTTAAATGCGCACCTTTACAATTTCATTTGTATTTATAAACTTGGAAGATCAAGAACTAGATAGGACATAAATAAAATATCAAGAATATTTTCATATCTACTTACTTAAATTGACAGCTCAGATCTTACAAAATACATTTGGCATCATAAATGCGTGTTAAAAATAAGTACAGCCAGCGCAAAAAAAATCGAAGTGACACGATAAAGATAACACAATAGGAGTGTAACCATTATACAATGGAACGCCAATATGTACCTGTGTGCAATAAAAAAATATATAAATCCCGCAGCGGCGTCGTCCTAAAGAAACTCGATTAAGCTATATGATGTGCACTCGTATATGTTTGTACGATCAGTGTCTGTATGTTTGAAAACAAAATGCGCGCGAACTTGCGATGGCCGCGTTCGTCGCGTATATTAAAACAACGACTAAAGATTGGTCTAAAGAAAACCATCAGACTATAAGGGGTGCTTCTGAAATATATGAAAATATCCGGGTTCAACGGCTTGAGGCAGCAGCAAAGGCGATGCACACAGCTTGTCACTTTTTACATCTGGACCACTTTCTGGAACCTACATTTAGTAATTTTTAAAATTTTTGGCGTGTGTTTCCCGAATCTTACAATTTGGAGATTTTAAGGAGATAGGGAATTAGCATAATTTGAGCTAGCGTGTACCATACCCGATTGTAGTGAAACGCACACAAATTTTTGATTAAAAAAACTGATACTATTTTTTTGGTAAAAGATGTACTACAGTTTCATGAGCTGAAATAACTTTAAGGTTTTTCAGAACGACCTGTAAATACCTAGCTACCATAGAGTTTCGTTTCACATTTCAGCCATATAGAATAAAAATTAATTGTACAGCCACGCTGTGCATACTTTGTGGCGAATCCTTCATCGTCTAGCGTAGTCGGGCATACACATCATCATCGTCATCATCATATCAGCCAAAAAACGTCCACAGCTGGACAAAGGCCTCCCTCTACGACGACCGGTCCTGCGCTGCCCGCAATCAGCGGCTTCTCGCGATCTTCACCAGGTCGTCGATTCACCGCGTGAGACGTATCCACAAAATTATCTCATTCAGAGTTTTCCTAGAAGTAGGCCTAATTAATTTATTCAAAAAATTTTATTAAAATCCTTAGCCATTCTTGGTCTAATCTGGGTTTGTATAGGATATATAACTTGTTCCGATTATTCATGGAATAACGATCAACGACGGCGTAAACTAGATCCTATAACATATAAAGTTTCATCAAAATCGTTAAAGCTATTTTTACTATGATCAATAAATAGCTGGAGATTAAAAAAAAGTTATATGGGTACAGCTCAATAACTGGCTGACGATAAATACCAGTTTTAGTTTTTACATATGTCACTCTCACCATAAGCTCCAGGGAAAGAGATTAAAAAAGTAATATAGCTCTAACCCAAATTTTACCCAAACCTCAGTACCTCAGTAAACCGTACCTCAGTTTGGGTACTAGAACACCGGACGGACGCACAGACTCACGCACAAACAAATTTTTTTAAAGATTTTTAACAGAAGACGATCGATCAGTCACTCAAAAGTTAAAAAATTGGTGACGTTTTCTCCGATTCGTTTAACACTGACTGTACTAAAACTAGATGGGTAACGAATGATATAGTTATCTATATTGTAACTAATATAATAAATATAAAAGTACTATTTTTAAGTAAATTGAAAAACTTCATTCGAGATTAACTTAGATAACGTATATATTCTTACCTATATAAATTAACATTAAATAATGAAAGAACTCACTATTGTAAGTTCTTACCACAAAAATACTTTGAGCACTTAGATCACATAAATAGAACGAGATTCACGATCATGCGGCCAAAAGTGTCCGAATATCAAGTCCAGCGCCGCCCCTGGGGTAGAGCGAGGAGCGGTCGCTCTAGGCACCAGGTGGCAAGGGTCGCCAAAAAGCCAAATGCGAAAAACAATTTCCAGCACAAAATAAAATTCTGATGGCGCCTTTTGAGCGGGGGCAGTGTTGCCAGATCTATATTTTTAAATGCGTAGGGTGATTTAAAACCAAGTACAATTTACGTGAAGTAAAAGCGTCGACCAAAAGGCGCTGAAAGACAATCGCGCTCTACCCTGATCCAGGGCTAGGGCTGTCGCTGATCAAGTCACCCTTTTTGTTTACGGAGGTGTACTTTCGCGGTATCCCTTCTCTGTGTAACATAGCTATTTGTAAATTTTCATCCTTGTGTCCTGTCAAACAATTGCCTGGACGGTTTTTTGAAGTTTGTTTCGTAGAAAACCGGGGATTTAGTTGTTTTATATGTGATCTAAGTTTGAGCTTAAGAAAAACGTAATTACTATAACCTTTTCTGCACTAAATAAATTACGGAAACAAAATCTGGATATAAGTATCGTATTCGTCACATTCATACGACTAAATAAATAAATAGATCAACAAGCGCTTACTGAGCACAACCCTTTAGCGCTGTGGCTTCATTGAACGTGCATTTCATATAACGATTAGTGATTACTAAGCAAAAAATGTACCAGAATAAATGTGCTTTGTTTTCGGACTTTGAGCTTCACATAACTACAATATAAAAAGGACAATGTTTCAATTTGTTTGGACGCCGTCCCCGGCGTTTTGTAACACTGTCGTATGTATCCCGATAAAAAGGTAACATTGAGCTATTCCTGACATATTGTGTTAAAAAGTTATAGCAACACCGAAATTAAATATTCACCCTTGCCTAATTAAGGCTTTCTTCAAAGACATGTTGCAGTTATGCTGCTCTAAACGATGTTTCTTTATTATTATACTTCCAGGTATTTTATGTAGGGCTCATAATTCTGAAAAACGTTGCCCGAGAAAAAAATAAAAAAAGGGATCTTATCAAACAATCAATCAGCTGACCGGGCAACTTAGTATAAGTCCTTTTTTTAGAAGAAGCAGTGTAGAATGAAGTAGCACTGCAATGAAATGGTGGCCTGAATATTTCTATTAATTTCGGTCAGAAAACGCTACAAAGCGTACAGCTGCTTATGGGTCCCCAGGAGACTCGAGCATCCATACAAACGTATCACTGTAAACGAAGTCGTAAATTAGTTTTGTACTGAAGTTTTGAAACTGCTCTTTTTTCCTTTGATATTAGTACATCGAAAACTAATTACAAACATCGATAGTTATGTGTCTACTCAATATATATTTGCAAAGTTTGGATTCAATCCGGCATGTAGTTTTTGTATTAAAGCGGAATTACGTTTGTATGGAAACTCGAGCCTCCTGGGGACCCTTAACATCACGATGTATTATTACTCCACTCCAGTATACTACAGTTCTGAAGATATGGATACACAAAATTTAGGACACATTAAACGGGACTTAACTGCTTATTAATAGAAAATTATCTAAAAAAACATTGGACTGACCACCTGTTAACTAGGACTAGATTAAACATATAGAATAAAGAATGTTTTCCCGGGCGTAGGACTCTAGTCTAGTCATAGATAGGTCACGAGTTCGATTCCCTGCGTGATTATTTTTACCATTAATACCTGGTTCTGCTGGTGGTAATGTATTTTTAATTTGTTGCTATCGCTTTTCTTAAAAAATAATACGTTTTAAAGGTCGGAAAATACTATAAATTGCCGTAGAAGAAAAGTAAGTGATCCAAGGTCACTGTTTATAAAATATCAGATCTTTTTTAAAATATTTCTACGGACTGTTTTCGTCATGTCCGTATGTTACATACAATTATTTCAGGTTAGATTTTACTTAAAATAGGGCTAGTTAGGAGTACTTAAGAAAACATTGTCTATTTAAACTGGCTATTTTTTTTGCGAGCATGCAAAGAACAAGAAAATCACAACCACTTTCTGTCCAAGTTTAACCACACTTCACAAAGTCCTTTTATATATCTCTCTATCAATGTGCCCATACACACGGTTTGAAAAGGAAGGGATACAGAAATTACTTTCCATTCTAAATTTAAATGAATTAGGACCGGATTTGATCATAACACGCAAAGGAAGTTTGTTTTTTTAAACAAATGCAAAGCAATTTTGAATTTTTTTTTTCATTTCCTTCCTTTTTTTTATCGACTGCCATCACAAGTGGCGTGATAGTTACTGGCAAATAGTTTCTATCACCATAGGGAAACTCCATGTCTCGTAAATGGCCCCGCGTTTGTAGCTGTAGTGAGAGTATTTTTTCATACAGTTTGATTTTCTACATCTGTTAATCTGTTCCTTGACTCCACTTCTCCGTCGAGTCGTGAAATGACATGCGTCTCCATAGAGATATTATAGAAACTATCTCTGTGGTTGCCGGCGCCCTTACTCCGTCTTCTAAAAACGTTCAGATCGTTCACTGCCCGAAGGCACCCGAGGTTGCAATAGGGATGACGACAGCATCAGAACTAAATTATGAACTCTTGATCACTAAATTGCCCCCCTACTTAAACTTCGGAAAACCTTACTTGTTTTTTTTCCATCAAGCCTTCGATTTTTAATTCACCAAAATCACAAAATGAGTACGTAAAGGACGCTGCTAAACTATGACGTCACGCCTAGGTATTTCTAACATTTTTTTAACAAAATGTCGTTTTTGACAGATGATAAAAAGTAACTCAAATGACTAGCATTCGTCATCCCTATTATCAGGCAAACGTTTAAGGTTGCCATGAGAAAAAACCGCCTACAGTGTTATTATTTTCAATTTTGTACGAATAAAGAAAATTGAATATTTTGACTAAGAACCCATATTTAAGCCCTGTTTTCATAGTTTTAAGGTTATACCTCTCTACAGCAGTCTATGAAGAGACACGGTCCATTTACGTGACATTGACATAGAATTTCCCTCAGGATTTATTATAGAAACTCTTTGGCTACACCTGTTTGACCGCTAGATTCCCTAATGAACTGCCCTACAAGTCCTCTTTCCTCGGATCAGAGTTATCCTTCTTATTCCTCCTGTTTCTCCTGTGCTTACTGTTGGAGAGGATCTCATATGCTTGCTGGATCTCCATGAAGCGCTCCTGCGCCGCCCTGCGGTGGAGCTCCTCCTTCACTTTGTCCGGGTGGTTCTCACGCGACAACCGACGCCAGGTAGAGGTTATCTCTTGCTGAGTGGCGTCTGGGCCTAGGCCGAGGACCTGGAAATGGTTATTAGTAAATTGAGGGCACCGAACGTACACTAGCGGCGCCATCGCATTTTAAATTACACTTCCGGACACATCAAGCGAGCCGCCTAATTTTTCTCAATACATTTTCATACAAAGAGAGAATCTAAACAGAAACAACTTTTTATCAAAATCATGAATAGGAAGGAAAAGCTTCAAATTTAAGTCGTCAGGTGAGATCCTTTGCTACAAATTTGAACAAGAGCACGACATTATGCAGAGCCTTGGGAACTCAGTAGTTTGCTAATAAAAAGGACGTTATTTTTTCCGTAGGTATGGGTGGCAATTTACCGTAAGCTCTCCTGTGACACGTCTACTGAGTTCCCCAGTAACTGCAGAATAATATACTCCTCGACAAATTTGTACCCAGGGATCTAACCTAATGACTGCACTTCATAATTTCCTTACTTTTCTTGATAAAAAAAAAATATATTTGCTGTTTGGAGCTTCTTTTTGTACGAAAATGCACTGAGAAAAATTAGGCGGTTCGATATACTCGTATGTGTCCGGAAGTGTATTAACGTGATCTAAAAACGACAATGCAAAATGTAATTATTGCTATCTATACAGTGAACCAAAGAAGTGTGACGTAGGTTACACCTTACTTACGTGCGGCCTACAGTACTACTTACATTTTTTTATTAAAAATGTTAGTGCATAAAGTTTTTAAAGTTTCGACAGACTCATAGGCCTTTCGGATGTTTGATCTCGAGACGTCTGGTCAGAAGCAAAGGGGTCAAGGGAGGAATCGCCTTGTTAGTACTGGTCTGCATCTAGTTTACGAAAACCGGGCACGGCGCAAGTAAGGTACAACCTGCGGTAGTGTCCTGCAAACGAGCTAGCTCTGCACGTATCCAATCGTCGTTCTTGTGGGTTCAGCCAGAGGCCGAGAGGGTTACTGAGATTCCTTAATCTTATCGTCATATCAGCCAAAAGGCGTCCACTGCTAGACAAAGGTCTCCCCAAAGGATTTCCACGAAGACCGGTTCGGCCTAAAGACAAGTAGCTTGTGTCAATAGGAAGGACATAGGCTACTTTTTGTTCCGAAAAAACCATAGTCCGATGCAGTTCCTGGGTGAACTGAAAAAATATTCTTTTTTTGGTTTATTTCTTTAACATAGCAACGGAACAATGGATTATTGATATTTTTTGCACAGAGATGGTTGAGGGGGTGGGAAATAACATAATTTACTAATAGCATATCCTGACGTAGTTCCCGAGGGATCTGTGAAAATTCGTATCCACGCTCGCGCACGTCATCGGCGTCGCAACGAAGCAACAGATTGAAGTGATTTTTGCATAGAATTGGTTGAGGGGGTGAGAAGTGACATAAACTGCTAATCAGATAAGCCTGATATAGTTCTTGAGGGATCTGGAGACAAGGCGGCTTGAAAACTTTTGACAGTGGGGTTCGCCACTAGCCGTACAACCTCCAGCAACCCGGACATGGCTCCCGTGTGTGGAGTAGAAGAGACCCGTGACCCAGAAGTGGGGAATTTTATAGGTTACAGCAACAACTACAGCAACCTATGAGAGAGAGTACGGCATACTTCACGTGTGGCCATTTACGTGACAATAATCTCCCTCTGGAGATATAGAAACTCATTGGCTTGAGCTATCTGGCACAGATAGGCCAATGATGAATTGTGTTTTTTCTTACCCTGTACGCGTTCTGTTCGCCGTGAGGGTCGGAGAGGTCTATGATCTGCTTCCACACTTCGTACCAGCCGTGGTGCTGAGCGTACTGGTACGTGTCGTACAGGCACTGCTTCACGTCCAACCACCTGTCAAACGAAAGGTTTATCTCCTTCACAATTAGCTTTTGCCCTCGGCTTCGCACGCGTGTACATAATTTTTATGACTGTTTTCCCTGTCCCATGGGAATTTCGAAAAAAGCGACCTTACTCCTGGCCTACATTACAATGGAAACCCCTGAGCAAAATTTCTGCATTTTTGCAGAGTTAGGGCTGCGCAATGACAAGTGAGTCAGGATTCTTATATTATATATTCAAATTTGATAAGCCCTTGGCATCACCTCGCCTGATTTAGGGACTTTTTTTGCTTTGCCGAACACAACGTTTATGTTCGAGTACACGGTGAATATACGAGTAGGGTTATCAAAAATGTATCGGTTTTTTAAAACAATAACCAGTATTTACCGGTTTTGTGCAAAAACAGTTTTTTTTTAGGTTTTCTTAGAACCGGTTCCTAATTTCAAGATCTAGGATACTGATGCACTGCATAGGCGCAATACATCGACAGCACACAAAGAAAATTGTTTAAGACTTAAACCACCGCCAACGACCACTTATTATTTCAACTATTATCGAAAAAAAAATTACTGTAATTTACAGGATACGGGGAGTGGTTCTGATTTCTTCGAATTCTATTTTAATACACAGAACTAAAGAAAAAAATATCCTAATGCACCCTTTTTTTCTAATTGTAACCATAGAACTGCTGCAATTTTATACGAAACATTTTTATAAACTTCATAACAAAACAATAATGATTTAGTTTTTTTACTTGTTGGAAATTCTTCTTAATTTATTTTTTATTTTTTTTTGGAGGGCTATTGTGTCCGAGAGGTCGACGTTCGAATCAAGCCACGTACCAATGTGTTTTCGAATTTCGATTTCATATGCACGTTTATCCGACCTCTTACGGTGAAGAAAACCATCTTGAGGAAACCTGCACACGCCTGCGAAGAAACTCGAAGGTTGTGTGTAAAGTCGACCAACCCGCACTGGGCTGTGTGGTCGGCTAAGGCTGGGTAGCAGGTAGTAAGGCAGGCTAATTCAGGGTAGGCTCGAGCTCCTCGGTAGGGACGTATATGAGCTAATGTGATGACTTTTTTTTTGGCATTGGCAGCACATAGCTCATCGAACAGGTGGCCGTTGAGGCAGTTGGTGCACCAAGCAAGCACAGTATTTCGTACGATTCTATTGAAAATAAAAGATAATCCTGGGACCTTGATTCCACCTAAAAAGTTCATCATTAGATCAGTTTCAAAATACCAAAAGGAGTCTGGAAGAGATTTCTTGTTAGCGATAAGACCGCCTATATGTACAACTTCCTTAATCATTGTATCTTTTTTTTTTCTCTTATGTTGTGCAATAAAGTGTTTTCAATCAATCAATCAATCAATCAAAAGGATCTATTGTCACCGGGAATATGGCTAAGTTCTTAAATGGCGACCGCGCACCGGAAGCCTTAGCGTCGGCACAGTATATATATTAGTACTAACGTACAGTATGGACACTCCCTGCCGCTCTCTTAATTCGACCTCACCCCCCCGTCACTCAGATTGGGTGTAGATTGGGTACCAATCGTAAAGGACGAGCTACGCAAGCACTTTTATTCACTATATTCACTTTGCGCGCCGCTGTGATTTCGTTCACAAGCATAAAAACCAACCAGTTACCGAACGTAAAGCCCTAATTTTTCATACTTGTCATGTTGTAAACAACCACCGCTCGAACAAAAAACACTAAAACATTGGAAATGGTAACTGCGACGTGGACGTATGAATTAACACTGAAAACTGCTATTATTTGGCTGGGCCCCCTGGACCATATCATGAATCTTGGTGATCAAATTGACTTCACCTTTTTTTGGAATAAGCGTTAGCGATTTTCGCCCGTCAGAGAAGTGAAGGACCTTTTTTAATAAGCGGCAGCGATTTTCGGCGTCATAGAAGTAGATGACCTTTTTTTAATAAGCGGTAGCGATTTGTCGGTCAAGGAAAAAGTGTTTAAAGATGTACAAAATAATAGCAGGTTTCAGTGTTAATTCGTACGTCATTCGGAAAGTGGTGTTTTTTTTTCGAACGGTGTTCGTTTACAACGAAAAGTATGAAAAAAAAAGAGTTTAGTATTCACACAGCATTCAGTAAATAACTAACAAACATTTTGTGACCAATACCGCCGGTGTGATTCAACCCTACCTGCATTCTTGCCTATAGATACGTCAGTTATAATTATGTATATCATTTCTCGCTCGTTTGTATGGAGTGTCCGGGGTGTGGCGTCGGCGTGCCTCTCATATGGCGGGCCGATGGCCTGGCGAAGGCTAATATGTCTGTATGTGTGTATTTTTGTATGTCTTAATGTTTGCGTGTGAAGTGTGACTACTAGGTAGAGAGTTGATATTCTTACCAAGGACTGGTGAAGAAATGATGAAGCGCCTCGTAGATAGGCACCTCATCTCCCTCGCTGTCGGTGATGGTGCCGTGGAAGTACAAGTAGCTCACCCACAGCGACAGGTACAGACACGCGCAGACCGCAAATATCGCGGCTCGTCTGGCGGCAAGGTCATCATCATTACATTAAGCATCATCATGGGCCCGAAAGACAGGAGATTCACCGATTTTGTACCAAATTACGTCCTGACCAAGCATAAAAATCTTTGCATCTCAATAAGATTACATAGTTAGATAATTAAATTATTTATAAGAATTGGAGCGAGCTATACTCGGAGTTTCCCTACACGATCTAATAAGAAATGAGGAGATCCGTAGGAGATCCAAGGCAAACGACATAGCTCACAGCATCGCTAAATTTAAGTAGTAGAGGGCGGGGGCCATAGCTCGTAGAACAGATGGATGTTGGGACATGCCCTCTCTTACATCTACCAGATACGCTAAACTACCAGGTTTATGATATAGCGTCCCCACTCATCGACAGCCAGGTTATATAGTGAAGGCCAGTATTTCTGCCTACGCCGTGAGGCGAGGGCAAGGACCAACTACGGTAGGTCTTGCGCCAAGACGCTTGTCTTGGTACTCTGCAAGGCGAGTGCCTCGTGGAAGAGACTACTACCTACTTTCCAGGTAGGTACCGGAGCTGTAGGCACGCTCACCTTCCGTTGCTTGGATGTTGGGCCAGTAAAGTTATCGAGTGGCGACCGCGCACCAGAAGACGTAGCTAGGCAGGCCTTGCACACGGTGGACCGACGACTGGTGAAGGTCGCGGAAAGCCGCTGGATGGATGCCTTTGTCCAGCAGTAGACGTTTTTCGGCTGATATGATGATGATCATAATGAATTTCAATTCGATTAGTACAGAGTGAAAGGATAGACTTAATAGCTAAAGTTTGTATGTTTTCCCCTATTCGATTTTAAAGGTTTTGTCAAGACGCAATACGGTACGAGCCTTCCATACATTTGTACCCACACAGTCGCACCA
Organism: Coleophora flavipennella; assembly: GCA_947284805.1. Lineage (NCBI taxonomy): Eukaryota > Metazoa > Arthropoda > Insecta > Lepidoptera > Coleophoridae > Coleophora > Coleophora flavipennella. Next base: position 8,967,521 of record OX369308.1, read on the forward strand.
CAATCTGAATAATCCATAGTATCTTACAGTGCGGTTGCACGCTGCATACGATCCTATCACTAGATAGCTCACTGTCCACCAGCAGATATAACAAAGCTACAGGACGCGGCTTAGCGGCTCTATGAGTGGTGCTTATGGGTGCTATTCCAACGGCGATTGCAGACTGCAGGCAGGTTGAGGTGTTGAAGCGTAAAGCATAAAGACAAGGATCTAACTTTGTAAGACTCGGGTTAGTTGGTGGTAGGGCATTTTCTAAGCCCGACTGACTAGATACCACCATCTTTTATAAGTCTTGCCGCCAAACATAAATGTGAAGAAGATAAGACAGCCACTTTCTTAGACTGTTTTTTTTTCTCAAAAACACCTCTAACGACTTTGATGAAACTTTGCACCTCATAGTTGCTTACGTTTTTGTCTGTTACATAGTGAGTTCCATTGGTCCGGGAAAAATCGCGTTTGTATGGTTTTTCAGTAAATGAAATGGAAACTTGCGATTTACTCACAATTGGTTGGAGCTATTGAATTGTCATGTATAACGAATTAGTACATATTTGGTCATGCAACATGAATTCATCAAAATTATTATTTTTTTATTCGATTTTTGTACAAAAAAAGAATGAAAAAAAAATATCCAGAAAGTTTAGTGCGGGCTGTTGTACAGTTTATTTAAACTTTTCCTTGGCAACACGACTAAGGTACCATTGGCGCGCTTGACCACCGTGATCGGCGTAGACAAGAGTAAGCTACACGCATGCATTATCACGCACGACCACATCTGATAATTTTATGCAGCAATATAACGTTATCATAGAGAATCGATTTGACGTGCGTGGTTATTTCTTTTTATTTATCGACAATACATCAATCAATTTGTCCAGCAGTGGACGATTTGTGGCTGATATGACGATGATGACATCAACCACCTATAGTAGGGCTGTTCCATAAGGACCGCTGAGACATGACACTATTTTAGTACACTTCATACAACGGGCCAGAAATGACATTTAAAAAAAGGAATGACGGAACAAACAAAATGGAGGCGAAATCCTATACGTTCGACAACCAAACTGTGTATTAAACTAATATATATACTTTGTCTGAAGGGTGAGGCGCAGATAAAATATGCTGCCTATTACTTGCAATATTTGAACAAAAAAACTGAGTGTAAAAGAATAGTTAATTAGTGCAAAGCCATAGAGAAAATCACATCATAGAACGGACGCACAATAGTAGGTGCGAGTATATTATATAAGCATACTAATCAGAACTAAATGAGGGCCACCTAAGTTTTCTCAGTACATTTTCATACACAGAAGTGGCCCAAACAGCCACGCTTTTTTTTCAAATCAAGCAAAGTAAGGAAACTACGAAGTGCAGTTATTAGGTTAGATCCCCGGCTCCAAATGTGTCGAAGATCACAATATCTTGCTGACCCTCGAGAACTCGGTAGACTACTCAAAACAAACAGCATGATTATTTTCGGTACGCGACATATGCTCATTTACAGTGTGCCCGCTTCTGAGCAGTCTACGGAGTTCCCAGAGATCAGCAGAATGTTGTGATCTTCGACACATTTGTAGCCAGGGATCTAACCTAATGACTGTACTTCGTAGTTTCAGTTCAGTTCAAGCCCCCTCCGCCCCAGCCAGCATTACTGCAGCAAGGTCGCGGGGACCCAAGAAACCAGAGGGGGGCGTAGATAGGATAGGAGTGTAGGTCGGCGCAGTCAGGATGAGGAGCGATGGGAGTTTGAAACATCATAGCCAGTAATGGGGAGTATAAGTTCTATAATTGGTGGGTACATATTATATAAAAAGGAAAGGAAATTTATGACTGCTAGGCTAGGTAGATACGGCTGCTTCCAGTTGGGTCCCCTCTTCGGTTCCGTATCCATTGATTTACTATAAGGTCAGTGTATCGTTGGATATTGTGGCTGCGGGAGTCCACCCAGGTGAAAATTGGTCTCTCTATACTTTTCTTGATTTAAAAAAAAATTGTGTCTGTTTGAACCACCTCTCTGTATGAAAATGTATTGTGAAAACTTAGGTGGCCCTTATTTTGTTTTGAGTGGTATAAATTAAGGAAAGCAGTACTCCATAATTAATTCACTTTACTCTTTTTAAAGATAACAGAGTGTGTACAGGATCTTAGGAGAACGATGTGAGCATTGAAAGTGATGATAAAGGAATTAATTTCCAGTGTTTTAAACCCAGCATGTCCCAGTGTTATGATTGCCAAATTAAATTATGGTCAATTTATTTTTCATAATTTGTATAAAAAACGCATTTACGGGACCTGATTTACTATTCATATAAATTTACAAGAAATCATTACTTTTTGCTGTTATTCGTATTTTTAACTTTCATACATATTTACAAAGCTGATAAAATAACTAACATTTTCCATAATGTGCATGCTTTCCATAGACTTGTAACTTCCGAAAAAAAATAAGATGAATTCAATCAAATACGTTTTACATACAAATTTTGAAAATTAAATTGGCTATAACTAGAAATCTAACAAACTTTTCACTAGAACATGTAGGTAACTACGTTCAAAACTCTAAAACATCGCGTTCCCACTAAGACCCTGTATAATCTAATAGCTTAAGACTCACTCGGTCGGTCGGTGGCGTAATGGCTAGGGCCGCCGCCTTCTGTCCGGGAGGTCGCGGTTCGAACCTGCCACGTACCAATGTGATTTCGAATTTAGATTTCATATGTACGTTTATCCGACAATTCCGACACTCTTACCGTGAAGGAAAACATCGTGAGGAAACCTGCACACGCCTGCGAAGAAACTCGGAGGTTGTGTGTGAAATCGACCAACCCGCACTAGGCCCGCGTGGTCGACTAAGGCCCGATCGCCCTAATTCAGGGTAGGCTCGAGCCCCTCGGTGGGGACGTATATGAGCTGATAAAATGAAGACTCACTTGAGAACATGTTGTTTTTTCGGCGGCGTGCGTCGCCACTGCTTGGAGAAGCTGTCGAACGCCAGTGCAGAGGCCAGGACCATCAAGGAGAACCAGATCGAATCATCGTAAATGTAGTACCGCACCGGGTACGCGAGATATGCGGCCAGGAGCGGCCACTTCAGAGCTCCTTTCTCCCTCCCAATGTTGCCCGACGTCCACACACCTGGATACAATCAAATGCACACTAATGTTATAAATGGGAAAGTATGTTTGTTTCACTTTCACACCTAAATGGTTGGACAGATTTATATAAAATTTGGTAGGTAAATACTATAGATCAAGCACTGGATTGACACATAGGCTAATTTTTATCACGGGAAAATGCATGGTCTCTGTTGGATAGATGTTATTTCATTGAAATTCTTTCACGCCTAAGCGGCTAAACGGATTTGTCTAAAAAATTGTAGGTAGATAGATCAAATAGGCAAATGCATGTTTCATATTGTAGGATATATTATTATTTTATCTTTAGATGACATTTCGACATAGCGTAAAGTAAAAGGCAGACAACATAGGTACATGTTAGCTCGGAGATATGAATATTTCCTTAGGGATCTGGGAAAAACTTGCAACTCGCGCACCGTGCACCCTAGATTAGAGTCATAAAATCCACACGGATGAAGCCACGGGCAAAAGTCAGATAATAATATATTGTAATATTCCGGAACAAATCACACACGGTCATCTGGTGTGGAAACCAGGGACTGAAAAAGATAACATAGGTACTTCTACCACACCTCGGACACTTTATACAACACGCAAGAAATGACATTTCTAAAAACAAATGACGGAACACACAAAATCACGGCAAAATTTTATACGTTCGAGAACTAAACTACCATCAATCTGTATCAATCTGGGTGACGAGGGGGTGAGGTCGCAATCTAGAGAGCGGCAGGGAGTGTCCATATTGTATGTTAATATATATATATATATATATATATATATATATATATATATATATATATATATATATACTTTGCTTCTACTATGTGTAACAAAATTGGTTTAGGGGAAGAATAGCACGCACTCTCCATACAAAAAGACAAAACATTTTTCCACCTATAAATATGTTATTGACACAATAAATTATAGGTTCCGCTTTTTAAATTTTTGATTAAAAATAAACCATGGCTAAAATTCATTTTGTATAAAAACATTGAACGACAAATAAAATTAAACTTAAAAATAGAAATCCATAAACCTAGTTTTTATTGTGTCAATAAAATATTGAATATCATTACGATCGGATACATTCAGAGGTGGAAAAGCGTTTTCTATTTTGTATGGAGAGTGCGTGCTATTCTTATCTCTTACATATAAGGCACCGTTTCAGAGGGGCTTCTGCTTATCATGCTGAACAAGATTCCCAAAGGAACCCATAGTCAATATACAAATAAAAATGGTTGGACTTCATACAAAATTGATCAATCTCCTGATCGATTTGTATGAACAGTTAAAAAAACAATTCGGTATAATCAGGAGACCCCCACTCAACGGGTCTTCCTTATCAAACTCTGCTACACCCCGTGGAGGAGAAAACAAATCTGTTTAGCACACTTTTTTTTTCTTGGTGCCAATCGAACCTACGATCCTCGGCCCAGCAGGCAGGGGAAGTATTCCAACGGGTCAGACTAAAATTATAGATGTTTTTAATAAGCTGACCAAAGCGCTTCTGACAATCTTTGGATGGTGGCAGGAGAATGTCAACTATGTCCGAAATCTGCGACTTCGCCAGAGTACGATATTTCGATATTTCATTCAGTAAACAATGTTTTATTATTTTTTATTGACTTGCCTTTGCCCGCGGCTTCGCCTGCGTGGATTTAGTTTTTAAGGATAGCTGCGAGTGTTGCCTAAAATTTGATTTTGAGGTAAAAAATCTCCTACAAAAATCTGTTTTTTTAGATCCGTCTTCAATTGTCTTTTTTTTTCGAGATAAGTATCTTATGTTGTTCTCCGCCTTTTAATTTACCTCTGTGCCAAATTTAGGCTTGACTGGTTCAGTAGTTTAAGATTGGGAGAGTAACAGACAGACAGATACATAGGATTAATATATTAGGAAGAAACTTTAACTAATCTATTCAATTAATGTTACAAATACCCATACAGTTATAACTGTAATATTATAAACTAAGGATCTACTAATCTTCTCTAGTCCGCTTATCTGTTAGTATGAGAAGAACATTTTTACTTTCGAGCGATTGAGGAGCGACGAAGGAGTTAGAAGGTATTGTGATGGCAACAAAAATCGAAGTTGAGATTTTGATGGCGTTCTACTGTCTTCACTAAAAAGAAAACAAAAACTAAAAATAAAAAATTATTATATGGGTGTGTGTGTCTGTATGTCTGTGCGTCCGTCTCGTGATCTAGCGCCTAAGCTACTAGACGGATTTGAGTTAATTTTGTAACTCATAAGTCATTAACAACATTATTAAACGTCAAAAAAATACTTTACACATTAAAGATAATAATTCCAATATAAATATTAAATATACAGTTTATCTATACTAATAAAGTATAGGATATAAAAAAGTAAAAATAAAATAATCATATTAACTTAAGTCAGTAAATAAAAAGGTTAATTAATTACAATGTCAATTAAACTTTCTTTATAACTATTAAGTAACGTCACCTCGACCACCCCCGCCCGGGAAGGCGGTTGTAAACCGCTGGTCCTATTACGTGCACCAGCTTTCCCGTCTTGGTCAATTTGTGCTGGACAGCGCGCAGGTTGTTTGCGCCGCGAGTGTTGTACCGGTGGCAGTCACCGCGTTTAGCATACGAGCTATTGTTCTCACGCGTGTACAGTGCCGCCTTTAGTATCACCATGCAAGGCACAGTGAGAATACCGAGGGACTAGAAATGAGGACGAGCTAAAGAGTCTCGCGGTATCCGCACTATTGCTCTTACAGCTTTTTTCTGTAGCCTGAAGACGCGCAGCCAGTCGGCCGCACACCCCTTAAACTCAATGCCGTCTGTAGCAGTGAGTGCACCGACGCAAAGTAGCACGTTAGAGTGGCTGGTAGGCGCCAGAGAGCGAAGCATGCTCGGCCGAGTTTGGCGCACATCGTTTCGATATGCGACTCCCAGGCCAGGACTCTGCTGGAGCGCCATAATGCCAACCACTACTGAAAGAGACCTGTAAGCGTGTCCCGATGATTTAAAATGCACTAATTGTGTTTTGTTGAGTGCAAGTCAGTTGTTTTCGAACCATCCGTTAATCCGCTGAGCAGGGTCGTAAAGCTCAAGAGTCGAGCAGATCTACGTTCCCAGGACAGACAATCGCCGCAACATCATGCGCATATATAAGCTGTAATTTGTTATTCCAGGAAAAATCGAAATAAGGTACCAGTATGTTTGTTACTTTGTCTCAAAAATGGCCGTCACGATTTTATTGAAACTTTGTGAACACAAGGAATTAATAATACCTACTACACTGTGTAGTACATTATTCCACAAAAAGTTTGTATGAGGTACCTCTCATACAACCCAAATTATTTGCATATTAGAAAATGCCCTACCACCAACCAAACCGAGTCTTACAGGTTGACCCCACCGGGAACCGAACCAGCGACCTCCTGGTGTGAAGCGAATGGGGTAACCATTACGCGACGGAGGCGTTTAAAATATATGCTATACCTTTATCATTTGCTACTAAGTAAGCGTAATGTTTATTGTTGTTGAAGTGTGTATGTGTATTTGTACGCCAGACGGTAAAGGCTACGCCGGAAAGTATGCACTGCGTGACTGTAGTCAATTTTTTTCACTCAGATTGTAAAGTTTCCTTAGAGAAAGTTGCATTCAGTTTTAAGAGTAGATCCTTAGTTTTAAATATTGCTAACGACTTCAACCTCATAATGTACTAGTGGAGAGCCAGCTAGAACACTTACCTTTTCATCACCATCATCATATTAGTTAGCCAAAAGACGAGCACGCCTGAACAAAGGTCTCCACCAAGGATTTCCATATCGCCTGCATCCAGCAGCTTCCCGCAATCTGTAGGAGGCCTTCCTACGCTATGTCTTTCATTACATCGTTGCCACTCAAGAACTTTACTGCCCAACGGTCGTCTATTTTACGAGCTATGTCCTCCATCTACTGCCACTAAACCATTTTTTCCACTTAACCAGTGCCTCCTACCTTTTACTTTAAAATAATCTCATTCAGGCAATAATGTTCCAAATATCCCTACAATGTCCCGAAGAAGTTTTTCACGGGTAGGCAGGAAGTGTTAAGGTCCTTACCCAAAGCAGTGACGAACGGTATGAGGTAGTTGAGGTATTTGAAGTTGATGCCCCACAGCTCGTCGGGGGGCACTGCAAACATCATCATCTGGCCCCAGGTGTAGCCAACCAGCAGCATGCCCGTAAAACGGTTCACAGAGAACGGTGGCTGAAAAAATGTGGTATTGTCAAACTCTAAAGAATATACAGTCTAATATAATAGTCAGCCACGGAGACGGCTAGACAGGGCAATCGTGCGAGACATGGGAGATCGAGCCCAAACTGCCTCACTGTATGGGAACATTCATGCAACGAGGCGGGGAGGAGGACCTGACCGGTGTCTACTGATCTCACTGTATTTTTTCTTACCTTGGGATTCTGATGGAGGTTGGAGGGCTAGTGAGTGGCGAACGCCACAGTCAAAAGTGTTCAAACCATCTACTGATAGCTACCGATACCAACAGCTTAAATTGCCTGACGAAGCAATTCCACTACAAACTATTTCCATCCAAGTAATGACCATGCTTATGGTCAGTCAATATTCGTGATCGACGCGCCCACCCAAGTTGCACTGAGCTACGACCTATTTACTAGGAAGTGTTTATTTAATTTTATTGGTGACCACCTCCAATTTTCCTTTTATTCACCCAAAAATCGATATTTCTACCGGAGCATCTGTCCAGCAATCCCAAAACAAAAAGGTTTTCCTCCTTCCAAACAATAAATTTAAACTATATTTTTTTCTATCGCATAAAAGTTCCATTTATCAGCCCACGCAAAGAAAAAGTTCTTTATCAAGAATAATGCAGCGAGAAAGACACATTGCAATATGTATCAATATGTCAGTTCAATTTCAATTTACAAAATTCATCAATTGAGTACAATTCATTCAACAATTAAAGTAACGGCACTGTTTTGTTGTACTTGATTGTTATGGTTGGTAATCAATCAATCATGCTTTTAGCATTTTAAACACTTAGTAGCAGATTTTCGAACAACACTGGCACAGATTAGGTAATAGTACCTTAGGCCATCCATAACATACAATATTGTTTATTGGATGATCACTTTTTATAAATTCCTCAGGTGAAACCATCCTTCACCAAGAACAAAGTAGGTTGGAGTAGGCAAAAAAATTTAGTATAATTTCTGTAGTCATAATCATACAAAAAGCTGGACAAAGGCCTGTGTATAATTTCTGTAGTCATGATCATACAAAAAAAAGCGTCGGTGGCTCAACCGGTAACGACTCGGTTCATCTAACCAGAGGTACCGGGTTAAAATCTGGACGGCCAATGTACCAATGAGTTTTTCAAAACTTACATACATACTTACCGATTGCTTTAACGGTGAAGGAAAACATCGTGAGGAAACCTGCACACACCTGCGATGAAACTCGAAGGTTGTGTGTGAAGTTGACCAACCCGCACTGGGCCCGCGTGGTCGACTAAGGCCTGATCGCCCTAATTCAGGGTAGGCTCAAGCCTCTCGGTGGGGACGTATATGAGCTGATATGATGATCATACAAAAAGCTGGACAAAGGCCCCCCAAGGATTTCCACAATGACCGGTCTTGCGCTGCCGGCATCCAGCGACTTCCCGCGACCTTCACCAAGTCGTCGGTCTACTGTGTGTGAGGCCTACCTACGCTATGTCTTCCGGTGTGCGGTCGCTACTCTAGAACTTTACCACCCCAATGGCCATATGTTCTACGAGTAAGTGCCCCGCCCAAACTACCACTTTAGTTTGAGATTCTGTGAGATATGTACCTTGGTACTGCTATTTATCTCCTCATATCTGATTCAATCACATAGGAAAACTCCAAGCATATCTATCGTAGCTTGCACCATTCAATGTTTTCAAACAATAAAGTCCTTCTCAACAAGATATACCAGAAAATCATAAAAATAAAAACTACATTTTGCGTAATTCTCATACACAATATTGCAAGTGAGGAAAGCATTACAAACTGCAGTAATGAGATTACAAGCGACCTACATAATATAGCTGTCTTTACTCGTGAAGTGCATATGTATGTATGCCAATGAAAGTGCTGACATTTTTATATATCTACATTTAATATTTATAGATCACTAAAAAATGAGTAGGTAGTTATCAGTTATTGAGGTCAGAGTAGATGACAATTATCAAAATAAAATTAAAATAATAAATAAATAAATACATACAGTATATATAAATAACCAAATGTAATTGGATTCTTGTTTGATTATTAATCATCATACAATATTTTTAACAGAAATCAGTAAAACCACCAACAAACATATTTGTGTCTAGAAGGTGTTTATAAAATTTTAATTACTTTGTGTGATAATAGACTTGTAAGCAGCACACTAGCGCAGACCACAGGGACACTAGCCTTAATAAATAGAAGTACAAAAAAAATATTACAAGAATCATTTGGACTGGAACATGCCAATAATTTTTTTTGAATTATGTATGAATAAAATGTGCAGCAACCATACTATTTCTTGGGACATCCGAGTCTATAGACTATATTAGTGCCACACTTTAAAATATTGGTTTTTCTGTGATGTCCAAGCACTTTACATGCGTTTATAACTTTTATAAGTAATGATTAATAAAACCTTGCTTTGCATTCGTACCTCTAGTAAATCTGAGGTAACTTTTTAAAAAAAGCTTTTATATTGCATTACGTTATAAGTTATGAGAAGCATATTATCATCAAACCAGCACACATGCAATGAGCAAACCCAAAGACCATATTTATATGGACAATGCCTTCAGAAAATTGAAAATTTCACATCTTATTACAGATGTCATAGAATATTCAACCTTAGTACTTGGTCAGATGGGCAGCTTGTAACTTTTCTATGATGAACATTGAAATTCGGAAGGCCTTGCCCTAATGAACAGGCAATAACATTTAGTGCAATCGAACTACTATACTTACAGTATCATGTACCGATACATCCCAATAAACAACAGGGCATGGCAGAAGACAAGCTTGAAATTAAAAAAATAATAGTTATAGGAGTGGACATAGGTAGTTTAGGACCTTTAATGCAAGGCCTGACTGGGTGGTAACTGCTGCTTGCTCTATACTTGCCACCAAGCAGCTTGTTTAGTGCTAGCACATGGAGCGAGATAGTCAGCAAGGCCACCTGCATACGAGGTATTCCATCTCAGTCATGTGAGTCAGTGAGCAAAGTACTGTTGACTCCCCTGGTACAGTATTAAACCTATGAATAGTCATAACATTGTGCCCTTGCAGTCAAAGTTGTTTATGGGCGACAGCAACCAATTTCCATCAGGTTTCATGAGAATTTTACCACCATTAACAACAAAAAGGAAACCTAATAACTTATAGGAAAAAGCAAATGAAATAAAAAGCAATTTACAGGCATTTAGAAAAGACCAGTAACACATAAATACAATACAATCAATTACTAATAAAGACTTTAGTAGCCTAGTCATTAATTGTTACAACAATTTTTTAATTATAATTTTATTCAGTATAACCCAGAGACTTCAGTTTAGGCTTAAATGCAATCACTGTGATGGAATTTAGGCCTTCATTAAGGCGTAAGTGCAATGAACTAATTTAAACAGGTCTTTACTTGGCAGCAGCCCTCTAAAAAACAATGTAATCGCAATAAACATCCTGCAATTTATAAGTCCAATAAGTCTTTAACCCTAGATAACTAAACTGTTTTCATTGTCACATAATAACTAAACTTTCGTCGAGCGGACTACGCAATAAAAACCGAAAATATCTTGGATTCTTTGTAATTAAAAAAAAATTTTACATTGCACTAAAGCTTAGTTAGATAAGAACCAAATTATAACATAATATTACTTAATACACTATTCTGAACAGTTACTACACATGTCAACGTTATGAGGGCCGCAAATTGCTCTCCTGTATTTGGTGCAATGGTGTTTGGTCATTTTTTGAGCCTTTGACAGACATATGTAGCAGATTTTAAGTGTGTGAGCTTCCGTATTTGGTGAAGTACCCAAAATATCTTGAATCAAGGCCTTGATATCACACTTCAAATAAACAGTCTGTACTCGCTGCTGTAGCCAGGGCTCCATAAGTTGGTCTGCCATCTTCATTACAAAATCAAGCCAAATACAGGTTTTTTTTTTATTTCTGATGCTATGTACTATGATGAATGTTTCGTCTAAGTATGAGTAGTAGCTGATCTGGGCGTAGTTGGCCATTTGACAAAAAAAATTGCCATAGAGCAGCGCTTCTCAAACTTTTTTGGTGACGGAACCCTTTTGAAAAGAAAAATAATTGATGTAACCCTACAATAAAACAATACTTTTTAGAAGTATATTCTTTATGATAAAAAGAAAAATAAAATAAGTAAAATAATAGAAATAGAAGATATTAAAAAAGAAAAAAAATCTCAGTAATGGAAGGGATGAAACTGTTTTTTTATTTTTCATCAATTGTTTCGCGCGCTCACAAGTAGATATCAGCGTTGGCGGCATAGTAAAATTGTACTGTGGTGTGGGTGGTGGTGGAAATAGGTGTTATTTTCTAAATTCTTGCGGAACCTCTACAGGGGTAACGCGGAACCCTAGGGTTCCACGGAACACACTTAGAGTACGGCTGCCATAGAGGAATCAGGGCATTGGTTGTTGATCACTTGAGTTATTTGTGTTTTGGGTACTGGGTTGATCTATATTCTCACCTGACGAGTCTTCAGAATCAATGGCTTGCCTTCTTTGCCTTTTACTTGGTCGTAAAATATAATAGTCAGTCTCCAAATGTCCACTCCGAATGTCAGAATCACTATCAGTATTTTGATGAAATTCCACTTCCAAGTTGTCCTTCCTTTCCAAAGCTGAGTTGTCACCTGCCTCTTCACTTTCATTTTCCGTTTCTTTGTCATTGACTTATCTGCACTTCTTGGCTTCTCGAATACTGCTTTTCTTAGGTATTTTCAAACATAAAAAAACAGTATTTGGTAGCCTATAAATGTATAATAAAAACAACTGTATACTTACCTTTGCAAAATAGTTACCCAAAAACTAAACAGTAGTCGAGCAGACGACGTGAAGATTGTGGGGTAGCTCCTAATCAGCGTGTGACCACTAGTGCATCACGCGATGCACTATTTTAGCAAATTAGGGAGGTAGACGAACAACCATGGGGGAAGAGTCCGAGGAAGTCAACGAATCCTCTTCGCGCGGAGGTGCATAGTCGACCGAATGATTGTTTAGTTATCTAGGGTTAAATAGCATCCCTGTTCCTAAACCCTGATCCTGATTCAGTATCAAATTTAAGTTCTAAGAATATGCCAGACATTTACGAAACAAAATCTTTTTAATTTTATAGTGAAATATGATTCCTTACCTTCTTATTGGCCTGCATCCTAGCGATCAGCTGCTGCATGTACCGAGGGTCCTCATTAGCACCCCGCACGTAGTGCGGGATGCGGAACACTTCGCTGAACCACCCTACCCCGAAACCGCCGAGAGTGGTCCACCACACGAACGCATGCCTGTCTCTGCGCAAGTAGAAGTGGTGTGCGCCAAACAAGCCCCCAAACAGCCACAGGACGTACGCCCAAAACACGGACTTCTTGCCGCCATGGCACTCTTTTTTCTTATCCATTTCCTTCGGAAAAGAAATTGTGTCGTTGATGTCGTGTACAAAAACGTCACCGTGAAATAGGATTTGTCGCGTGAACTGACAACAAGATGCAAGACTTACCGGGTACAGAGTTCAGATACACGTAAACGTTAAAAAAAATAGTACAACAATTCAAAAATTAGCACAAATTGATAGATTGTTAGCAATATTCACCAAATTAAGTTTTTAAGCCTGCCTTAGATATTAAATTATATTGACTTTGTTGGCTATTTGAAACACCTTTTTTGAAAGTATAATTTATAAACGTGTCTAGGTACAAGCGCTTTTGAGACCTATTAATACGCTTGTAATAATAGGTCATCTCTGCTTATGACACTCCGTGCTTTGGACCAGAGATAAGTAGCTACACTTTTTTACACGTTTGCATGCTGCGTAAATTCACTGTAGGGTTGTCAGCCGTAAAGGATCACATCGTGAAATTCAAGTTTTTTTCTAGTTTGTGCATGTGATTGAGATGTATTTTGAACATACATGTTGAATGTTTCATACTAAAATCATGTTAGATAATAATTAGGTGTGTCCATTACACGGTTACTTACAGCCCTTTGTTTTTATCCTGATTGGTCTATTTTTATCCAGGATGGAACAAGGTGATCCTGTTGATTTACACCCATGCTATGTTGGATCTGACGCTATTGAACTTCCAATTTTAGTTACGCCCTCGACCACTTCTGTTCCTTCCTTATGTTCGGTAGGGAAGTTCTTATGGACTCTCGCGAATCGCGTTTTCAGACTCGCGGTGGTCATATATCTAAAAGTCGGAACCGTCGCGCATCCGCACGCCACTTTGGTTCATGTTTATGCTAGGGCACCAAGACGTCGTTTTACGTTAAGGTAGTTTTGATAACCGCTCCGTTCACCTGGCGCACGATTAATTCGACCGTAGATTGACCTGAAGTCGGACAAAAATGTAACCCGATGTCGTGAGGCGGCGCGCTTCACTTCATCGCTATTTATGAGTAGGATTTTCTGAATACAGTCCTCAATTGATGTTTTTTTGTAATAGTGTTGAATTTAGCTTTCTATTCATTCCAAGTTTCATATGATTTTATGCTTTAGTTCAATGTTAAACATGGCGTAATGACATTTTCAGAAAAGTTTAGAAGGTGTGTTGTAATTCGTTGAAATAACTTATGATCTAACCAGAGGTACCGGGTTCAAATCTGGACGGCCAATGTACCAATGAGTTTTTCTAAAACTTACGTACATACTTACCGATTGCTTTAACGGTGAAGGAAAACATCGTGAGGAAACACGCCTGCGAAGAAACTCGAAGGTTGTGTGTGAAGTCGACCAACCCGCACTGGGCCCGCGTGGTCGACTAAGGCCTAATCGCCCTGATTCAGGGTAGGCTCGAGCCCCTCGGTGGGGACGTATATGAGCTGTAATGATGAACTTATGATTGGCACCCCAGATTAACACTTTAAATGTAATTTCACTTGAGACCTTTTTGATAAAACTTGCCACCAACAACACTGAACGAAACACAACAATCACTAACAAACACTTATACTCGTATTAGCGAGTACTACGGTACGTGTCGTACGAAGAACTGACTAAACTTTTTTTTCTCTATTATTTTTGTTGTAAAACTTAATTAGGAGTGCGTCATAGTAAATAAAATTATAAGGGAAAGTAAAAGATGTGGTTGACACTAGTGTTTATATTGAAGTAAGTAAGTAAACAATAAACATTAAAATATTGAAAAAAGAAATATGTCAAATAGAATATGCCTAATATAAAAGAAAAATAACTTATAAGAAGAGTCTGCACAACAGAGATTAAATATCTACAACACCCGCCCTTAATCTATGTTGTGCCTATCAACAACAATAAAAGTTATGCTTCGAGTCCTAAACTAATTGTACACTTTTTGTGGTAGTAAAGGCCCAAGTGGCTTAGTTAGGACATCTGCAGGCATGTCACTACTTTTTATATATTCTAATGTAACAACATTATTGTACACCTTTTCCCTAATAAAGTGAAACATAGTATCAATATGCTTCGTCCTGCTGTGGTGTATTGGATTTCGAACTAAGTTGATGGCACTCTGGCTGTCAGACGCTATGTTTACTGAAGTTTGTTTACCTGTTATCTCATAGATAAAACGCCGTAAATAACAAGCTTCCTTTGTGGCAGACGCTAGCGCCATATACTCAGATTCCGTAGAAGACAAAGCGGTGGTAGGCTGCTTCTTAGACTCCCAGGATACTGGTCCTCCAGCTAAACGGAATGTGTAACCAGTATATGATTTTCTGTCCATCGGACAATTAGCCCAATCGGCATCACAATATCCTTTTAACGGTTCTCCACTTTTTCTGTAAACCAATGAATAGTTTAGAGTACCCTTCAGGTACTTTAGAACCCTCTTTGCAGCATTCCAGTGTTCCTTAGTAAAACATGTATTAAACTGACTTAAATAACTCGTTATATAAGCAATATCGGGGCGAGAATTCTGCGTGAGATACAAGAGGCATCCGATTAAGTTTTGGTAAGGATAAGACTCACCAACTTCACCATCAGTTCTCTTCTCCATACATTTCTTAACTAATGGAGTATTCACAGTCTTGCATTCCCTCATATTAAATTTATCCAGCAACGATAAAATATAATTTGACTGGTTTATTTTAATACTATCGGAATCGCATTGTATTTGCAGTCCCAAATACGATTTTAGTATTCCGAGATCTTTTAGTGAAAAATATTTCGACAAATCTCTCTTGACAACGTCAAATGTCAAATCAGATTTATAGAAGATAATTATGTCATCGACAAAGACACCCAAAATCACAAGTTCTTGTCCAAAGAGTTTAGTATATACGCAAGGTTCAGAAGGAGTTCTATGAAACCAATTTTTAAAAGCGTTTCATTTAATTTTTTGATCCGAGATCGTGGTGCCTGCTTAAGGCCGTATAATGATTTCTTCAGCAAACAAACCTTGTTTTCTTTGCCTTTTGCTACGAAACCAAGGGGTTGCTCCATGAAAACTTCTTCCTCTAGATCTCCGTTTAGGAACGCAGTATCAACGTCTAGATGCTTCATTCTTAGACCCGTCTCTGCGGCTAATGCAAATAGGGTGCGCAGCGAAGAATGACGAATCACTGGTGCAAACGTCTCATCGTAGTCTACTCCTTTGACTTGATTAAAACCTTTGACGACCAGTCTTGCCTTAAATTGCGTGATATTTCCAAACGCGTCCTTTTTAATTTTATAAACCCATTTACATGGTTATGACCTTCTTGTTTGGTCTGTCAACTAAATCCCACGTATGGAGTTTAATCAGGGAGTTATACTCATCAACCATCGCATGTTGCCATTTTTCAGCATCATCAGCATGAATAGCCTCATAGTATGTAATTGGTTCATCGGCATCAACCGGTGACACATTGTAAGTAAGGAAATCCGGTAGCTTTCTATTTCTTGACTGGTACCTCTGCTCCTGGACAGGTTGTTCCTCATCCACATTTGCTGAATCATCATCATCATCGGGAAGGACCAGCTCATGGACATCTTTTTGTTCTTTCACAATTACCGCCTCTTCAGTAACTTCCGATGTAGATGGTTCATTGGCAGGACCGGCACTCTCAATACAATCGAAAAATTGACACTCAATTTCCGAGGTCTCCGGCTCCTTTTCTTTAAATAATAGTATCGAGTCTGACTGTACCACAGGCTCAGCTTGCCTCTGCTTCAACCCTGTAAAGTTATCTTAAAAAAAGGTTGCATCTCTGGACATAAATACCCGTCGTGGGTTAGACAGATCCCTAAAAATGTAAGTATTAGGATTTTATGAATAACCGACAAAAACCGCTTCCTTTGCCTTGAGATCTAATTTCTTCCTGTGAAATGAAGGTATATGAACTAGTGTTCTACATCCGAATACTTTCAGATGAGCAAGATCACTTCTACGACCACACCACGTCATATGGAATTTGCCCACCTAAGGCTCGGTGAGGCGACCTATTCTTTAGATACACGGCAACCCGGAAAGCGTCTTCCCAGTATGCTTTAGGCAATGAGCTTTCAGCTAATAACGTTCTTGCCTTCTCCACTATAGAACGGTGAGTTCGTTCCGCAGTGCCAACCTGTTGGGGGCTATATGGTGTCGTCATTTGACGATCAATACCTTTTGAATCAAGGTAATCAATGAATTCCTTATTAACGAACTCTTTGCCACCGTCAGTCCTTACCGCTTTAATCTTTTTATCCAATTGATTCTCTACGAAGGTTTGGAAGAGACAAAACTTATCTTTGACCTCTGTCTTTGAAGAAATAAAATAAGTAAATACTTTTCTTGTATAATCGTCTACCAAAGTTAACATATACTTATTTCCTTGAAAAGAAGTTGTGGACATAGGACCACATAAATCCATATGAACCAGTTCCAGAGGTGAAGTAGCCCTGTTAAAAGCTACTTTCTTAAAAGGTTTTCTTGCTTGTTTACCTTCTACGCAAGCAATGCAATTACTTTTATCTACCTTTTTATATACTACGCCTACCTCGTGATTCTTCAGTTGGTTCATGCCTATACGACACAAGTATCCTAACCTCTTGTGCCAAAGTTGGTAACTATCCTGACAACCAGAGTGCATATCTTGCGTTAAATAATTATTTGCCACGTCATCGGGAACATTCACAGTACTATCGAATACATACAGTCCACCACAGGGCGAGGCATGAAGAACGGAATCACCTGTAAAACGAAAAGTATTATTTTTGTAAAAATTACATCCACTTTTATCAAAAACACATGTAAAACCCTTGTCAACAGCTTTCTGTACCGACAACAGATTTGCTTTTAAATCAGGAACAAAAGCAACATCACTTATCCGGTTGACAACGTTCTTTGGGGTATTTATAGAGATATTACCAATTCCGCAGCATTCAATTTGCTCTCCGTTAGCGACAGTAACGCTACCTTTATCCTTTATTGTAATGTCTTGAAACCAATCACGTCTAGATGTCATATGCCTTGTACATCCTGAGTCTACATACCACAGATTCTTATTAGAGATGCCAGAAGTGTTGAGAGCAGTAAAAGTAGAGTCATTTTTGTTTACCGCATGGGCTTTTACCTTCTTGCTCTTCAATGGACAGTCTGGCCTTTTATGTCCCGGCTCTTTACAATCGTAGCACACTATTTCTTTCTTCTTAGAATTCGGTTTCTTCTTGGTATTAAATACGGAATCCATTGGCACGGCTGCATTTTTGGACATCTTATTCAGCAGTTTCTATTTCACTAAATCCGTAGTTACGTCTACATTACAATTTTCTAGTGCCATTATAAGAGGTTCATATTTTGGGGTGAGACCTCCCAAAAGTATAGCAGCAATGGACGTATCTTCGATAACCTTGTCAATATCCGCAAGATCCTGTGCGGTTGACATAACTGCGTTAATGTACAGTTCGATGTTATCAAAATCTGACAGATTTAATCTGTACAGTCTACGCTCTAAAGCTAGCCTTCGTCCCATTCCTTTATCTTCAAAAGCTTTTTGCAAAGAATTCCACGCTTCGGCTGCAGTTTTCGCACATCTGACGTGAGTAATAGCTGCACCATCTACTGTCAAGCATATCTTAGCAAGTGCTTTCGCGTCGTTTCGTACCTTGATCGAGGCGGGGGTCGTGTCTCCTTCCGGATAACCGATAACTGTTGCCCATAAATCCCCATGTAACAGGTAATTTCGCATCTTGATGGTCCACGTAGGATACCCATCTTTATTTTTTAGGCAGAACGATGGAATCGAAGATGAATTTGACGACGAGGAATAAGATCTTAAAACACCAGACGATTTCCACGAAAAATGTTTATATCAGTCACACGAAGAAGTACACTTTCTACAATTGCAATAATTAAACTTTACATGAACACATTCCCTTCGTGCTGATAACGTGTTGTAAAACTTGATTAGAAGTGCGTCATAGTAAATAAAATTATATGGGAAAGTAAAAGATGTGGTTGACACTAGTGTTTATATTGAAGTAAGTAAGTAAACAGTAAACATTAGAATATTGAATAAAGAAATATGTCAAATAGAATATGCCTAATATAAAAGAAAAATAACTTATAAGAAGAGTCTGCACAACAGAGATTAAATATCTACAACAATTTTCTATGGTGGTACGCTGTTTTATTACTTCAGCTCGTTGCTACGTTCATAAGAAAGAGATAAAAATATTTTTATACTTTGAAAGTCATAGAGTAGAAAGAGAAATACACATTTTACAGAAATAATGGCTTGGGTACTCCAGGTATCCAAGGTCAGACAACGGAGGAAAATTTTCGGGTACCCCCAATACCCAAGGTCAGTTGACCGGATAACAGCTGATACTCATCGCGTCATGTATTTCATTCGCGGTTTTTAATTTTTTGGGGTCATGATTTTATTTTGCTGTTTTCGAAGTGAATTTTCACACAAGTTGGTTTTTTCCACGGCTTAAAGGCATTACGCCCACCTTTTTGCGGTTAATTGTCTTTGTGTTGGATAGTACTGTATTAGCCCGTGTATTTTCTTGCGGTTCCTAGATATTTTTATATGGAGTGTCTATGGCCAGACTTTGGGTTGTTTTTCGATTGAGAGTCGGGTAGAGACAAAATCTCATAGTCAAGAACATTTCTGTTTTTTTTTTCATTTAGTCCAGTAGTTTTGACTTGCAACAAATGTTGTTAAAAATAAACTTCATTTCATTTGTTTTATTTCCTATTTTGTCACGTTCCTTCTTGTGCACCAAAAATTTTTTTTTGTATAAAACTTTTATAGTGGGATGACAATAGTTTTTTACCCTTTGTTTTAAACTGATTATATTCCTTAACCTTTTGTCCCTGTTTCCTTTTTTTTTATATCTTCAACCTCGTAAAATATCAACAAGTGCCTCAGAAATATTACATTGGTTTAAACACTTATACACGACACCAGTGGTGTTTAAACACCACGTGAATCGAGTGTGACACTGTGTGTGTATGTATGTGGGTGTGTTCACTGTGCAGTTTCTATATAAAGTATGTAGGATTTGTTGAAAAAAGTATTTTATTCGAGACCGATTTCAACTACCGTGTTTCGGTCTAAATCTGAAGTTGCAAAATGGTAAAAAATCGTTCAAAACTCGGGAGTTATTATGTATTGAATGCCCTAGGTCCACCTACTTAGAGTGTTGTCCATGTTGCTTATGTGCCGCCCGATATAATGAGGACTGTACAGTACAGTTGTTATGCCAAGAGTGAAAAACAAAACTGGGGATATTACGGACAAGGGTAAGTACCACCTTATCTTGCTGGCGACTGTCTTGGCTGATTCTATACGAGTTTTTCAGTATTGGTACAATAATCAAGTGAGCCAGGTATGATGGGGACGTTCTCTAATGATTACAGGATGGAGTGCAGGGTGAAGCAGGGAGGTTTAAGCTCACCCTTGCTCTTCAGCATGTACATAAACTCATCGTTGGTCTCAGCAGCAGGCATGTCGGATGCCACTTGGATGATATTTGTACAAATAACTTCAGCTATGCAGATGACATAAAATACTGTATTTTTCAATGATTGACAAGTACAAAACCTAGAAGTCAACAAAATAGTTCATATTTATGGTTTCCTCCCTACGAAGCCGGGAACAAAATGATTCTACGTAGGTTTTCTAGGCAAAAAATATGATAGGCAGGTTAAAAGTAAATAACTACAAAGTTTCTGAGAAAGAACGACTCGCAAGACGCCAGTAAGGCAAGGAATCGAGAAGCTTCTACTTCCGATATATCTACTGGATCCACTGTCGACAATGGCGTTTTACCTGGGAATACAAGTATTGTAGGTATTATAAAACAGAATAAAGTATCGTGGAATAAGATTGTCCCAATCAAGAAAACCCAGTTACGTACGTCTTGATTTTTAGATTTTTACTTTTTTTAATGGTTTGTTTATATTTTTCTTTGTTTGTATTTTGTTGAAATTCCTAAGTATTTTAGTTAACATCTCCTCATGTATTTTACTATAGTCTATGTTTCCGATGAATATTTTTAATCTTCATAAGTACTCTTTGCGTCACATCAAGGTGTTCAAAACACATAGCTATTAGAAACACAAACACGACACCATTTGAATTTCACGCCGTGATCCCTTTACGGCTCACAACCCTACAGTGAATTAACACACACAATGCAAACGTGTAAAACTGTAGGTACTTATTTCTGGTTCAAAGTACAGTCATAGAGTACTTTTTATTATACTGTGGTACAGTGTCCTGAGACAGTGTCATACATAGCTGAACCAAAGCTGAACGTACTAATATATATACTGTGGCTGAACCATGTAAAAGCAAAGTATATGTATACAGGTTGACCGGAAATTCGTCGTTTTCCTTTTAAGGGGAGACACTATGGCTAATTTGTAATAAAAAAAGTCATATAAACTAGGGGTCAAAAATAAAGTGTTTTGGAGTTATGATCATTTTATTTTTTTTAGAATTTTTTCCGACTTTCCAAAATAAAAACTAAATAAAAAAATAAACATTATTTTTTTACTAAAAATGTTAACTTTATTTAAAGGATAGTGAACTATCAGCTTGTTTAAAATTATTAAATTAAACAAATTACCCGTAAATTTTAAGAAAATAGCCTCAATTTAACGTCAAAGTAAAAAAAATCGAAGTTTTTATTTTTTGATGAGCCACTGGTGTAAAAAAATTGTATGAAAGTTCGCGTAAAAAGTATTTTAACTACTTCCTTGTATCATCAGCTATCCAAAATAATACAAATCTTAACAAGTTAAGGGCATTTTGTGAAGATAATAATAATAATCGCGGAATTGGGAATTTCCCTCATTTTTATCTAAGATAACAAATCTTGGTTTTATGAAAGAAAAAATAAAATTATTTGAAACTTACTAAATAAAACTCTTTCTTACCATACGTTAAAACTTACACACATCTCTTTACTAACATAATTTAACAGTACAATTAAAACTACAAATCTTGCTCAAACTGGGAGCCTCTCCGTCTGATACAGGATCTAAGCTCCTTCTTAGTTCTGTTTTCACTATTCTTGAAGTTAAAGCTGCTTTTATTTGTTCAGCAGCGTTTATTATTCTTTCCCTAAGTTCGTCTTCGGAATTTATGGGTGTAGTGTACACTAATTCCTTCATGTGGCCCCATAAATAATAATCGCAAGGTGTAAGATCTGGGCACCTTGCTGGCCACGGAATCAGCCCACCTCTCCGGGTAATTATTATCCAGCCACTCGCGCACTTGCCGAGAATAGTGGGCTGCACAGCTGTCGTGCTGATAGATAATCTCCATTATTGTTGCTATGGGTACATCCACAAGCAGCACCGCCAGTTCTTCCTCAAGAATTCGGCGTATGTTATGCCATTTAAATTCTGTGGCAAAAAGTAAGGTCCAATTAAGTGCCTGTCAATTAGACCCATCCAGACATTGACAGAAAATCTTCTCTGATGAGCCTTTTCCTTCTTCCGCCTTGGGTTCTGCCCCTTCTCCGCCCAGTAATGGATATTGTGATAGTTAGTGATTCTATCGCGGTCGAACTTTGATTCATCAGTCCACAGTATTTTAGACAAAAAGTCTCGATCCTCCATGTCGGCATTAATGATAAACCGGCAGAATTCCACTCTTCTTACTGGGTCTCTTTCCTCCAAGGCATGGACTGGTGTGTAATGGTAAGGATGCATTCGAGCTGTATGCATCGTAAACCACACCTTCCACTGGCTGATCCCCAGACGTGCGGCCACAATCCTAGTGGATGTAGTAGGATCATGTTCGAAACACTGCAAAATTTCCTCTTCGTCTTCCACTGGGTAAATGGGAGGTCTTCCAGCATCGCTTTGTCGCCATTGTATGCTTCCTGATTCCCGTATACGCCGATAGGTGTCAGCAAACACGCCCACGTGTGGTAGCCTGCGATTTGGAAAACGACGCCGGTATTCTCTTTGTGCTGCAGCTCGGTCACCATTGCAGAAACCATACACGAACAGAATACCCGCATATTCTTCATTTTCAAACGAAGTCATTGAGAAAACTGATTTTAAACACAGTGTTACTTTAGTTAGATGTAATAACGTCCGTACATGTGGAGGATTGACAACTAACTAACTGAACATACTCTTTGTAACTGAACTGATAATTTGTTAGTCCCGACAATTAACAAAAGGGTCCCTTATGACGGTTAACCACCTGGGCCTTTGTTATCTTTTCACTCAGGCAGTCGTCGGTTCCGAGAAGCCTACTCTTTGGTCTGCATTTATCGTGTTATTTTTGTGAAATGCGTAAGAATTTTATGAATGTTTTTACTTTGCTGAGTAGCTGATGATACAAGGAAGTAAATAAAATACTTTTTACGCGAACTTTCATACAATTTTTTTACACCAGTGGCTCATAAGAAATTGAAAGCTTCGATTTTTTTTTACATCAACAATAAATTGAGGCTATTTTCTTAAAAGTTAAGGGTAATTTGTTTATTGTAATAATTTTAAATAAGCTACTAGTTTACTAGCTTTTAAATAAAGTAAAAATTATTAGTAAAAAAATTACGTTATTTTTTTTACTTAATTTTTATTTTAGAAAGTCGGAAAAATTAATAAAAAAAATGAAATGACCATAACTCCATAACGCTTTATTTTTGACCCTTAGTTTATATGACTTTTTTTATTACAAATTAGCCATAGTGTCTCCCCTTAAAAGGAAAACGACGAATTTCCGGTCATCCTGTATATTAGGTCAAAGTGGCTTAAACTACCTATTTAGTACTCTATGGGTCATCTGAGTATGGATCATACACAACAAAATGTGTTTCTTGTTTAAAAAAAATAATCAAAAAAATATAGATTTCGAGGTAATCAGAAGTTTTCGCATTAATTAGTTTTTGATCTTGCGCTAAAAATTATATTTTTAGTTACAGAAAAAAGATTAGAATATAGATCAGGTTGTCTTTGGTATCCTATCTCTAATCCTCCTCCGCAGCAGTGAGTGAGTGAGCAGAGAGTGTGTGTGCACTTAGTAGTTCGTAGTTATTGTTGCCTTTATTCATAAATTTCTTCACTTTTTCCTCCGTTATTCCTTCCTTCTTAACTAACGAAAAAACAATCTACACAAGCAAAATGTCGGTACAAAACAAATGTTGAATACGTCCACAATCGATGGCCGAGCAGTTTCGAACACAAAGCGACTAGCGAGCCACTACTATGTTTTCGCGTAAAATTCATTAACCGTCCTTGCAAGACGTAACATCCTGGCATATTGATTTCCTAATCGCTTGCAATCATGAATTTCGACGATAGCGGCAGCAGTGGCTATGTTACCACCGAGACGATATACGGGACCCACGAAGATTCTCATGTTGTGATGTCTGAGAAGGTGCAGTCACTGGCGGGGAGTATTTACCAGGAGTTCGAGCGCATGATAGCTCGGTACGACGAGGATGTGGTAAAAACACTGATGCCTTTATTGGTGAACGTGCTGGAGTGCTTGGACTCTGCATACCAGACTAATCAGGAGCACGAAGTGGAGTTAGAGTTGCTGCGAGAGGACAACGAGCAGCTGGTCACGCAGTACGAGCGTGAGAAGGCAGCCAGGAAGCACGCTGAACAAAAGGTGAGTAACACTCTTTGTTGCGGTCACTCAAGGATCTGTATGCATTTTGTTGCATCCAGGAAGTGGGTTTTGCATTATTTTGTAGGCAGTGATTTAGTTGTGCTTTTGTTAGGGCCTGAATTCTTTATGTTACTTCCTGCTAACGTCATAAAGTAAATGTGTTCTAATTTCCTAAACGAAAATCCTAGGAAAATTGGATACTATGGAGTAGAAAACTCCTAATAAAACCAAGTCGGACGGAGCCCCGCTATGCGGGGCTCCTTTTTACGGTAGAAAAAGACATGCTAACATAACCTAACCTATTTAACGAAGCGGGGCTCCGTCCGACTTGGTTTTATTAGGAGTTTTCTACTCCATAGTATCCAATTTTCCTAGGATTTTCGCGAAACGACGGATTATCAAATTATCCTGCGACATATATAATTATTTAATATTCTACTCTTCATTTCACAATAAGAAAAACAAATTACAATTTAATGATCTGTTTTGATTTTTTTTTCATATAAATTTCGGTTTTGTTTAACTAGGCTCTATTTATAATACTCAGTATCAGTGCCAGTGCGCAAGACTCAAATATTCTCAAGTATCATTGGTAACAGTGTGAAAACTGTTGAAGTAGGTTCACTTTTTGTAATCCCAGTTTTTGTGTGAAATGTTGATTAGTATAGAAATGTGTCATGCATTCTGTTATCTGAACTTCAAGGTAAACACTGCTACATAGCTCACTGCATATATTTGCCTAATTGGGTACAGTGTCTTTCCATTTAGGACTAGTTCTGTATCAAGGTCATACTAGTTCTTATCATGTCAAGTTTATTTATTTATTGCTCTCATTTTGTTGTTTGAACATTGTTTCGGGTTCTGAAGTCAATCTAGGAATTTAAAGTTTAGCCATGTCTGTCTATTTGTTCTCAGAGCAACTATAAAGCTGAAATTTGATACGGTTATACAAATTATGACCCCTATAAATTTATGGAGTAAAAACTGTAAAAATATTTTTTGTAAAGTTACCTCCCCTACATGTAGTGGGGGTGAATTTTTTTTATTTACTTACCCTATCATGTAAGGTTTTGTTGAATAGATTTTTATAATTAAAATAATATTAATCATTATTTGTAAGCTGACCCATTTAAAAGTAATTGATTTCTATCTGGACTAACTACAGACTTGTTTATTGTAATTCATGTTAATTACATTGAAAGTATTTACTCACACATCAGTGACTTTGTGCCTGTGTGAGTTTAGTAACTATGAGAGTATATGTGTGGAGATAATCTAGACATTTGCCCCACACTAGGGAATAAGACACTACACAATAAGAGAGAGAGAGTAAGAGAGAAGACACTGATATAGATATATTGTTGCCAGGTCTTAAAACTAAATATCCGGACATACCTGCCAGTTTAGCCGGACTTTTGGGTAAAAAAGCCGGACTCCCTAAATTATTAAAGCCCTCTTTAGACACCCCTAAATCAATCAGTCATGTTTACTGGCCTTTAGCGAGGTCCTAATCAGACAAAGAAACGCCACCATAGTCTCATAAATACGACAGCGCTCACCCGAATGTCCAGGTGACTGGAAAAATCATTAAACCTAAAAAGCTGGACAGGCCGGACACCTTCTAATTTGGCCGGACACGCATCCAAAAAGCCTAACACTGTCCGGCTTTATCCGGACGCCTGGCAACGCTATCTGGGGATCATAGCTTGTAGAGCACAGGTACCGAGTAAAGAAAATACTTTTATACGAATTGAACACTGCTAAAGAGCAATCTTTATTCATTTCGTAAAATATATATACATGTTCTGTCAGCTGACTTATTATTGGTTTTTCGAAGAGAATTAGCCAATATATACTCTTGCCATGAGAAAAATACATAAAAGGGATCTCTGCCCTGGTGCGCGGTCTTCACTGAATGTTACTCTTGATAAAGGACCTCTGTCCTGGCTTGTGGTCCACAATAGAATGAAACTCAACTGTTTCGGAAATCTTTCGAAAGACTTACTCGTTTGAATTTAAAATTAGGTTTTTAACAGGATTCGCACTGGCAAGTGTATAATAAAAGGAGTTGCGAGTGCGTAAATGTAAAGACATACGATCTTTACAATACCTACTAGATAATTAAAACATTTATTCATCAACAGTTTTATATAATAACCTGAACAAGAAAAAACCAGACTGCTTAAAAATGTATCCTATGTCACTACAGGGAACAAGACGAATCAAATGACACCTTTCATTTCAAAATCCATCAAGATATTTATGCTACCAACTCTGCCAAATAAACATTAAGTAATTTCTTTAGGGTATTTGTTTGTATGTAACAAAAACCCCAAAATATTACCTTTTTTTTGGGCAGTCACGTAAAAATCAAATAATAGCTGGTAATTATTATATAAAAGAAGGCATGTGTGTATTGTTCTTATGTCGATACAGTTGTATACAATGTCCTTCTGATAACAACTTCATAATATGTAAATAGTACTTAATCCTGTCTTTAAATTAATTTTATTTTCTACAAAAATTGTATTGTATTTGTTATCTTACAAAAATGATTGCTTCCTTTCACTGTATTATAATATCAGCACTATGTTTACAATATAAAAGTAACAAATACCCTCTGCAAATATTTTCAAATCTTAATGTAATGAGAACAATACTAATTTTATTTTTAAATGTATTTCCTAACAGTTGCTGGAAACTGAAGACCACTATGAGGGCGAGAGGAAAGAGCTGACCGGCCGTCTGGAGGCGCTGGACAGTATTGTCAGGATGTTGGAGCTGAAACACAAGAATTCTCTAGACCACTCCAGCAGACTTGAAGAGCGGGAGAACGAGCTCAAAAAGGTATTTTTTATCAATGTCATAAGACACCTCTTTGGAGTACTCTGATGTATTGCTTATGTTTCTGTATCACACTTCCTTTCTGGTGTATTATATTTTGCGAAATAGCGAATTTATATTTAATGCAATTATCTAATCTGAAGACTTCAACGAAGTATGCCTGTAGTAATTAAAAGTTACTCAATACACAAATACTAATGAGTTTTAAATGAAGTCATAGACCATTCATAGATTAGTCAGTGGTTTGTGATTGTTAATTGGCCTATTCCTTTCGAATAATTTAGGATATGTCTAAAATAGCTGAAAATATGTTTATTGGTTTTTTTACAATTGATAACCTCTTGAAATTATCTCATCTGAACGTAAGTGAAGAAGATAGAAGCGGGCTAGCTTATTCTGGAACACATCAGTGCTGTTTACGTTGATATTTGGAAGCAAGACTTATATAAGTTGGTGATACTCGTAGCTAGCCAAACAGGCCTAGAAAATGCCCAACCACCAACCAAACCGAGTTTTCGAATGGACTTACCATTACGCCAAAGTATAAGTGTAGCTTCTTTTCATGAAACTGAACAACTCTCCTAGGAACCCATACTAAAATAGCATTTTTTAAAACTTCAATGACATGAATAATTTTTGCTAGTTGAACATAGGATAGGTAAATACTTGGGTAGTTTCATAGCCCCGCATAATTTCATTGAAAAAATCTAAAAGATAAATTCCCATGTATTAGAACTGAAACTAAAAAAAATACTTTGTAAAACTATATACTATGAGGTTTGTAGCGACAAATTACATAATTATTAACGAAAGTAAACACAGCTCTTTAAATATACAATACCTACCTATATCTGGCCATCTTCTCAAAGGCAAGGTTAAGTTTGTCTCATACTCAGGCAATGAATTGAATTACTAGTGCATCGCTGTCTGTGAATGTGACGTCAGAAACAGCTGCAGGGTATTTCCATTAAGGTTGGTGTATAAACTGTCAGTTTTTAGGGTACCATGCCAAGTAAGGGGCCTATCTGGTCATCTTCTCAAAGGCAAGGTTAAGTTTGTCTCATACTCAGGCAATGAATTGAATTACTAGTGCATCGCTGTCTCTGAATGTGACGTCAGAAACAGCTGCAGGGTATTGCCATTGAGGTTGGTGTATAAATTGTCAGTTTTTAGGGTACCGTACCAAGTAAGGGGACTCTATTACTAAGTGTACGCTGTCCGATCTTTAAAAGGCTGTATCTTTCAATCGTAATAGGTAGCCGGCTGAAGGCTTAGCTTGGCAAATAAAAGCCGCGCCGATAAAACGTGACGAAATCTTACACATTTTCGGCCTAGCTCTCATGCACTGGCGTACAACAAAACTATGACTTCGTCTTTTGTTAAGAAAAGATTAGACTATTTGCGTTACAGTCACATAGCTGCAGTAGCCTAGACGTAGAACACTCTGCTTATGTCGACATGGGTTGGGATTCGTATTTTCGTTGTGACAAAATGTTTTTGAACTATTTTTATTTTGATAGTCAACTACGTTCCAAACAGGTGTCCCACGACACCTCTCGCCTTTTGTTTTAGGGTTCCGTAACTCAAAAAGAAAAAAACGGAACCATTATTTGATCAGTCGCGTATCTGTCTGTCTCGTATCCGATTGAGTTGAAATTTGGCACACATATGTAAGTCGGTGGTTGGGGTGCACATAACCGAGCTGCTTTAATAAATCCAAAAATAGGTTCTTTATGTTTGACGATTATACTGTCGAAGAGCCTGCGAGGCTCGTCCCCTATGGCAGCCCGGTTATATGCACCTCAACCCTATATCGCCATATCAAATAAGGGCTTGTTGTGAAAATCTCAAATATAGTTTTGAAGTTATTAAATAAATTGGCGAAAGTTTATCATTCCATCTCTCCCTCCCTTTATCTCCGAAACTCCTGGGCCTAAAATTTTGACAAAAATGCATAACATAGTTCTTTACCTTTAGATTACAGGAAACCCTATATGAAGTCTATGGTATTTAAAGTAATATAGGAAATTTCTCAATCAATATACGGAACCCTCTCCACGCGGGTTTAACTCGCACTGGTCTGGTTTTTGCTCTATAGCCAAACAAAAACAACAAAAACCGGCCAAGTGTGAGTCGTACTCGCGCTAAGAATGCCGAACAATAATAATGTCATCCTACCGACGTTCGTCCACAACGAAGATGTTTGCGCACGCCATTTTCATAATAGTAAGAGATAGCCGCAGGTGGCCTGGCTTTTACGTCGCTGCGTTTTTTTTTCGAACACAATGATAATAAAAATCATTTTTGTGACACTCTCGTTGATGTCTTTTGATTGAAATGAAAGGTGCGATAGTAAGGAATACTTGATGCGCGAGTTCGACTTGCACTTTTATTGTAATACGTGGCAAAAGGCTAAGGGTCCACCTGATGGAAAGTCATTTGTAACCCGCCGTATCAACGGGGGGCTATCACTGCTTTGCCCGCCCTTGAGAGTCAAGACGGAATACCTTATCCTGTCATCACCCGCTGCTTAACGGCAGGTATGCAGTTGTTTCCAGATTTATCTTTTTTTTTGCGAAAATGCTCGTTTTACTCGTAAATAATAGAACCTGGGCGACGGAGCGTTGCTTGCAGTCTTCTCGGTATGTAGCGCCATCGACTGTAAACTAAAAAAAAAGATTTTTATTTGTGTGAAAACGGGTTTTCTCAGGGATGACACCTATCTAGATATACTTGGAATCTAAAATATTACTTACACACAAAATTTCATCTACATTGTTAGAACCGTTTCCGAGAAACCAATTTCATGTACAACTAGCTGTTGCCTGCGTCTTCGCCCCTGGAAATGTTGTTTGGTTTCTTATAAATCAGAATCATAGACATTACATCCTTATTACTAGTTATTAGTAATATTATAAATGTGTTTATTTGTTACCTCTTCACACTTCAACACCTCTACCAATCTTGGCGAAACTTGCGCGCGCGTAGCCTATATCACGGAGAAGGACATAGGCTGCTTTTTATCCCGTTAAAATAGCATAGTTCGATGAAGTTCCTAAAGGAACTGGAAAAAATACTCTTTTTAGTTCATTTCTTTAAAATCGCAACGGAACAACGGATTGTTGTGATTTTTTGCACGATAATTGACACGATCAGAAATGACATGGATTAGTAAATAGCATATCCTGACATAGGTCCTAAGGGATTTGGGGAAATCTTATTTCCACCCACACGCACGTCGGCATCGCAACGGAGCAACGGATCGAAGTCATTATTTGCATAGAAATAGTTGAGGGATTGGGAAGTAAAACAGACTGCTAATCATAATAGCCCAATATAGTTCCCGAGGGATCTGAAGAAAACTCATCTCTACACTCGCGGGTCGCAGCGGCTCGCGCACCACTCACCCTCAATGACAGTCATAAAAATGATGTCACGCGGGCACAGGCCAGTCTATAAATTAAATGATCCTCCTTCTGCTCCTTCTACGGGTAAAACAAAATTTAAAAAAAAATTAAAAGGAACACACCGGATTTTAAAGCGTTATCGAAAAAGGCTTATTTTTTTATTTTACAGGGATATTAGAAACGAAAGATAAATTTAAAAAATCTAAGACAACCCGTCAGGGGCTGATGTTCTCTGCTCTGAAAGAAATTAAATATATGTACTTACTTTTACTTTTACTTTAACCAGAGGTGCCGGGTTCAAATCCGGACAGCCAATGTACCAATGAATTTTTCCAAAAAACTTACGTACATATACTTACCGATTGCTTTAACGGTGAAGGAAAACATCGTGAGGAAACCTGCACAACACACCTGCGAAGAAACTCGAAGGTTGTGTGTGAAGTCGACCAACCCGCACTGGGCCCGCGTGGTCGACTAAGGCCCGATCGCCATAATTCTGGGTAGGCTCGAGCCCCTCGGTGGGGATGTATATGAGCTGACATGATGATGACTTACTTTTATGACTTTGTCTAATCCAGTATGTAAATTAAAGCAGTTTTTGATTAACATAAATTGTTATATTTTAATTTTAATTTGGAACAGAAAGGGCGATGTCAGCTCAGATGGATTTTTTTTAAAATTTATTTTCTGTTTCTTATTTCCTTCTTGTCGGAGGACTTTCAAAAAAGTTATTGAATCCTGTTTGGATTACGTTTTTACATCGGGCGTGGGCTTTTTCAATATTTTTGATTTTGCTTTTTACTTTTTTTTTATTTTTTTTATTAAGAATTTGAGTACGTTTTTAGAGAGTATACGTTGAGTAATCCTTGAACTCCTTACTCTCAAAGATTTTGTTGTCTGTATGTCATAGATTAGCAAATACATGCTTTATGTATTTTTATCGAGCTTCAGCACCCACTGATGGTCTACGGCTGTAAAACATGTCTAGATCAGCTCTGAAAAAAATCGGTAGTTTCTTCACGTTTTTTAAAAACACGTTTTTTGTATGGAGACCTTCACGTTTTCTAATTTTTAGTGTTTGTGGTTGTAGCGGTAACAGAAATACATCATCTGTGAAATTTTCAACTGTCTAGCTATGACGGTTGATGAAATACAGCCTGGTGACTGACGGACAGACTAGACAGACGGACAGCGGAGTCTTAGTAAGAGGGTCCCATTTTTACCCTTTGGATACGGAACGCTAAAAATGACACTTAAAAAGCAAAAACGGTTCGGAATCCGTTGAATAGTATTCTAAGAAGCCCTCATGCTCCTACCATTCTGGCTGCTGCAGCGCTCCCCTACCACCATAAAACATGTCTAAGAATCTGCTCTGACAAAACTGCAACAAAATCGGTCCAGTAGTTTTCGAGGAAAAGGGGTACAAACATAATTCACATATTACACGCAAACGCATATATTCATATTAACCCCGAACGCATATACGCCTTCGTTCCGCCCGTCGCGTCGTCGTGGGTAAAAAAAATATGCATTCCAAACAAAATTAGAAACTACTCAAGCACTCTTATCTGAAAACGATGGTGCACTACCATTCACATAAGATGTTATTTAAATGTACTGTTATTTACGATCTGTTTACGTATTCTCGTATGTACTTTCACTCATTAAGCTACCGCTTGTGGTGACCGCACTTTCCCTGACCAACTATGCTATGAAATCATTAGATAATCCTTCAGAGTTAATACAACAGTATTCGAATGTACTAGGCGTTTACCATATTAGATGTAAGGCAAAAGTATTATTAAGTTTCGATTATTAAGTACTTACCGATAGCTTTAACGGTGAAGAAAACATCGTGTCGTGGGGAAACCTGCACACACCTGCGAAGAAACTCGCAGGTTGTGTGTGAAGTCTACCAAACCGCACTGGGCCCGCGTGGTCGTCTAAGGCCTGATCGCCCTAATTCAGGGTAGCTCGAACCTCTCGGTGGGGACGTATATGAGCTGATATGATGATGATGATGATGATTAAGTCCCTGATTCGTCTCTTACAACACCCACCGGAAGAGATGGGGTGGTGCAAACACACGTGACGACGACTAAGAGACTAAACCGGAGGATGGGCAGTGGCATTCTTTCGACATACTGTGCCTCCACATCGCACTCTGCGATCGCCAACCCGCCTGTAACAGCAAAACCCCCCAACTCGGGGGAAGGCCTAATGCCCAGCAGTGTGCAGCAGTTATTCATTCTCCTTTCATTCAACCTTCTTTTTATCCCATTTATTTCTTTTCCGCGCATGCGTTAATCTATTTGACAATATCATTTTAAATTATTTTCGAACACAATCATAAAACTTAATAAATTATTTAAAAAAATACCTAAATACCTTGATTTATTTACCGGCTGCTCCCTTTATAATACCCATTTTGGGTAATATAATAGGTCGGGGAAAAAGTTTCTTCGTATTTTGTAACTAAAACTTTGTAATCAAATCTCTTTGCTTGTATTATTTGTACTTGGCTGGTTATAATAAAATTAAATAAGTGAACTTTCGAAATTTGAATAATAAATAAAATTCCCACCATTTTAAAATAGTTTTTTCTGGCTATGAAAATGAGTGAAAGTAACGAGAAAAGTAGCGACATTTTGAAATTTTATGTAAAAAAGGTAAAAATGTTACACTGGCCCCGAATAAAACTTGTGCCAATTATGGACCTAATGCAGTATCAATCAGTAGCACACATTTAGTTCAAGCGTTTCCAGTATGGAAATCTGAAGTTCAAGATGCAGCTCGTTTTGTTCGCCCTGTTTGTGTTTGCATACAAAATACGAAAAAACTTTTTCCCCGACCTAATATAATTATATGTTTAATTCGTTTGTGTATAGTGTAAATTTAATGTATAATGTTTTCTAATTTTCGTATATTTCTTTTTTTACAAAAATAAAAAAATGGACCAAACAGCGTATCGATTCGTATAAAGAGACCATTTTTCTGTGAATTGACTGTCTGTTGAGCTTGGTTTGATTATTGTACTCATTTTAAAGTAAAATAACATGTACTACAAATTGGCCTTGTGTGTGTGTCTTACAAGCGCTAAGGATCCCAACATAAAAAAAAACTTTTTCTGCGGTTCTCGTTAATATTTTTTTGATTAAAATTAATCGATATCATTGTTGCACTTAGCCGGTATTCTTTTGTGAAGAGCGAATGAGTTTTGAAAGCTCGGCGAAATCTATACTAATACTAGCTGTCCCGGCGAATTTCGTACAAACTTACACTACACTACCCTTCCCTACACTACACTACCCTACACAACCCTACCCTACACTACCCTACACAACCCTACCCTACACTACACTACACTACCCTACCCTACCCTACCCTACCCTACACTACATAAGAACCTTCTCCTGACAATAACGAACTTAACTAAAAAAGAATGAGTGAAATCGGTCCAGCCGTTCTTGAGTTATAAATGGTGTAACTCACACGATTTTGTTTTATGTATATACATATTAAGGGTCCCCAGGAGGCTCAAGTTTCCATACAAACGTAATTCCGCTTTAATACAAAAACTGCATGCCGGATTGAATCCAAACTTTAAAAATATATTGAGTAGAGACATCGATGTTTGCAACAAGTTTTCGATGTACTAATATAAAACTGAAAAAAATCTGAGCAGTTTCAAACTCTCAGTACAAAACTAATTTATGCCTTTGTTTATTTACGTTTAAATTTACTACCATGAAAACTAATTACAAACACTCAATATATTCGCAATGTTTGGATTTAATCAGCACGTAGTTTTTATATTAAATCGATACTACGTTTGTGTGGAAACTCGAGCCCCCTGGGGACCATTAAAAAGAAAAAATTGTGTGTAGGAACTAGTGAAATGATTTAAATACGTTAGCTATTATTCTTATGTAAATTCAAGCGAAATTTTTGTTTAAAACATTGTTGCTGTTGTGTCCACGCTCACCCCCACCGCGCACCCTTGAGTACATTTATGAAACTGTATCTATTATCTCATCTGTGACTGTATCCATTGTACATACGTGTTTGTTATTGCTGAGTTTAAAGCAAATTAATCTTACATTTCCAGCAAAAACATTAATT
The DNA here is from genome assembly GCA_947284805.1 of Coleophora flavipennella. Classification (NCBI taxonomy): domain Eukaryota; kingdom Metazoa; phylum Arthropoda; class Insecta; order Lepidoptera; family Coleophoridae; genus Coleophora; species Coleophora flavipennella. The sequence continues at coordinate 9,002,335 of OX369308.1, forward strand.
ACTTCGCTGGCGAATTTTATAAATATTTGCGTGGATTTATTTCCACGACGACCGGTCCTGCGCTGCCCGCATCCAGCAGCTTCGCGGGACCTTCACCAGGCCGTCCGTCCATCGAGTCGGAGGCCTGCCTATGCTAAATATTCCGGTGCTCGGACGCTACTCTATAACTACTGCCCCAACGGCCATCTTTTCCACAAAGCTATATGTCATTTAATGTCATCTAAGTTTAGCGGTTCTGTGAGCTATGCCGGTTACCTTCGTTCTCCTATGGATCTCCTCATTTCTGATTCAAGCTCGTAGGGAAACGGGAGGAGGACCTTGTCCAGCAATAGACTCCTTTCGGTTGATATGATGATGATGAAATCGTCAAGGCCTTGAATTATACAAAACCTTCATAATAGTATCTGTGTTATAATTTCTAATTACTATTATTCTAATGACAGGAATATGCCAAACTGCACGATAGATATACAGAACTATTCAAGACCCACATGGACTACATGGAGCGAACGAAGCTCCTGTTGAGCACGGCGAGCGATCGAAGTGAAGTACGCGGCCGACTAGGACTTAACCCGGGCAGATCTAGTGGTGAATCATATGTTTTAATACGTATTTTTTTAGAGAAATATATACATATGAGCGATTGAAACGCCTGTTGAGTGCGGCGAGCGACCGAAGCCAAATGCGCTGCCGTCTGGGGCTCACTCAACCTAAGGATATCCAGTGGTGAGTAACACGTGTACTAAATATAGCGAGTTAAACTTCTGTTTTGAAGGGCGAGCGATAGAAGCGAGGCTTACAGACGCTCACCAACATGCTCAACCATGTTCTTGTGGTGAGTCACGCACGTTGTTAATACACAGACCGACTAGAACTCAACCCTGGCAGACCTAGTGGTGAGCATTATTGAAAGGAGTAGATGTAGATTAGAGCAAATACAGCCCTGCCAACGTGGCAAACGATGGAAGCAGATGCGCGGCCTGGAACTCAGTAGTGGCGTTATTATTGAAATAGACTGGAGCGAACGAAGCTCTTGCCAGCACTGTGAGCGAAGGTGCGGTGCGCGGCATTGTAGGGCTTAACACGAGCAGATCTAGTGGTAAGTAAAATTAAAATTTAAAAGGAAACTAAACATAACTAGAGCGAGCAAAGCTCCTGCCAGCACGGAAAGCAATCAAAACGAAGTTCGTGATCGACTAGGGGTCAATCCAGGTAGACATTGACGGGGAAAACATGGGACATGAGCGACTGATGCGGGCAGTGTAGGACCGGTCGTCGCAGAAATCCTTGGGGGAGGCCTTTGTCCAGCAGTAGTTGTCTTTCGGCTGATATGATGAGCGACTGAATTAATTTCAGCTTGTTTTAAATATTTTGTGAACCCCTTTTTTTCTCTAAACTTTTAACATTTCTCATCATCATATCAGCCGAAAGACATACACAGCTGGACACCTCCTTTAACCTTTAACCGCCGCCTTGGCGTAATGATTCAGTCCATTGGCTTCACATCAGGAGTTTGCGGGTTCGTTTCCCGGCGGCGTCTAACCTTGTAAGACTCGGTTTGGTTGGTGGAAGGGCAATTTCTAAGCCCGCCTGGCTAGCTACCACCATCTTATCTAAGTCTTGCCGCCAAAGATCAATGTCTACAACATAGATGTGTTCCGGCTTCAAGATAAGATACCCAGTTCTCCATTGCGTTGGGGAATCTTGGTAAGCCCGCTTCCATATTTCCATCATCGTCACTTATCATCAGGTGAGATGATGCCAAAGGCTTACTAATTGTTAAGAAAAAAAGGCCCCAAGGATTTCCACTACGACACATCCTGCGCTGCCCGCAACCAGCGGCTTCCCGCTGTAATTTTGTAAGTTGCTATAACCGTATTGTGTATTCTTATACTGTAAAGATAGTGGATGTAAAAAATTATCATCTCTCATCGGCTGTAGATAATATAAAGTTACAAACGAGACTTTGTCCCAGGTCCAATATCCTTTGGGTTCGCGTCGCTCGAGAGCTCGGTGCATGCTGTGGAGCAAAGTGAGAGTATTCCGGGCAGCCCCGTCAGTCTCTCGTCGTCGCCGTCGTCGCCGCCGCTGGGTGCCGAGTTGGCTGCTGTGCGGACGGTGGAGCGCGCTCATCAGACCGACTCGGTTATGCAGCAAAGTCAGGTGAGGGGACGGTGTAGGCACCGGGCTGTGTGATGTAAATGGCAGTTATGTTCATCAGGGACGTTGTCGCCGTTACGTAGCAGCGGCTAAGGCACGCTGTTTAAACAGTATTGTCCTTCTGAAATTACTGGGACTTCTACCCAAAACTGAATAACTTTTCGTGAGAGTCCGTTTTCTCTTATCCGCTGATCAAGACCATTAAAAATATTTTAATACAGAATAAAGGGAAGAATAGTTATTCAGTACAAAAGTAAAAGCCTTAGTCATTTTTTTAGCTATTTGCCAGATTTCAAATGATTTTTTTATCAACCAAATGTTAACAATATTAGTTCTTTACTTTTATGTATGTTTTTTTACGTATCTTGTTTTTGATATGCCTTTATATATTTTTTTAATCAACTGTTATATATTTTCTGAATAAACGTTTAGTAAACAAAAATGACTTTTATAATACAAATTTATTAGAAAAATCGTGATATGTCGATTATACACATTGGGTAGGTAAAAGCAAAGGTAAAATCTTGAATATCCAATTTTCATGTGCAATTAATCTATTATGGTCCTGAGATTAAACCTCTGTTATTCAAACAGCTTTCGCCCTCAAAAAAACGAACAAACTTTATGTTAAATTTCTGCCTAGTTTTATATTATTTCCTATGAGCTATCTACATGTTTTGATTAGTAGGATAGAGATAAGAGAATTCACAAAACGCACTTAGCCCTACACAGCAGATATTTCACAGTTCACTACAATTAAAATACAACAAAGAATGTACAGCGTAACGCACAGCGCATCCGACATTGCTTCGATATTTCTCCAATGCCAGAGCGTACTGAGCGCCCTTTATAACCGACTGAGTCTTGCACTATTTAATAACGAACACCCATACTGAGATGATGAGCATCCACCGCGTCGCTCTCCTGGTAATGGCTCGGTTGCATCCGTCCTGCTCGCACTCGCAGGAAAGCGAATAGTGCATATCGCTGAACTTGGACAGCTCGCACTTGAGTGGCCTCTGGTACACGTAAGCACACTCTCGAACCACCGTCACGTCCTGGTCCGGGGTGAAGTACTGGATCTGTGATAAGGAACGGCACACCGGCCTCGCGTCACTCCCCCGTCTGCTACCGTTACAATCCCTCAAATACTCCTTCTTGAGCTCACTCGAGAAGCATCCGCTGTGTTGTGTCGAACACTGGTAGCATTTTAATGCAAAGACTTGCTTACACATGATAAATAAAACGACTATTAATGCTAAATATTGACGAGGTGGCATCTCATCTTATTTTGGTAAAATTGTTGCTTTATTAATTATTACAACGCACTGCTCGTCGGGTTGACAACTGTCTTGTATATTCGAAAAATGTTTGAAATTTTGAATTTTGTTTAAGGAGTTTGCCAGACGTGTTACTTTTTTAATTTGATGATAATTAGTGAAAAGTTTTAACGTAGTTATGAAGAAGTTTTTATAAAATTTATCCAACGTATGTCTGCGTATTGTTTTTTTTAATTTCGTCGATATTTTTCGAGCAGTTTAGACAATAGACAGATTTTTATTTGACACAAACACATACCGATTACACAACATAAAAAAGAAATAAAACACATAGAAACAGAAAAAAAAAACAAAAAAAAAAGTTAACACAAACAACAAATAAGACCAACGGAATCGGTGTAGTGCGATGTCAAAATGGACTTTTCTCAGCATTAGCTGCAGGAGAACTGCAGCGCTGGTTTTCAGAAAAGCCCATGGTGTCGTGTCCGCGAAGCGATCGGTACAGTAGTGCGATAATATAAACAATATAATAGAATAAATAATTTAGTGAAGTAGATTAAATTGATATATAAAATAAAATAATGTTAATAAAATAAAAAGCAATAATAATAAAAGGACATGAGAGAAATAAACCCATATTTGTTACCAAAATCATGGTCCTAACTTAATCACCTTAGGTATGTTGGAACAACTCGGCCACCTATATGCATCTCCTTCTGATAGGATATAAGATAATGTTTAAGCTTTAATTTAAAGGTGCCTATAGATCCTAGTTCCCTGAGAGGAGGTGGCAAGTTATTCCAACATTTGGTGGCCGCATATCTAAAACTGCCCCTGAAAGCTGCAGTGTGGTGAATCTGCGTATTAAGAGGCCAACTTGCCGTTCTTATAGCTTGCGAGTCAGAAGTTGTAGACGCCATTGTAGTTTTTCAAATGAAATATTCCGGCAATCCTGTTTTTACTAGCCCAAACATAAGAACAGACAGATGAAGCTTTCTTCGTAATGACATTTTAAGAATGTTGGCATCGTTCGAATATGGGGTGACGTGCGTGCGAGGGGGGACCTTGAAGCAGTACCTCGCGCAGGCATTCTGTACTCTCTGCACTAAACGCTCCATACGTGCAAGAATTCGGGGACCGTACACAACGTCAGCATAACCCAAGATAGAGAGGACCAGAGTATCACACAGTTTCTTACGTACATCAATGCTAAGATAGTCTCGAATACCATAAAGTATTTTCAGCCTGTAAAAACTCCTCTGGACCATTTGGGTGATATGCTGTTCAAATAGCAAAGTTTCGTCCATTAAAACACCCAAAACAAAGATTGACTTCAAAAGGACTTACTGACTGTGCTGGAATTCATAAAGGATATTTGCCCACGGCACCAGTTTCTCCTGTCCTGCACCATGCCTATCGGCTCTATGAGAACATCACATGCACAAAATACACAAACATGGTTAAGATAGGTTATAAGCAACATTAAAAACTAGTTGTACCTAGTACTAGCGAACTACCTCGCGGCTCCGCCCGCGTTCTTATCCACAGGATCACCCGCTGGGCTAATAAGAACATTCCCTGAAAATTTCATCAAAATCGTTCCAGCTGTTTTGCGAGCCCATAGGGAACATACATACATATACACATACACACATCGACTTTTGTATATACTATAGATTTAAGTTAAAGGGTCTGATGTTTTCATAAAATTTTATATGGAGCACAGTCGTGGTGTATTATTGCGATATTGCTTCTGAAATTAAACTAATTTTATTGCCCAATAGGCGACATCACCCGTGGCCCCCAACTCAGTCAGCAAATCTCAGACGAAAAGCGAGAAAAGAAGCGCCAACACACTATACCAGGAGCTGTCCTTCCACGACACAGATGCCAGCATGGCGGAAGGAGAAGAAGGCGCGGATATTACGGGTAATATGCGATGAGCGGGTAATTGCATATACGGTCGGCCAACGAAGTGGTCTATCAGTTTTGACCAAACTTTCCGTGTCATCTAAATATCGTTAAGTTTAATCTTTGTAACTGTCGGAATATCATTGAAAAGGAAAATGTTTGCTGTTTTGTGACGTGGTAATGAAGTTCAACCGTAGGTTGGCAGACCACATTTTTGGCCGACTACATACCACGCACGGACACCTGGCCTCAAACTAGGATATACCCAGTAATATGGGAACCGGACACATATGCACTACCACAGTATTACGATATGGCTTACAGTAGCGCAACGCCTTTGATGTCGCACGATGCCGCCACGGCGTAGGTACTAGCAGAACTCGCGGAGTTTTCCAGTCTGTGTCCCGCCGCCCCCTGCCCGGCAAGTACCCTTCCGTTGCTCTGCGTAAGTACATTCGTTGCACTACTATAAGCCTGTATATTTTAATACTGTGACTCTATTATAACATTTTAAATATTTTATACATACATTAACCGCACACTACGAAAAATCGCCGGCAGCACGAACTCCTTCGTGCTCACAAGTCAAACCCCAAACAGGGAATCCTGTCATTTTGTCGAAAATAATAATTGCGATCACTTTGGACCGACCTCCTTTATTCGTACATACAACATTTAAAACAATCGATTCCATATTGAGTGTCGACTTTCTGTGTCAGTGGCGCTGGACTGTATGGTGAATCCATACAAAAAATTAAAGATAGAGTCCCTTATCAAAATGATAGGTGAGATTTGAGCCAACGACATGATTTGATTACTATATCAGCCGAAAGCGTCCACTGGTGAACATCGATCTATTTTGCGCTGCCCGCATCATGTAGCTCCCCCGCTACTTTTTCCAGGTCGTTGGTCCACCGAGTGGGTGTCCTGCCCACGTCTTCTGGTGCGTGGTCACCTCTCGAGAAATTCACTGGACCAACGGCCGCCCGTTGTCACTTGAGATACGAGTATCTATTCAGTGAGCTATGTCGATCACTGTGGGTCTCCTACGGATTTCCTGATTTCTTATTCGATAGCGCATGGAATCTCCGAGCGTGGCTCGTCCCCATCGGCCATTTAGCAAATATTAATAACTGTTTTTATGTTCTTCTTGCAGGAAGCTGGGTACATCCTGGAGAATACGCATCTTCAGGTAACATACACATAATGTCTATTCTTTTTCTGCCGCTTGTTATACTCGGTACAAAACCTGGCCAGACTTTCAAGTGAAACCTTCTTGAATGCAAACTTTTTGATAATCCAGACTCTATTGCATCTCTCGAAAAGGGGCGGAGGGAAGGTAAGAGGGTATTTTGTTTTTCAAAACTAAGAAGTGTCAAAAATGTAAAACAGCTTTTGTCCTAACTGACAATCTACCAAAAATTTGTCAAAATCGGTTAACTTTTAAGAGGTGAAAGAAAACAAGTAACCTACTATACGACTAGAAAAATGAACAAAGAAGCTAGCACCGCAACACTCTGAAAACAACTGACCGATAAAGAAAGACTGACTATCTAGCGCGTTTACAAAGATTTTCTATAGTCGTATAAATACAAGTAATTGAAATCCCTATCGCCGTTTGTATGAAAAGTCTAGCATTCGCCTTAGGTTCGCAATCCTCTTAAGATGGCATTCGTTTCTTATTACATATCCACAACAAATTGTCGCATTTTGTCAACATCACAGTGGCTGATTGCTGAGTAACATGTCGTTCATGAAGAATTGGTTAACTTGACCTTCATTCAGAGCGTGGTGTAACTGTGTCAACTAGCTTCCCTAGATGGGATATGTAAGACTTTACCTTCGAGCGGCCAAGGAGCGAAGAAGGTTATGCGATCGTCCAAAAGCCGACTTTGTCGTCAGAGGCGACTAAAAGATCAAAAACCGGAAAATGAGCAGCAACGCATTTTCCTCGTACTGTGATCATCATCCGTCACGTGCCGAAGCAGGCTAGTTCTTGGATTTACTGTAGTTTGGACATTTACAGTAACCAGTATATTATAAAAAACTTACACAGATATGTAACTGAGTGCAAGCTGCGATTTTTCTGGCTATCTATCAAAAATTGGTCAAATTCGGTAAATTTTTAAGAAGTGAAAATCGCTTTTGCCGTCTGTTTGAAAAGTCTAATTTTCGACGTGGGTTCACAGTCCTTTTAATGTGCTACTTCATCAGTACCCGATGTACAGTGATTTTGAACGTATAGTCAAAATGTCGGGTAGTACCACTTTATTCGTATTCGTGAATCGTAAGCGAAGTGTAAATATTTTTCTGACTGTACATAACAATATACTAATATACCTAGTGCATTCTATTATAACTATACTTGACTAATCTCGCTGTTCTCTTTCCATGCCCTAACCATGCGCCTGCGACCTGCAGTAAACGATAACTACTTTGGTAAGTTATCTACGATTACAATCAGTTTTAATGTCATAGCAGTTTTAATCAATAACACAATATATGTTGCCGTAATCAGCTAGGATTCTCCCGAAAGACCAGACCAGTGTGAAAAATAAGATTTGTTACGCGACTAAAGTAATATTTTGGTGTTAAGAGCGTATTCACAAAATCGTTTCCCATACAAAAATAAAATATCACTTCTTGAAAATGAATGAGCCGATTCTAATGAAACTTTATACACATAAGCAAGTAACGAAATTCTAAGTTGTGGACTGGATAGATTACATTTTAAAAATAGTTTATTAAAAAAAAAGATTAGTGAATTTTAGATCACTATGAAAACCTTAAATCACAAAAGTGATTTAGTGAAAACATCATTTAAAAATGTAATCTATCCAAAAACTTCAATTTCGTGACATGCTTATGTGTATAAAGTTTCATTGGAATCAGCCCATCCAATTTCAAGAAATAGTAATTTTAAGTTTGTATGGGAAACTATTTTTTGAATACGTTCTTAACAGCTCGTACATTGTATGCCAGTAGTCTAGCTGGCTATGTAGCCCAACATAGCAGATTTCCCCTAGTAACACAAACACTTATATTAAAAGAGAAAACTACCACCAATTATTGTTAACTGGTTAGTTGTAATTTGACAGTATAAGAATAAATTATAAAATGTTATTAACCCGGCGCCAAGGACGCTGGGTGATATTGACCCGAGCGATTTTCAATTGGGGAAATTTCAAAAAAAAAATATAATCGTTATTGCTTTTCTCAGTAGCTGGAGATAAGACCTCAATACATAGATTTGTACCATAGTGTAGTGAGCAAGCGCCAGTGAAGAATGGTAAAATCCCTTTTCTTGAATAAAACTGCTACAGCTCCATACATTTCAGTTACAAAAGAGAAATTATTTTAGTTGCCCTTTTTAGGTTGTTGCATTAAAACCAAATTATAGTTTGATATCTAAACAAACTTAAACATCTTGGTACTACAATGACTTCATGGTCATGCAATAGTTCTAACTTTGTATTAAATTTGTTATAATTCAGCAGATAACCAGATAATTAAGAAAATAAAACGTTCGGGTCATATTGACCCAGCGTCATCGTCCGCGTTATTTTTTACACTTCATTGGCGCCGGGTTAACTGGATAGTTTTCTCCTACAAAATCACACAACCTTACTCATTTGTGATATTTTAATCCATTTTTTTTTTATTTTACTAAAACCATTAAATAAGTTAGTCAAACGTCACATGTCTGTAAGACGATCAATTTTTGAGCAGTAAGTTTTTTTTGCCAGTTGATGAAAATAACTCAAATGACCAGTAGTCAAACACCGGATTATTTTAGATTTTTTTTAAAATTTAAGTGGCAAATTCGAATATGTTGTCAGGTGATATAACCTGGTGGTGATTTCATAGAGTGACATTAATTAATGCTTGGGTAGTACCTACTAAGTGGATTCATCATTACAGCTCATATACGTCCCCACCGAGGGGCTCGAGCCTACCCTGAATCAGGGCGATTAGGCCTTAGTCGACCACGCGGGCCCAGTGCGGGTTGGTCGACTTCACACACAACCTTCGAGTTTCTTCGCAGGCGTGTGCAGGTTTCCTCACGATGTTTTCCTTCACCGTTAAAGCAATCGGTAAGTATGTACTTAAGTTTTTGAAAAACTCATTGGTACATTGGCCGTCGAGATTTGAACCCGGCACCTCTGGTTAGATGGACCGAGTCGTTACCGGTTGAGCCACCGACGCTTTTAAGTGGATTATGCCTTCACATTTGGATCTAACGCGGAGCGAGGTACCTATACATTCGGTTCCTGCATAAAAGCTCCTGCCATTAGCTATTATTTGCTTCACCTGCGTGCCGCATAAATCCCTATTCTATCATACGCGCTTTACGTGTCATACGTTGTACAATAAAAACTATATAAAGCTATACATGTATATATACTATAGGATGCCGATGGATGCGAGCAGCGCAGGACCGGTCGTCGTGGAAGTCCTTGGGGGAGGCTTTTGTCCAGCAGTGGACGTTTTTCGGCTGATACGAAGATGATGATGAAATCTATACAATACCAGTTTAAACAGGCCTCGCGTGGGTTAAATCTCGCATAGCGTCGCGTGGCCAGCTCATGCTGGCAGTGTATAGCTTGCTGTGGTCTCTACAGCACACACGCAAGCGGGTAGAAACAAAAACAAGATTCGGAGCAAACCCACACTTAGACCTGATTCCGTATAACAAGATAAAAACTGACATAATCTTGCTTATAGCCTTTTATTCATTGATAGGGTATAAGATAGATAAAGTAGATCTTAACCATTTTACATCGGCAATTGTCAAATTAATGTTGTTTTTTTTTGGCAGGAATGGGCAAAGAAGTGGAGAATCTAATATTGGAGAATAACGAATTACTTGCTACAAAGTGAGTATTAAAAATGTTACTTTTAGGAATCTTACATTTTTCACCAGATCAGAAGACAATACAGGCTTTTACATAACCATAGACATTTTTATGTACCTAATGTAACAACAGTTTCATGGCCACCATAAACAATCACCTATTTTGAATAAAGAGTTTTGATTTTGACCTCTCAATTTTTTTTAGACTATACAATTTGATCAGCTAATGGACCGAAACCCATTTATTTAAAAAAATGACTAGTTCCTTGGGTGAAGTATAGAAACCCCACTTAATGGGACCTGAAACAAAATAAGTAATATATAATTTTTCATAACTCTCCATTTTCACAGGAACGCGCTGAACGTTGTTAAAGACGACCTGATAGTGAAGGTGGACGAGCTAACTGGTGAACAGGAGATACTCAGGGAGGAGGTGGCGAATCTCAGTGAGGCGCGCAAGAAGCTGCGAGAGCGAGTCACGCAGCTAGAAGAGGAGCTGCGGCACCTAAAGGTATCCTGCTTCATAGCACAGATGACTTGATAGTGAAGGTGGACGAGCATAGTCCCTCGCTTCACACCAGCAGGTCGCGGGTTCGAATCCCGGCGGGGTCTAACTTTGCGAGACTCGGTTTGATTGCTGGTAGACCATTTAACAATCCGCCGAGCTAACGACCACCATCTTGTCATCAAACATAAGTGATAACAGTATTAATGTGTTACCGCATGAGGAATATATACCCAGTTTCCCGTTGTGTTGGGGAATCTTGGTAATCCCGCTGCGGCATCATCGTCACTTAACACAAGATGAAACATGCTAAGGGTTTACCAATTGGTAGATGAAAAAGAAAGAAAAAAAAATACAAATCTTGTTTGACAGATAATAAAAAGTGACTAAAAAGAATAGCAGTCAACATCCGTATTACTGGTTTGCTTCAGGAGACGATGGCGAACACAGCGGGCGGCGACAACGAGGACGAGGGGGACGTGCCGATGGCGCAGCGGCGGCGCTTCACGCGGGTCGAGATGGCGCGCGTTCTTATGGAGCGGAACCAATACAAGGTACTGTCACACAGAGACAGATACAGTCGGCCGTCTAGACAGGGCCATCGTGCGGGGCGGAGGGTGGAGAGGGGGGCGGGAAGAGGAGGAGTGAGGGGCGAGATGGATAGGTCGAGCCCAAACTGCCCAAGCCTACAGCTCCGGGACCTACCTGGACAGTAGGTAGTGGTTCTCTTCCACGAGGCACTAGCCTTGCAGAGTACCGGGACAAGCGTCTTGGCGGCAAGACCTACCGTAACTGGTCCTTGTCTTCACCTTATGGTGTTGGCAGGAATAGCGGCCCTCACTGTATGCCCAAGGGTAGGAAAGTGGAGACGCTATATCATCATAAACCTGGTAGTTTTAGCGTATCTGGTAGATATACGAGAGGGAATGCCCAAGTCATCGTTGTTCGACCGTTTGGGACAAGTTAACTCAGGAGGAGGAGGACCACTGTATGGTTTAGAGTGTGCAAGGGGTAATGGTCTCCAGGAGACTCAACTTTCAATACAAACTTAGTTCCGTTTTAAAAACTAAACACGATCGAATTCAAACTTTGCATAATGTGAACATACCTTGTTTGAGAGTCGTACCTTTTATTCACAATCAGTTCTTTGTGAAGGCTTCTCGGAAATACACTCTCTTAAAACAAAACAACACTGCACCCGTTCATCTATGGGATCATCGCTATAAATCATTCAGAAAATGGGCCAGTAGACAAACACTCAACACTTGACCTTGGGCGCAAAGACATTGATTTATTGCTAAACGGCCATCAATATTTCAAGGATATATTACGGAATAACCAATAAGAATGTAAAACAATTATATAAAACAAACAATAAATTCCTCAAGTCCCAAGCACTGTTGCGCCTAAGTCGCGCGTAGGTCTCTTTGTTGAGTAGAATATCTGAATTTTCGATAGAATTTTATACCTGACTACTTAACGAATCGAAAACAAATCATTACACAGGATTGTGTACCGCATTTATTAACTGAAAGGGCCTAAAGTGGCGTACATTTTACCGATCAATATCGACCGGCCAGGTCTCCCGTCCCGTGGTTTTATAATTTTCTTGCATATTCCTGGATATTGATTAATTGATTCATTTTACACTTTAACTTAGCACAACATAAAAGGAAATAACTACACGAAATAATTAAAAAATACGACTGCATACAAACTTAACCCCTCTTTTTCATTCAGTCAGGTAAAAATGTATCCTATGTCACTCACAGGATCAAGATGAATCTAACGACACCTCACATTCCGAAATTAAGAAAACTTAACTCCTTTTTTTCCGGTCGGGTAAAAATGTATCATATGTCACTCACGGGATAAAGGCGAATCTAACAAAGCAAAATCCATAAAGCCGTTTAGTTTACAGAGAGTGCCAAATAAGTAAATAAACATACATACATATACTCGAAAAATATAACCCTCTACCTGACGCAGTCGGGTAAATACAGGTACAATTATAGGATTTTGTTATTTGTGGTTAAAAAATACTTGTTATAAATGATAGGATTATACATTATTATTACAGGAGCGATTCATCGAGCTACAGGACGCGGTGCGCTGGACGGAGATGGTACGCGCCAGCCGCGTCGACTCCACCATGGATAAGAAGAATAAACAGAGCATATGGAAGTTTTTTAGCAAACTATTCAGGTGAGGACCTCACGTCACTTTTCAGAATACATGCAACAAAGAAGGCCATAGAAATCTGCCCAAGTAATTTCATTTGTTAAGTTTGAAATAAATAAAACAATCCGATTAACAATGATGAGTCCTTACTAATATTATAAATGTGAAAATGTGTTTTTTCTTCAACACCTCAACCAATCTTGACAAAATTTGGCATGCAGGTAGCCTATTGTCATTATAAAGGACATTGGCTAGGTACTATTTATCCCGTGAAAAAAAATGCTCTTTTTTGGATGGTTTCCTTAACATCACCGTGGCAACGGATTAACGTGATTTTTTTTGCAAAGAAATAGTTGAGGGTGTTGGAAACGACATTAGCATATTGCGAGATAGTTCCCGATGTTTTCGGAAAAACTCATATCCAGGCTCGCGCAGTTCGCGCACGTCGGCGTCGCAACGGATTGACGTGATTTTATGCATAGAAATAGCTGAGGGAGTGGGAAATGACATAGATTGATTATCAGAATAGCCCGATATAGTTCCCGAGGGATCTGGAGTAAACTCCTGTCTGCGCTCGTTAGCCGCTTGCGGCTCACGCACCACTCACCCTTAAAGACAATCATAAAACTGCCCACGGGATAGAAGCCGCGGTCAAAAGCTAGTCCTACACGAGTAGTATAGGGAACGACATACTACGTTTATCGTCACTCCGCTCTGGTACAATTCGGTGATGCTAAAGTATTATTATTATTAATTTGCTATGAAGCGAATGTGAGGCACAGCGATGAACATATTAATTTATTTAAAGTACGTTGAATTTTGCCGTAATTTGCATTGCGGATGTTATGTCTTTTAAAAAAAGGTGGAATGCGTGTGATCCGGTAAGAGATATTTTACGTATTATGGTTACAATGTAATTATGTGTTATTCCAACACGTGAAATAAGATTGTATATATATAAAATAGAAAATGTTTTATTCACGAACCAACACAACTCGCAACAGATAAATAAAATATTTAAATTTCACCATAACTACGGAAACTGCGGAAAAGATACAAAGTTACATATAGCCAGGTGAGCTGTGCAGGCTCAGCGAAAAGGATCTGACTCAGCATATGTTGTGGATTACGACATTCCACAACGCTGGTATTCGTTACTGTCTTAGATGGTGCGTAACTATTGAATCGATTTCCATGTGGAGTCGTATCGAAAAGCCAATTATATATTATAGATGGATTGTGGTTGTGTCAACTTTTTGTAGATCATCTAAATGAATGTTTTGTCAGGCATTTTGTTAAACATGACCTTGAAATGAAAAGCGAAAGTGATTTATTATTTTTATTGACTGCTGCAGACGTTGCGTGCGCTTTAGGAAACGCGGTCAAAAAAATAGATAAATATTTGAATAAATTGTTGCTAATTCCCTCCCCAAAACCTCTCCGTATACAGCAAGGAAGAGAGAACAGCAGCGCAGACCTATAATAGACACTAAAATTAACCAAAACAGCATAGTCCCCTATTTCCTTCTCTAAAACTTGAGCAATAATATTTTTTTTTTCAAAAATAATTAAGAAAACGTTGTACCTATGCCTCTCTGTTTTCAATTTTTTTTGTTTAAATTTTGGTGGGTGTCTGAAAATTACGTTTCAATTGGGCAATTTTCTCAGTTTTTGAAGACTACTACTTACTAATATAATTAGAATATGGGAAAAAACAAAACATAGGGGCATGTCCATGGTAAATATATGTTTGATGGAAAAACATTTTTGCTCTAGCGTCATTATCCAGGGAGGAAACAGGGGACTACGTTTGTATGGAAATAATGGCGCCCGCGTTTCCTCTTAATGAGCGTTTTTTAGCTCCTTTGAAATTAAAAATATAGCAGTGTTCGCCACACCTATTATGTACATTGATTTGTGATACAAGGGTCGTACATAAATGATTGCAAATGACATATATTTTATGTTACCGTCGCCACGAGTTCCCAATTACCTTTTAATCCCGTGTACCATACAAAACAGTTTCATTTAACTTAAAACTGCGTGTAAGGGTGGCGACTTGCGATTGATGATTGCTTATGTAATAAGTTTAATATTTAGATTATTGTTCACACATCAATATTTATTTTATACATTTCTATGTTATATTGAAATGCCTAAAAATAAATGAAAATGTTGAATCTTAAGTAAAGTTATTATTTAGAATGCGCTCGACCGCGATGATACCAAATGTACTGACTGACTATTTGGGCAACGTCGCAAATAGCTGCGTGTGTGCCGAATCAAAGTCACGTGTTCGGTCGCTAAACGAACACTGGTATGATGATGGTAACGGAGCTGCTTAAATATTAACTTGTAACAAGCCGTCAAAGCTAAGAATTCTGTCATCTTTGACAGTATACAGAGGTCAGCACATCAAGCTAGACACTTTGGACTTTGTAACGTTCTTACGCCGTATGCGTATGGATCAGAATTGCACTACGAGTGTCTTATCTTAATGTGCTGGCTTCTATACATGCACGCAAAAAAAATATATTTCTAGGTTTTATCTCTGCAGTGAAATTATCTCATGAAACGCGCTGCGCCATCTGGTCATGCCAAAGAGAAGTGCTAGAAAAGTACCTATTGACAACAACTAGAGACCGCGCACCGAAAGGCGTAGCGTAAGCAGGCCTCCCATTCGGTGGACAGACGACCTGGTGAAGGTCGCGGTAAAGATGCGGGCAGCGCAGGATCGGTCATTGTTGAAAACCTTGGAGAAAACCTTTGTCCAGCAGTGGACGTCTTAAGTCAGATATGATAATAGTGATGACCTATTGGAATCAGTAAGACACTAGTATTACAAGTTTCATTTATTAACATTACAGATGGCCAGATTCTATAAAACCCCGAAAAGAACCTGCCATAGCACAAATCCCTGGTTACTATGATTAGTGTTTTTATCATAGATTGAGTTAGTTACGCTATTGATTGAGCGAGTTAATTAAGGGCATACCCCCAGCTTACTAGCGCCACCATTTGTTAAAAAAATATTATTCGCCGAGTACAAGCTTTTGCAACTTATGCTATCTGTTACTACGGCGAACTATATTTCACAGAGTTGATAGTTTCTAAATATACTACTGCAGTACCTATTCTTCAACGAAAACTATGCACTCGGTGAGTAATTAATTGTTAACTGATGGCGATGCTAGCTATGTTAGCGCCTTAAGCGCGGTGATTGAATTAGTCAAAATAGGGGGAAGTTAGACTAAAAAAAATGGAATTATCTTCCCCCGTGGCGGTGTAGCTTAGACGACTTTACATCGGTGAAGAAGCGGGTTCGATTCCCGACAAAGTCCGACTTTTTCGTACTCCGTTTGCTTGATGCCAGATGAGAGTATCTTGTTAATTGTTCTACCGCCAATCAAATCGAGTCTAAAAATTATACCCTGCTGGAAATCTAATCCGCGACCCTCTGGTGGTAAGCCAATGGCCTAACCATACGCAAAGGAGGCCATTAGAGACTTATTGAGTTCGAAAATGTATTTAGACTTAATGTTTTCGATTTTGACCTGCCGTAGTGATTTCAAATGTTTAATTTATTATGCCAATTTTTTTTTTCTAATTCAAAATTTTAATTTAAAACGGATGCATGGTCATAAAATAGTGATTACATTACATAATGTACAATTACATTATGTACATAATGTACAATCTTATGTTTGTGTGTACTATGTATGTTGCTTCATTCTTAATAAATTTATTTTCTTTTTAATGATGTATAACAAATAATGTCATTACAATATGAAAACATTAAGACACGAGAAGTTATATTGTAAGTACACAATAGAAGTTATATGTTAAGTTATTGAATTTATCATTAATGCCTTTTACAAGGGTAGGCCAGTTCCCGGTCAGGAGGAACAGTTCCCGGTCACGGGACAGTACCCGGTCAGGAGTATAACGCGTCAGCCATTGCCTTTTTATTTTTTTTCGGAACTGGCTTGACTCCAATCTCACATTATGGTAGTTGTTACAATGGAGTTGAAAATAGAATCATCAAAATTTTACACCACTCTAGCTGACTCAGAATCTTATTTAACATTTAGTTAGGTTATTGGGCGTATGCAAAGGAGAAAGAAAAACCGGCTAAAGGCTGGTCGGACTCGCAAAACTAGGATTTCGTACCACTACTCATCAAAATAATTATATAGACCAATCCCAGGTGAACTTGCGATCGGAATAGGTTATTGGGCGTATTAAGGTAAAATTAAAAAAACAGGCCAAGTGCGAGTCGGACTTGCGCACCAAGAGTTCCGTACCACCCCACCGTTGTCTTATAAATAATGTGTTGTAAAAAATATATGTCTATTACTTAAATAAAAGGAGGAAATGTGTATATATTTCTCTTAAAAAAAGGTATTCCATTAAAACATAAATGTGAAAGGAAGCCAAGTTCGATACGAAAAAATACAGAGATCTAAATGGGTAGGTACTAAGTTCTAAAGTGGTTTCTGAAATCATAGTTACGGGGACTTTCTTTTAAACAACTGAAAACCGTTGTACATTCTCTATTATTTATAGAAGTCTTAAAACAAAAATTTCAATTTGAAGTCTCGTAGCCTATGATTTTTGAAACCACGATAGAACTTGGTACCTACCCATTTAAATTTCTGTATTTTTAATCGAATTTGGCTTCTTTTTACACTTATGTAACATTTCTTAAGAATCCATAATTGATTCAACAGCGAATTCATGTCGTCGTGAAATTCCATTATTTGGAAGTTTTTAATATTGTATATTTTACGGCTTTGATTCCGTCTGAGACTAATTAACCTTATAAATGCGTAATCTGCAGCTCCGGCGAGAGGCCCCAACGGCCGCTGTCTACGCCTCACTTACGCGCCGTGGCGGCCCCTCAGCCAGCCATGCGTCACTCGCGAACGCAGGCCGATTTCATCGAGACCCAGCTATCGGACCACCACCACAGGCGGCACGAGCGCAGCGAGCAGTTCCGACAGGTCAGTCCACGGTACTAATCTCGTAGGAGGTTCCAGAAAGAACTTCTAAAGTGGTCTAACGGCCTTCCATGCGTCACTCGCGAACACAGACCGGTTTCATCTAGGCGGCATGAGCGCGGCGCTTAGTTTTGACAGGTTATTACATTATATTGAGCTGGTAGTAAGTACTTCTATAGTGGTCTAAAGGCCCTCCATGCGTAACTTGTGAGTTCAAGTCGACTTCGTATTATCCGACTACCATAATAAAATACATGAGAACAGCAAGCAGTTTCGGCGGGTTAATACATGATATTAAGCTGGTAGTAGGTACTTCTATAGTGGTCTAAAGGCTCTCCATGCGTCATTTGTGAATTCAAGTCGACTTCGTGTTATCCGACTACCATCATAAGAGACATGAGCGCAGCGAGCAGTTTCGGCAAGTCAGTACATGATACATAGAACCCTCGGGCCCAGAATGTACCAATTTGTAAAGTGGTCTAAGCGCCGTTTAGTCTTGACTCACTCTCACTCATCACTTCACATTAAGCATTGAACGTCGTACCTATATCAGTGAGCCGTGACCTGTTGATTTTGCGTTTGAGCTGCAGCTCAGCAAATCAGTGGGTTCGATCTGCATATTTGAACCGGTTCAGAGCTGAGTTACACACCTCTAAGCTTGACTCACTCTCACTCATCACTTCACATTAAGCATTGAACGTCGTACCTATATCAGTGAGCCGTGACCTGTTGATTTTGCGTTTGAGCTGCAGCTCAGCAACTCAGTGGGTTCGATCTGCATATTTGAACCGGTTCAGAGCTGAGTTACACACCTCTACCGTTTACCTGATACGGTGGTTTATTCGTCCTAACTGATACGTCGCCTGTTGGTAAGCGCATGGTTCGAGAAGACACAAGACGCCAATGATGTGCTACCACAGTGTAACAATCCATACAGTGGTCCAACGGCTTTGATGTTTGCGTCCAAGCCGGGATCTCTAGTAACTAGTCCACTTCCTCCACTTCCTGGTGATTGTCTGAAGTAGCTGAACAGCAGTGACTAGGGAAATTTTGGCTCGACCTCCCCCGTTTCGCCCCTCGATCCCCACACTATTGCCAAAGTATATATTAGTACTGATTGCCCAGACTAGTCCCTCCGTGGGACGACTGTATGGATTCGTTACACTGTGGTGCTAAGCGACAGTCATATCTGCCGAAAGTCGTCCACTGCTTGACAAAGAGGGAGGCCCAAAGATCTCCACAACGACCGGTCTTGCGTTGCCCCCATCCTGCGGTTTCTTGCTCAACAATGCTGTTACTGTATCCGTAACTTTCCCGCAAAGCGTCCGGCCAAGCGTTGACTTAATATGAAATGAATATTACTTAATATGAAATTTTTGAGCAAGTCCTAAATCTACAGCTACCAGCAGTAATAGAAGCTTAGATAGACTACAGCTTAGCTTTAATTACTGCCTGACGCTGTTAGCTGTAGCGGTACAGAGGTTTTATACTTAAATGTTTTTGATCGGAAATTAGGGATGATGGCTACTTTTTATCATCCGTCAAAAACGAAATTTAGTCCTAAACATGTTTGAAATAATTAGGCGTGCCGTCACAGTTTTGCAGTTACTCATTTTTAAGACCTGAGGGAAAACAAAACGAGTAAGGTTTTTCAGTTTCAGTAGGAGCGCAATTTAATGATCAACAGTTCATAATTCATTATTGATGCTGTCATCATCCCACTTGTAAAAATATAAGTTTCTATCTAAATTAAGATGTGTATGTTCGCCAAATATTAACTTATTTCCTCATTTAGATAATATTACTAACAAACCTACCGTAGTCTATTTTTACAGCGTTTATTTTAGATTTATTTCACTTGATTTTGGTTTTGCATTGTTAATTGTTTTGTGATTAATAGTGTCATTCAGTGGTGTTATTAGTGTCATTAAGGGGTGTTGTTTATCTTGTGTCATCGGTGAAAAGGTTTTATAATGTAGTTTCATCGAATTCGAAATGAATTTGAATCGTCACTAGTGAAAAACGTGATTGCTGTTAGTTCATTACTAATATTTATAAGTTTAGTGCATTTGTGGTATTTAAAGCGTGTGTGTTACATTTTTGGCAGTGTATTTTTATGGTATTTTTTTTCCTTTCCTTCGCCTAACTTTCTTTTTTGCCCATCCATTCCTTAGATCCGACTAAGAGGTGTTAACATTCACGACAAAAATTCCATTACTTTAAAAAAAACTGAACTTTTTAATTTTACGAAAGCACGAAAAATGTTTTTGAGAAAGGATTTTTTGGATGCAGTGTCGTGTATATTAAAAACCACAGCCCTATACAGGGTGTAACATAAAGGTGCAGTAATACTTTAAGGTGGGCTTCTACTTATCAAACTGAACAACTTTTGTCCTACAACTTTTTTTTGATTTTTCATACAAATCGATCAGCTAATCGGCTAGTTTAGTATGAATAATCAAAAAAAGAATTCGCAATTTCAGCAAAGTTGTAGAACAAAAGTTGTTCAGTTTGATAAGTACAAGCCCACCTTAAAGTATCACTGCACCTTTATGTTACACATGGCTGGTTGAACGATGCGACAGACGCATTATCGGAGATGAATAAGACGACGAAACTATACACCTGTCCCCAAAGTTCCCACCGATGGTTGACCATAGGTGCCACGGGGAAAGATTTTTAGTTTTACCTTCTATTTCACCTCCCTAAATGCGTCCGCCGTTCAATTTGACTCCTATACACGGTGACCTTTATATCGATTCGGAAATTTTTAAGCGTAATTCGATACAATATCAATTAAAAAATATTATATATTTGCAATAATCTTGAAAATTCACCACTTTTTATGTGCAATTATAAGTGGCCATAGAGTGCGTATGAATGAATGACGAGTGGTAACGTTGCCTTATCAAAATTCGTGTTTACATACTTTATTTTAAACCTATAATGTCACTCTCGTGATATCAATCTTTCCTTCCTACTTTTGCGGCCTTGGGACCGGCAAAACAACCTACCTAATAAATTAGGTAGGTTGTTAAAGCGTAGTTAAAAATGAAATCAACGATATTTACACTAAATCAACACTTAACTTACATTTAAAAGTTATTGGGAGCACTTTGTTCAAAGTCTTGCTAGGCAGACATACTTTGCAAGCATTTGCGTTCAGTACTGAAATTGACGACAAAGAGCCACACAAACGGCAGAAACCAATTCTTAAGAAAATTGTTTTAAACCATTCGTAACCATTTTTTTCATAAAATAATACGTTGCTATTATTACTTTATTTTTTTGTAACTCTACAGGGCCAAAGCTTTTTACCCATTGAAGATATATATTTTTTGTAACTGTGTAAGTTTTAAAATGTTAATGGCCATCAATCATGCCAGTATTTACATTATAACCACGCGATTTGTAGTACAATTTATATTTTTGCACATCATGACTTTATAGAATATTTAAGAAAATATATTGTCTTGAGACACATCCAAAAATTTTTTTCAAATTCAGTCCTATTTTTTATTTAAAAAACATTCTTGAAAGCAGCGCACATGGCTAGCGCACCATACTAAATATTCCTGGCGGCGACTTAAACAACTGTTCAAATGTTTTGTGCTATGTCTGGCGCCGGTTTAAAGCGAAATAACTAAAGAATCATCTGTTACCAAGTATCTTGTTACTCGGATTATAAACATTGTAGTAAAACTACATTAGTATGTCCGTTTTTAGGGTTCTTTATTATTTAAGCGGATTATACTATTTAAAAATATGAAATATATGACTTCAGTTTTTCTTATTGAACTATAATGTATAGCGTGTACCGACTACCGACTCACGCCTAAAATTTTCCGGAACGATGTAAAAGTCATCGTGTATAGTGATTTTTTACCCCTTTCCGATAACTTTCGCTTTCTTTTGGTTTCAGTTAAATGAGTGAAGAATCGAACTTGTTTTTGTTTTGATTCAATAGTGAAGTGATATACTAAGTGATGTTATCTATTATGCTATTGTTTGTTTTTATTGTTATTAATTGTAATCTAGGTTGTTATTGTTTTGTTACTTGTTAACACGTAAGACTTGTGATTTCTCAACAATAATTTCGTAAGTGCCGTGGAAACTGTGGACGCCATAGTTATAAATCAACCCATGTAACCATTTCTATACTATTAAACTCACAAAAGGACTAAATTGCCTTTTTTTAAAACACCTACCCGACGGCCATAAACGTATTTTACTTTAGTAAATACATATTAGATTTTCTCTCGATTGTTTTGAAATTATTGTATCATTTTAAAAAAATAACGTCAATCGGCTCATAGGGAATAAGACACCAGCAATTTACAATACAATACAATAATATACATTGCTGGACAGTTGAATCATTCGGCTCTTTTCGGTATGCAACTAAAAACAACACGTCAGCAAGTTACAACACGATAATAATTTAAATTGCTGGACTGTTAAGTAGTTGGCTCTCCTCGGTACGCCAAATGATACGCCAGCAATTTCCAAGACGATTATAATATAAATTGTGCAAAGTGAAATGTAACTTTTATTGTAAATGAAAATTTGAGGTATCTCTGTATTAATTTGTTTATTTTTCTCTTAAAACTTACTTATTGTAATTAAATTAAATTCTCAGGAGCTACGCTCTGTGCGTTGGGCTACGTCATTTCATTTTCTTCTCTTTCGTAAAGTGTAAATACCTGTTAGGTTGTATTTTACTACCTAAAGCTAAAAGGAACTGTAAGGTTTTAAGTATTTTAAATATGAATTGATTGAGAGAACTAGCAAAGGTCAACGGCCGGGCACAGTGCACAGTTGCGTTGCGGCCCGGCACGAATCCAGCGATGTAAACAAAACAGGGCCGCACTACGAGAATATTATTTATTTAAGTAGGCAATAATGGAATGTGGCGATTTTTTTTAGAATTCGGTATGGTCGCTGAAGAAAAATTTCTTCAGTTTCGTTTACTGAACTTGGCCTTAAAATAGTTTCAGCTAATTTTGTTAGACCTTATATATTAGTCCTAACATACAGTATAGACACACCCTGCCGCTCTAGATTGCGAACTCACCCCCTCGTCACCCAGATTGATACAGATTGGTTACAGTTTGGTTGTCGAACGTATAGGATTTCGCCGCCATTTTGTTTGTTCCGTCTTTCCATTTTTGAAAAGTCATTTCTGGCCCGTTGTATGAAGTGTCCAGGGTTGGACTTATGTATAACAATGATACCACACTAATTTCACGGATTACAAACCAAAAAAATCCATACTAAAAACACGTTCCTTGATTTTTCACTTTTTCATTTTTATTATTCGTTGGTAATTCCCGCATAATAACAAATATTCTATAGAAATTTCAGCCAGCTACGTATCACGGTTCTAAAGGTCGGATAGAAAGACAGACTGCGTAGGCTTAGTCATAAGGTCCTAAAAACATGTTTGCCAAAAACTCTCCCTAGCGGCTAAACTAACGGTCCGATTGACATCAAATTTTGAAATTAGGAGTTGGATTGATTAACAAAACTTTATTGCACAACATAATAGGAAAGTACAGATAAGATATACAACGTGTAAGAAAGTTATACATGTCACTTACATGTTACTCATCGCTAACAAGCGATCGAAGAGTTTTATGATAATTTGTCGATGGATTCTAAGCAACTTCTGGCTAGCTTGCCATTTAAGGGTAGCTGCCATACAAAAAAAAAAAACAAATATTAAAAAGTGCAAAACCTAAAAAAATGTACTAACGGTTTATATATAACTATGCAAGTTGTAACTATGAGTATTCTTGATGTTCTATCAAGTGGCAGTGTTGGTTATTCCGGCAAAATTTGTTGAAGACAAGCCCCCATACAACGACAATTTTCGCACACGATTTTTTTTTATGAAGCAATCCGCTACCAATTATTGTACAAAATTACGGGTAGAACCCCTGCTCAAGAGGATGACAACTAATATTTTAGAACTATAAAAAAATTGCAGTGAAATTTAAGGGGTTACTCAGTATGGACTACGTAAAACAAAATCAGTCCTTCGGTTTCGGCGTATTCCCAGTTTTTATGGCTGCTGGGGTCAAAGACCGAGCGGGAATCCACCTATTTAAGCTGTATGTATTGCGATGACCATTTGTATGTAAAATATATTTTATGTAAAGATGTATTCTATACTAGGTAAAGACTAACTTGATTTTTTTTGTCCTGTATATGGTAATATGTAAGTTTTGATTTGTAATCTGTTATTAAATGACACATTAATCACATCAGTTTCCTAATAACTATCTGGTACGTTATATTACCTACCAGGTACGAGCGCACGTCCGCAAGGAGGACGGTCGGACACAGGCGTACGGATGGAGCCTTCCCGGGAAATCGGGGCAAGGTCAGAAGCCCAGTCCTAGCGCGTCACTCTCGTCTGGCGGCGTCCCAGTACCCGTGCCGGTGTTCTGCAGGTCAGTGTGTGTACCATGACGTGTCTAGTCTGGGGATAGTAGCTCTCTATGGTATCGTGGAATGAAATACGTTTGTACGACATGAACAAGGCTGTAGAGCTTTCTTTATTCACTTCGTAAAATATAGAACTATACGAGCTAGCTAAATTATATTCTTGCCGTGGAAATCACACATAAAAGGGACCTCTGCCCTGGCGCGCGGCCCCAAATAGATATTACTTTTGATAAAGGACGTCTGTCCTGACTCGCGGTCTCCAATGGAATCAATGTCAACTGTTTCGGAAATCTTTCGAACGATTTACTAGTTTGAATTTGAACTTAGTTTTTCAATACCATGCGCGCTGGCAAGTATAAAAATAAAGTATAAAAGGAGTCGCGAGTGTGTAAATGTAAAGATATACGATCTTTACAGTACCACTACCACGTCGATCCTTCATAAAATTAAAGATTTCTTTGGCGTAGCCAACCTTACGCGCAGGTGACAGGGCGTGTAGCCTTTCTCACACATGTATGATAGTCAGTTTGCAAGGTAGATTAGTTGAACAGAGCCAAAAGCTAAGTGATAGCCCTTCAGATACTTATTTCGGTGTCCCAGTAACCCAGTACTCGTGATCCCTTGGATCGCAAGTTAAGTTGTGTCTCACGATGAGAGAAAGAGTACCTGTGCCAGTATTCTGTAAGTCAGTGCATCTGGCGAACCTTACAAATTAGCCTGCGGCTCGATTCACAACCACCACCTCGTCTACAAATATCTATTTTTTACCCTTGTATCACAATGTAGGTACTATTCCGCAACTGGGTGCAATGACTTTCTGATTACCGCAGACCAATAGCGGAGAGCGAGCCGCGAATGACGCTTCTGTGCGCGGCCGGCGTCAACCTGAGCGGCGGGGTGACGCCTGACGGCGGGTGCATGGTGGGCGAGAGCGTCTTCTACGCCAAGGAGGAGGAAAAACCCGATAACCCTTTATGTTTAGGTTAGTAATTAGTATATATAAAGCTTCGCAAGGCAATTACGCTATTAAATGCCATTTAATAACCTGAAATAGCAGTCGTGTAGCCCTGACAGACAGACAACGTCTTCAAACTCGATATAGCTATGGGGGTTATGGAAATAAAGTGCATTTCATGATGGAAGCAAGCCGCGTTGCACAGTGATAGTGAAGACCAAAATAAGCAATTTGACCCGCAGCAGCGATAGTTTCATTCCTTAGAAACAAGAATGGCGTCATTTATTAGAAAAACTTCAAAAGATTGTACACACGTAACAGCTTCACCGATTTCAACAGTTTTGTATATATCCTACTATAGTTATTTTAAGTTTAAATTAAATATAACTAACACACTGCTGGAAATTGTAGCTTATGTTCGAACTCTAAGGAGCATAGCGTAGCGGTGGTATAACAAGATCACAATCAGTCTTGAGTCCTAAAACAGTGACAACAAAGAGCTTTATCTTAACTGCAACCTTTGCATATTTTGGTACACTTAATGGCTATAACTTTTATGACACTTATGGCTGTTATAACTGTGCTATGGTTACTTTTGTATCCCTTTTGCCACTCTTGGCCGTGCAATAGTTAAAATTGTATCTCTTTTACCACTCCCGCCTTATTTGGTGCGTTTGGACACTCACAGCCGTATGGGATAGAAAACTGGAACTGATCTAATTCTTATACTCGTGATTTTCACTCTTTTACAGCGAAAAGTTATTTTAATGCAATGTAAGTCTATAACAGATACAATTGTAACATACAGGCCTGGATTTCCGCGTTTAGGATTTACTATACGGTCTATAGTGTTTAAAAATAGGAAATTATAGTTTGCAAAAGTTAAAAAAATACGTAAAGGTAAAATTAATAATAACAAAAACCGGCCAAGTTGAGAGTCGGACATGCGCAGTGAGGGTTCTGTACCACCTCTCCTCTCCACACACGTATAGCAATGATACACATTCATTTCAAATAAAAGACACCAACGTATAGTCACAGGTATACTAGTCCTGTATAGTGAGGCGAACGAAGAGAATTTTGCGCGAGAACACCTCCACGCTGCCGCTGAGAGCTACATGCCGGGAAACTTGGGAACCATTGCTCGCACGATTATGAATTAGGTGTAGTTTTGTAGGTGGTTTCACAAGGCATTTATATCTTAAGATCGTGTTAACATAACGGCCGTCGTTTTTCTGCAAACTGAGGAGGAAGAAATATAAAATATTTTTTTCACATTTTTATGCTATGTCAATGGCTGCATTTTTAAAATTGTTTTGTTCAAACACATGATATAAATTTGATACCGATAGTTAGGTAATCTAATGTAGATTAACTTCTCCGTGTGCTCCTGTCTGTAACCGTTTCTCTCTAAAATGGTTAAAATCACGGCGAGGGATGTTTCGGAGGAGTAAAATGGGGAGCGGGGAGTGGGAGGGGTTAGTAACACTTTCGGATTCGACGGGGTCAAATTATATAGAAAGACTTGATTCTATAACTGTACATTTTCAAAATCTGGTCTTAATTAATGCGAACTTTTACGCGAAAAATATTTAAAAAAACTACTTAACCAACATCGATACAGTTTTGTTTTAGACTAAAAATATTTTTATAAATAATGTTAAAAAATTAACTTAACGTAATTTATTTTAAAACTAAAAATATGTCTTTTTTAATTTAAAAAATAATAATTGTTACCTGCTTTTTTTTGTTGAAATCCTTGCAGCCGTTTGCGTTGATTTTTCAAAAAAGTGGCGTCATCTTTGTTTGTAAGGGCTGCTGCTGGTCAAATCGCTCATTTTAGTCCTCACTATCACTCTGCAAAGCGGCTTGCTTCCTTCACAGAACGTAGTTTTCGTTATAATTCCTTATAGCTTATGTAACAAATGGTTCTTTCCAACAGCGTACGAAATGAGTAAAGCACAGCTACACTCGCCGGAAGTGGAGGCGATAGACCGACAGCTGCACTCCACCCACAGCGCCGCGCGCGCAGAGAAGAACCTCTCGTCGCTCGTGTGGATCTGCTCCAGCACGCAGACCAAGGGCGTGGTCATGGTCAGTGGAACACTAAGCTATACAGGGCAGGGGTTCTCAAAAATGGTAAAGGAGCCGATAACTGGTGCTTCTAATCGTCATAACTGATTCGAGCAACTGTTCCCAAAGAACTTATAGTAAATTTGCAAAAAAAAAATGGACTCTAGATACAAATCGGTTAGCTCCAATTTACTTCAGTATGTTGAGTAGAAGCCTGAGTTAGTTGGTCCTACAACAAGTTATAGGTGTACCGTCTAACTGTGACGCCTGAAGTACAAGTTATAGGTGTACCGTCTTACTGTGACGCCTGAAGTACAACATGTTATAGGTGTACCGTCTAACTGTGACACCTGAACTCATAGCACTCGGCTAAGCACATGACTGACTGTTCGCGCAAACCTTCAGCACAGGCCACAGCTTGCCTTGCTAACTTCCGTATTATTTAAGTCCTGCCGCCAAACATCAATATTATTCGCTTTGATGTGTTCCGACATGATTATATCCAGTTGCCCATTGCATTGGGGAATCTTCGTACGCTCGCTTCTATCTTTAGCATCATCATGTTGTGATGCCTGGGATACTTAGCAATTGTGGATTAAAAAAACTCATTGTTAACTTTCAGCAGATTATTGACGCGAACAACCCGGCGGAGGTGATCGAGTCTTTTCCCGTGGCGGACAAGCATGTGCTGTGCGTGGCGTCTGTGCCCGGCGCGACGGAGGAAGACTACCGCGAGTACGAGGAGCGGCAGGACAGGGACACCAAGAGGCATTCAGTGAGTATCCGACAACCACCTATGTGGCGTAATGGTTAAGGTCATTAACTTCACATCAGGAGGCCGCGGGTTCGATTCCCGGCCGAGTCTAACTCTGACTCGGTTCGGTTGGTGGAGGGGCATTTTTAAGCCTGCCTGGCTAGCTACCACCACCTTATCTAAGTCCTGTCGCCAAACATCAATGTTAACAACATTTTAATTGTTTTTAACGCAAGAGGTAATAATTACACTTTTTTTTAATTAAAATCTGACTGCATTTTTTATTACTGCAGTCGGATTTGGAAATAAATTGGATCAGAAACTTGGAAAAATTTTTGGCCAGTCGGGTTACTGTCGCTCCCGGGTCAAGACGAATCTTACGAGACCTCGCACTCCAAAAACATTAAGCTGTTTAGACAATGGAGCGTGCTATGCTCGTAGTTTCTCTGCGTGATCGAATCAGAAACGAGGAGATCCGTAGGAGAACCAAAGTAACCGACATAGCTCTCAGAATTGCTAAACTTAAGTGGCAGTGGGCGGGGCACATTGCTCGTAGAACCGATGGCCGTTGGGGCAGTTAAATTCTTGAGTGGCGACCACTCACCGGAAAAGTGTGGACCGATGACCTGGTGAAGGTCGCGGGAAGCCGCTGGATGCGGGCAGCGCAGAACCGGTCGTCGTGGAAATCCTTGGTGGAGGCCTATGTCCAGCAGTGAACGTCCTTCGGCTGATATGATGAAGCTACTGAGCGTGCCAAAGAAATAAATAAATATACATACATACATACATACATACATTAAAAAACATAACCCTCCTGGCGCCCTCAGATAAAAGAGGTAATACACAAGATGAAGTCAAGTTTCAGAAGACAGAAATAAAAAAGACAAAATTTTTAAAATATGACAATAACAAAACAGGTTAAAAAAAGATAATATCAAAACAGATTAAAAAGAAACTAAAAGTTTCGTCACAAAATACATATCTCAGAAACTATAGGATACATTTTCTGTGTGTGTGGGTGTGAAGGCTTATCTTGGATTATATATTGGATTCCTCTTTGGCTGCGTACAACACCTTAGTTCAACTTAGTTAGACTTCTTCTAAAAATCATCATATCAGCCGAAAAACGTCCACTGCTGGACAAAGGCCTCCCCGAAGGATTTCCACGACGACCGGTCCTGCGCTGCCCGCATTCTTCGGCTTCTCGCGATTTTAGCTAAAACTTTGAAGTTTTCACTCAAACCAATCAACTCATGATGAAGACTGTATGGTGGGGTGGTGATGGGATATGATAATGATGTATGGTGCTAATGTAGGAAAGTGTATGCTGACCTCCCAAAGCCACCAAAGAAAAGAGCGTTGACTTGACTTAAAGGAGAATGTTAAGATGGATGCAAGGGATGACGAGAATGGACTAGATCAGGAGCGAGTACATACATCCGAAGGTTTAAAGTAGCACCAGCAACAGAAATTATGAAAAGCAATCGACTGGCATGGTATGTCCACGAGAGCGAGAGAAGGACCACATGACACGAAGGGTGATGGACATACGGGTGGAAGTAGCTTAGAGGTAGGGGAAAGCCTGTGAAACGATAGTTGGAGTGGCTTCAGAAGTATATGGAAGAGTGTGGAGTGATATAAGAACTTACCAGCATGGGGCCTCAATGGGGGCAAAAAACATACAAATTTGCAATTTTAGTTTCGAAAATTTGTTTCATCTTAATATAACTAAATTTTAAGTAAACAAAAAATGTTTTTGAACTTGAATAACATACAAAACCGACCCCTAGTCAATCGTGACTAATAAGTTAGAAAGATGATTATGGTGGAGTGAAAAGTGAGTCGTTCGAGTTTAGTATTTGGAAAGATTGTTCCAACCGCCTCCGTGGCGTAATGGTTAGTCCATTCGCTTCACACCGGGAGGTCGCGGGTTCGATTCCCGGCGGGTTCAACTTTATAAGACCCGGTTTGGTTGGTGGTAGGGCATTTTTATAGCCCGCCTGGCTAGCTACCACCATCTTATCTATCTTGCCGCCAAACATCAGTGTTAACAGCAGTGATGTGTTTCGGCTTAAAGGTAAGATAGCCAGATCCCTATTGCGTTGGGGAATCTTGGTAAGCCCGCTTCCATCTTCGGCATCATCGTCACTTACCATCAGATGAGATGATGACAAGGGCTCATCAAGTTATCAATTGTTGATTAAAAGAAAATGTTTAATCACTGAATATGGTTATGTTTGTTGTTATACAAGCCGTTAACGGAAACAAATATTTTTCCATACATACATATAACACAGCATCCATGTGTCGTTACGTTAATAACATCGTATAAAACGTAATTTTTTAAGAGCATATAAGAACGTGGTGGACATCATAATCGGATTAACTTTTGTTCTACCATATTTGAATAAACGGTATATTTTTTGAGCCCCTTATAAATGTAATCGACGTAGCTATCAATTTGTAATTTTGTATAAAAATTCGAAAAAAAAATGGCGTTTGTTAACAAAAGTCTTAGATCCAAAGTAGTCACATTTTATCCGAAATAAAACGTGGGAGTGTTCTTGTCTGCTATTAAAAATCATATTGTACAATAAAACAATGTGTGTATTTCCGCAGTCGTTATTTTGCGTGAACAAGAGCGAGTCTTCTGAAAGCCAGAGCAACGGGCTGCCCGCTGGCAGTGCTAAGAGTGACGAGATCGTCATCGGAAGCGCGAGACTGGTGAGCTATTGACGAGTTGTAACTGTTCACTTGATACTCTATCCGTATTTAATATAAGCTTACAACCACAAAGCGCTGTGTGAAGCCATTCTTTATGTTTGGCGGAGAAAAGAGACGACTCCAATAAAATCCAATTATTATTATGTTATATGCTCTAATATTCGCTTATACTATATTCTTTCCCTTTTGTATTTCCAATCTACGGTAGGTAGTACCTACTTTATCCTTGCTGATATTATGAATGTGAAAATGTTTTGTTTATTTGTTTGTTACCTTTTCACCCTTCAACACCTCGACCAACCTTTTCACCCTTCAACACCTCGACCAACCTTTTCACCCTTCAACACCTCGACCAATCTTGATGAAATTTAGCATGCAGATAGCCTGTGTTACTGGAAAGGACATAGGCTACTTTTAATTCCGTGAAAATAGCATAGTCCGATGCAGTTCCTGAAGAAACTGAAAAAAAAACCTCTTTTTTTGGTTAATTTCTTTAATATCACAACGGAACAATGTTGTGAATTGTTGTGATTTTTTGCACAGAGATGTTCGAGGGGTTGGGAAATGACATAATTTACTAATTAGCATATCATGACATAGTTCCCGAGGGATCTAAAGAAAACTCATGTCCACGCTTAAAGCCGCTTGCGGCTCGCGCAACACTCACCCTCAAAGACAGTCATAAAAACTATTCCACCGGGCGAAGCCGCGGGCAAAAGCTAGTTTACTAATAAGTATATCCGGACATAGTTCCCCGAGAGATCTGGGGAAAACTCATATCCACGCTTGTGCACATCGGCGTCGCAACGGATTGAAGTGATTTTTTTGTATAGAATTGGTTGAGGGGGTGGAAAGTGTCATAGACATCAGAATAGATAGTTCCTGAGGGGTTCGCAGAAAACCTAGCGCCCTCAAAGACTGTCATAAAAACGATGTCCACGCGTGCGAAGCCGCGGACAAAAATAGTAATAAATAAGTAGCCTCGTATATTCTATCTTATATGGCACTTTTATTCCCTAGCGACGAAAGAACATATTGTCATGGCAATAAAAAATCGAAGTTGAAATTTTGATGGAGATCGGTAGACACTAATAATCTAAAAAATGTGTGTGTCTGTATGTACATCCGTCAGGTGCTCCAGTTTCCAAACTACTCGATGGATTTGGGTAAATGTTGGGTTGGAAATATATTATTTACATATCCAGCCGTTTTTTTTTCAATTTCCATTATCTTGATTTTTTAGGATTACCACCATAGTGAAAAAAACACTTTATTATTTTACTCTAAAATTACTCTAATGATTTTGATGAAACATAGTACGTATAACTCGCGGTAGTTTGTTATTCTAAGAAAAATTGGTATAAGGTACCTTTATTCTTTGCTACTCAAGATTTAAGCTTATATTTAATTTTTAATTTGTGTATGCCCAATTGGGTATGCTAAAAAAAATAAATGTATTTTTTTTAATTTTTTTTCTGATGGTTTAGACCATTTTGAAAAACTAATTTGAATATTTCATTTTTTAAGCCTCTAGATATTTTTAAATATTTTTTTAAATTTTGAAACCTTGATGACGTCATCGGTTCACATTACTATGAAACGAACAGCCCTATTTCTATGACGATGAAATGAATAGGCCTTGACGTTAACTGTCAAGTCACTCAAGTCAATCATTCCCAAAGGTTTTTTGGCGGGATTTGTGGTAGACGCATTCGTAGTTTTATTTTGTTGTTTTTTCATTGCACCGGCACTAGCATTACAAATCCAACAGCTAAGGAAGCCTAAATACGTCAGACCTGGCTGTATGGTCTTAGTAACCTTTGCCTTGTCCGAAACGAAACTATCACAAAGCCAACACCGAAACGTCAAAGTCAAAATTTACTTGTCATCAAACATCATAATCTATGTATGGACAAGGCCTTCAGAGTTTAAATGTTTTTTAGAACCACAATAAAAATTGGACCTCTAATGAATATCTTACCCATTTAAGTATTTAATTTGAATGACGTTCTAATAATATTTGATTGTTTCAAACGTAGTTTTTGGTGGATGATAAATAAATAGTGCCTTTTTCAGTGCTCGACGAAAGCTCGTCCTCAAATGCAAGGTCCGTAATTGATATGACAAGTAAGAGTGCACGTTCCGTTCAGTGGTGAAATAAGGTTTTATTGTAAACTCGTGACGTCATAGGGGTCAAATGAAGGTTATTGTCCTTTTCCGATTTTTTTACGCAATCTTTTACTTTTTCGAGTGGAAAATGAAAAAATATGGCTTTAAATAAAAATATCTCGAAATGGTTTTTTTATTTTCATGGCTTATAAAAAATTTAGCATACCCAATTACGCCAAACAGTGAAGGATTTACTAGAAAGTATGCACAGCGTGGCTGTACAATTTATTTTATTTCTTTTTTGTAAGTTCTTTTTAAGAGTTTTATATAAATACTGCCTGGTGCCGTTAGGTGCAGTCGACCCTCTTGACGCCGCCCAGTACACCAGTTGTAGAGGTGGACCCGCAACCAGCCAGTGAACCTAAAGAGGCGGCTGTCAGTGGCGTGGAGGACGTCCCAACCGACAGCCCGCCGCTCAGCTCCACGCCCGTCAACGGTAACGCCAAAGATAACCTTACATTACTGCAGCGTCGGTGGCGTGACGGCTAGGGCCGCTACCTTATGTCTTGGGTCGAATCCTGCCACGTACCAATGTGTTTTTGAATTTCGATTTCATATGTACGTTTATCCGACGCTCTTACGGTGAAGGAAAGCATCGTGAGGAAACCTGCACACGCCTGCGAAGAAACTCGAAGGTTGTGTGTGAAGTCGACCAGCCCGCACTGGGCCCGCGTGGTCGACTAAGGCCTAATCGCCCTGATTCAGGGTAGGCTCGAGCCCCTCGGTGGGGACGTATATGAGCTGTTATAATAATAATAATTTTAATGTATTTCATTTCCTTTTGACTTAAAATATTAAAAAACTAATAATAAAGCAACATTTGAATTACAGTTTTCAAAATATTTCATGAATCATGTAGGAGGGCTACATGATTTATGAAATATTTTGAAAACTCATCATGTAGGAGGAAATTTGTAATTCAAATGTTGCTTTATTATTAGTTTTTTAATATTTTAGGTCAAAAGGAAATGAAATACATTTAAATAGAGACAAAAATATTTTTATTTTTGACAATATTATACTGAGACCAAACGTAGGATCTTTTATGACACTTTTTACTTTAAACTATTTAAAAGAAAAAAAATAAACAGTTTTTAATTCAAACAAAATAAAATCTTTATCCATAAAGTATTACTAAAAAAAAGATTTAACGTTCACTTGAAAAAAATATTAAAGAATGGACCGAAAGTAACGCAATATTATGAAAACTAGCTAACTAATATGTTAAATTCACAATTCACGCAAAACACGTTCGCTGTGTACCAGCGCGGCGCGCAAATTGATTGACGACGCGCTTATTTTGTGTATTTCAACGGTTTAGGAAGGTATCTATAGAAAAAGTCTGTGAGACAAATATTTTTTGAAATATTCCATATTATAAATTTATAATTAATTCTTTTTAAATTCCTTCGCATTTGTCTTAACTAATAAAATTAAGTACCTCACTTAAAACTCTCTTTGTATGTCATGTTTGTATCCTGGTAAAGCTTTTGGTTTCGGCCCCCACGATACAAGCCTAGCCTAGTGTAGGGACAACTACTTACTGTATTATCGTATCACTATGTTTCTGGGTGATCAAATAAAATGTATTTATTTATTTTCATTTTGGCAGGGCGTTTATTCGCCCCACGCATGTAATGGCGGGCTAGCAGTCAACCATTATATTTTATTTTGCCTGTAGCGGAACCTCTCGGCTCTCCGGAGCCGGGCGTGGACGCGTTCGCGCAAGAGCAGTCCAACGCCGAGGCGCGCTCCGACGTGCCTCAGGACCGCAAGATGTCCACCGTCATGGCGACCATGTGGCTGGGCACCAAGAGTGGAAACTTGTACATATACTCGGCCGTCGGGAACTATAATAAGTGCCTCGCGAGGTAAGTAACCATCAAAACCGTATAGTCTACATTGGTCTTCCCCAAGGATTTTTACAACCACCTATCTTACGCTGTCCGCATCAAGGTTGTCAGTCCACCGATCGGCAGGACTGGTATTCGCTACTTGAGAACTTAACTGCTCCAACGCCACTTGAGTTAATACTTTGGCTGCCCCAAACACAAATATGTGTCGTACTACGACGTAAAAGCGAAAAACCCATAAAGTTCACTCGTAGTGGCGCCCGCGTTTTATGTATGGTTTAGTGATGTTCCAGATATCCGTATCCGTTACTTTTCTCGCGGATCTTTTACGGATTTTTTATCTTATTAATTTTCAATTAAAATTTTGAGTTTATTAACTCGAAATAATTCCAAATTACACTAGAAAACTTCTTAGAAGACATTATTTTGACTCTTGTATCAAAACACAAACGCTATCTAACCATAAACAAAACACAAGTAATACCCGCGCAATGCAAGCCGAAACATGTCCTGCCTGTCGTTGCGGCGGGCGTGACGTCACCTATCGTTTCATGGTCTCGCGCGCCGACACCGATTGAGTAACAAACTAAAGATCCGTATCCGTGGATCTTGACATCAAATATCCATATTCGAAACCGTATCCGCGGATATAAATTTTATCATCACTAATATGGTTATCCTATGGATCTCCTCATTTTTAATTTGATCAGGGTAACTGCGAGAATAGCAAGTTCCATCGTGCTTTGACTGACCTTGAGCTAAAGCTAAAGTACCAAACAGAATTGTATAATTTGTTGTTCCAGGGTGAAGCTTAACGACGCGATCCTGTCAATCGCGTGGTGCTGGTCGCGGTGCGTGGCCGCGCTCGCGGACGGCACTGCGGCCATCTTCGCGCGGCAGGCGGACGGCCGCTGGGACCTGGCGCGCCACTGGAGCCTCACCCTCGGCGAGCCGCAGTGCTCAGGTACACTTATCTCTCTCTCCCTCTCTCTTTCTTATCGTGTGGCACAATTAAACATGCTATCCAATGGCGGATAGGCGGCGATTGCTTGGTGTTGCAGTTAACATCACCCGCGCTCACGTGTAGGGCATTTAGATTTACACTTACCGACGTGTGCAACGCGACCTTCATACACATCTGCAATCAGATGTGCAGGTTTCCTCACGATGTTTTCGTTCACCTTTAAAGCAATCGGTAAGTATATGTACGTAAGTTTCGGAAAACTCATTGGTACAATGGCCGTCCGGATTTGAACCCGGGACTTCTGGTTAGGAGGACCTAATCGTTACCGGTTGAGCCACCGACGCTTCCCGTACACTAACGTCTTCGTAAACTAGCCTCCTTCTTAATCAACCATAGGAATAAATTCAACGACAGGCTTTCCAGTGAGAAAGTTTATAAATAAACTAAACCTGAATGAAAAAGTATTAATTTATATCAAAATACGTATTCATAAATTCAGCGGGTTTTTTTTTTATATTACTCCTTCGAAATGATTTCCGTCTGTTCGTAAGCACTCCGCTAATCCAGCGCTAAGCAAAAATGGCCATGCCGCCTTATTTTTTCAAGTCACAACGCTAAAAAAACATGGCCAAGCCGTGTAATGGAAGGCCGGTAGGTTTTTTTACTTATGTCAGATGTTCAACATCATATGCGACTATAAGGCTCACTCGTTTTTTATTATTATTTATGACTATGTTATTCCTGTAAGATTTGGCCCTAAACTTTGTTAAATTAATCATGCAAACCGGAAGTGTAATTAGTTACAAATAAATTTGATTGTAACGTCTGTGGCTCCACCGTTAACGACTCGGTCCTCCTAACCAGAGGTGCCGGGTTCAAATCTGGACGGCCAATGTACCAATGAGTTTTTCGAAACTTACGTACATATACTCACCGATTGCTTTAACGCTGAAGGAAAACATCGTAAGGAAACCTGCACACGCCTGCGGAGAAACTCGCAGGTTGTGTGTGTAGTCGACCAACCCGGACTGGGCCCGCGTGGTCGACTAAGGCCCGATCGCCCTAATTCAGGGTAGGCTCGAGCCCCTCGGTGGGGACGTATATGAGCTGATATGATGAAATATAAATGGTTTTATAATGTGATTGTCTCTATTCCAGTCCGCTGTCTAACTGCTGTCGGTTGCACGGTGTGGTGCGGTTACCGGAACAAGGTCCACGTGGTCGATCCACGGGCGAGGCAACTCTTGCATTCGCTTGAAGCCCATCCTAGGCAGGAAAGCCAAGTCAGGCAGATGGCTTGCGACGGCGATGGTGTATGGGTGAGTCTGTCTGCCTAGTAAATGAGTAACACAGCTTCAGAACTTGCTTATCAGGGAAGAACAGAAGCAGATGCACGAACTATAAAAGAGTAAGACAGCGCATTAGTAGATGTGTTTTTTTTAGTGGCTACAATAGGGGTGACGACAGCATCAGAAATAAATTATGAATTCTTGATCACTAAATTGCTCTCCTACTTAAACTTCGGTAAACCTTACTCGTTTTGTTTTCCATGAAGTCTTCGATTTTTAATACGCCAAAATCACAAAATGAGTTCATAAATGACGCTGCAAAACTATGACGTCACTCCTAGGTATTTCTAACATTTTTAGAGCAAAATGTCGTTTTTGACAGATGATAAAAAGTAAATCAGATGACTAGCATTCGTCATCCCTATTGTCTATGGGCATCTATTTTTTTAGCCTATTGCTCAAAAAGAAGGGTAATGTTTTTCGAGTGTTTGTATGTGTTTGTTTGTTTGGCTGAGCTTACAAACCTACAATACATTTCAGAGTGCAAGTTTACATAGGATACATTTTTATCAGATTTTTGCTATTCAATTAATTCCACTTTTTTATCCAGGTATCAATAAAAATGGACTCAACGCTCCGACTTTACCACGCCCACACGTATCAACACTTGAAGGACGTGGATATAGAGCCGTACGTGAGCAAGATGCTCGGCACTGGCAAGCTGGGCTTCTCTCTGGTGAGGATCACGGCGCTCCTGATTAGTTCCGGACGCCTCTGGATTGGAACTAGTAATGGGGTGGTCATATCTGTGCCGCTGTCTGAGGGATGCCCTTCACCTGGTAAGCTCTTCTGGTGATATCTTGACATGTAAAGATGTAAGATTTTTAGCGCAAAAGATGCACGTTTAATATTTCAAGATATAAGCTTTATGAGCGTCGGTGGCGTAACGGCTGGGACACCTATGTCCGGGAGATCGTGGTTCGAACCCTGCCACGTACCAATGTGTTTTCGAATTTTGGTTTCATATGTACGTTGTAAGAAAACATCGTGAGGAAACCTGCACACGCCGCCGACGAAGAAACTCGAAGATTATGTGTGAAGTCGACCAACCCGCACTGGGTCCGCGTGGTCGACTAAGGTCGCCCTAATTTAGGGTAGGCTCGAGCCCCTCGGTGGGGTCATATATGAGCTGAAATGATGATAAGCTTAATGGCGCAGAACAACAAAAACGTTCTGTTCACAATAAGCGTATAGCGTGGAGTGTTTTACGTTATAGTGATTATCGTACAAAAATTGCTGTAAGGTTGTATCGCGATCTTTTGTATTTGAACAAAATAAAAAACAATTCAAAAAGTTTTAATTAAAATCAACTGACAAAAAAATCCTACATTATTACGAATTTCCTAAAGTGCGATGAAAAAAATGTTCTGTCTTATGGTTACAAGCCGTCCTTTAATAGAACCTACGTATTCACAAAACCCATCAAACTGACTTTCCGTGCAGCCAACGCGAGCCTAGCCCGGCGCTCGTCCAGCCCCACCGGCTCGATCCCGTGGTGCTCGATGGCGCACGCGCAGCTCAGCTTCCACGGACACCGGGACGCAGTGAAATTCTTCGTGGCGGTGCCGGGGGCCGCGGGCACGCCGCCGCGGACGCCCGACACGCCGACCCCGTCGTGTCCGCCCATGCTAGTCATTTCTGGCGGGGAGGGGTACATCGATTTTAGAATAGGTAAGCCCTTATGCTTTAATTATAGGACTATCACTCAAGTGCAATGTCGTCTGGCGTGAGAGGCTTGTATGGGTGAAAGACTGACTAACGTCCAGCGCACCCCTCGCCCCGGGAATCCATCTAATGGCGACAAATAGGGTAGTTGACTGATTAGTCATTTGAGTTACTTTATTCCATATGTCAAAAACAAAATTTTCTTTAAAATATTTGAAATAGTGACGATGTGACGTCCAAATTGTGATTTTAATTGATTATAAATTTAAGACGCGGTGGAAAAGACTACAAGTTATGTTTTTGAAACTTAATAGAACGGCAATTGGAATAAAAAAAATGGCTTGTTGTGCTTCCCGAGGGAGTTGTAAGAGGCGACCAAGGGATCAAAACCGAAGGATGGGCAACAGCCTCTTTTCCTCGTACCGTGCCACCAAACTGCAAACTGCGATCGCCAACGTGGCGATTACGGTGAACCCTTCCCCCCAACTCGGGGAGGCCTTTGTCCAACAGTGGACGTATTTTAGCCGGTCATCATCATCACATGCCATAGCAGTCTGATAAGCAATTTATGTTTGATAAAAACAACTACTATCGGTTGTGCTGGATTAAAACAGATTGAGTCTTTAAAACTTGAATATTGATTGATGTTTTTTTATTAAAAAATATTTTTTTCCTAATTTAATATGTTTATCAGTTACAATCGTATATATTTAGACTTTGCATTTGATGTTTAAATATATAAATATATGTATTTTTTTAATAAAAAATTTGAGTGCCTATGGCTGCACCTCACCAAGATTATTGAGGCGCTTTGCACACGACGGGGCGGGGCGGGCCGGGGCGGGCCGGTCAATTTCGCCGCCAACGACAGCACAAAGGGAATCCTATACTACCAACGCACATGGAGGCGGCGCGGTCGGACGCGGTCTTTTTGTCCTCCA
Source organism: Coleophora flavipennella (assembly GCA_947284805.1). NCBI lineage: Eukaryota > Metazoa > Arthropoda > Insecta > Lepidoptera > Coleophoridae > Coleophora > Coleophora flavipennella. The sequence goes on from OX369308.1 coordinate 9,042,124, forward strand.
TGTGCGTTGGTAGTATAGGATTCCCTTTGTGCTATCGTTAGCGGCGAAATTGACCGGCCCGCCCCGGCCCGTCGTGTGCAAAGCGCCTTACTCTTCCTAATTTTTTTGTTGTTTTTCAGTTAAATAACTTTCAAGGGGATCCCCTACCTGGCTAGCTAGTACTTAAGTAACGCCGCCATCAGTTTAAAAAGCCTAATTAGTCGCTGAATATAATGAAGTCTATTTATTTTATATAGAAACTATTGAATCTGTAAAATGTATGTAGTTCAATGTAGTTACAGATAGCGTAAATGCTAAAAGTGGAAGTGAAACGTCGTTAAAATCACACGGGGCACAGTATATATATTAGTACTAACGTTCAGTATGGACACTCCCTGCCGCTCCCTAGATTGCGACCTCACCCCCTCGTCACCCAGATTGATATTGTTTGGTTACAGTTTGGTTGTCGAACGTATAGGATTGCGCTGCCATTTTGTTTGTTCCGGCATTCCTTTTATGAAATGTCATTTCTGGCCCGTTGTATGAAGTGTCCTGGGTGTGCACGGGGTACTAAGTCGAAGACAATAGACATATTTTTATTTGACATAAACACACACCGATTATACAAAATTCAAAAAGAGTAAAACTTATAGAAACAAAAAACAAAAAATAAACACAAAGAAAGAAATAAAACTATAGTCCGGTCAAATTAGACCAAAAAATAGGAGTGAAGGTACAAAAATTCGCACCCAGCTCAAAATTTGTAGGATTGTTCAAAACACTATCATAAATAAAATCTAAAAAATCCTCATAGATCCGATACTTGGAAAAGAAAATTACTCGGGGTCAAAGTTCGCAAAAACGGGTTTTTCGTGATTTTCAGCGAAACGGTAAGTTTTATCACAAAATTAGTTCAGACAAAAATTGTAGATCAGATAATTATAAAAAATGTCTAACTACTTTTTTTTCCTAAGAGCCACCGTTTCTGAGATACAACGTTTCAAAAAGTTGGAATAGTTGTAATCGTCATAATATGTATATACATCACTAAAGCTGCAATACAAGTAAAAATATTATTCTATCGGTCAGTGTAACTTACAAATATAAAATATTATAAATATGAGAATGTCAGATAAAAAGAAACCCAGACCCTCATTTTATAAGATTCGGTCCTCCTAACCAGAGGCACAGATTACTAAATAGTTACTTCGTAACCAGAGGTCTTGGTTTCAAATCTGGACAGCCAATGTACCAATGAGTTTTTACCAATGAGACGTCCATGTGCTTACCGTTAACGGTGAAGGAAAACATCGTGAGAAACCTGCACATCTGTTTTCAGATGTGTATGAAGGTCGCATTGCGCACGTCCGTAGGTGTAAATCTAAATGCCCAACACGTGACAGCGGGTGATGCTAAGTGCAATACCAGGCAACCGCCATCTATCCCTTGGATAGCACGGTTAATTGTGCCACATAGAGAGAGAAAGTAAAGTAGTTTCTAAATAAACTACATTAGGTAGCTATTCTTCATTTTCATCGTTTAAAATTTTCGATATAGTATGTACTCGGCGAATAATTATTTTTAACTGATGGCGGCGCAGCGCTAATTAGCTGGGTGAATCAAAGTTCCCTAACAAAATTGTCTTCCATAAAAACTGATAATTCTAATCCACGTGGATGAATTGGCCGCTTATAATGAAACTTTGTGAATATAAGTAAAGCAAGAAATTGTAGTACTATAACATAATTCAGAAGAAGTAAAGCGAATTTTAGAATTGCTATGGAAAACTTAAAATCTCAATATTTTTGTGAAAATATATTTTTTATTAAAAAAACTGTTCACTTACTAGAGTTTTGTTTTTTTGCTCAAATGTATAAAGTTACATTAGACTAGGTTTTATGATTTTTGAGAAATTTAAATTATTTGTAAATACACATTGAGACTGAAACTAAGAAGATTTTTATTAGAGACTCGTATATTTAATAATTTAGGTAAGAAAAAAGTGAACATTTAGTGTATGGGTACAAGGGTAAAAGGTACTTCATTATAAATGTAAGACGTCAACAATACGACTATAGGGAGGGAGGTCGTCACAAGTTCAAAGCAAGCAATATGCACGTTGGCTAAGATAAGACACATTCCTACGGCTTAACGCTTTATTTATAGGCACTTGGACTATATCCCGAGTTATCAAGTATTTAAGCTGCTTCGCTTCTTAGAGCGCTTAAAGGAACATTTAAATTTCGTTCACATTCCCAAACAAATTGAAAAACACTAAGACAGTTACTCGTCAACTGTTTTGGCCCACATTTAGTGACAAAAATGCATTTGATACACTCTTCCTCTTATTATGTGGCGTAAACCGTGCTATTCAATACATATATGTAGGGTGTTAAAAATCACGAGTGAAATTTCAAGGGGTTACTCAGTATTGAGTAACGCTCACAGGAAAATCCATTAAAAAACCTAACTTTAAAAAAAACTTCCCCTTTCCCATTCAAACCGAGAAATTACGAAGAGGAAAATTTGTAGGTAAAAAAATAAATAATAATTATATTTAATTATGTAAATTTGTATTTTAAGGTGTCTCTTTGCAAGTGCGCCCGATACTGTAGGTACGTTGCCATCCTTGTGAGTTCCACAATGTTCCCAGTTTTTATGCCTACTGCCTTACAATTTAAGAATGGACGGATATTCACTTTTTTGCGGGATAAATTACGATGACGCATTTTATGAATGGTGAAAAAAATGGATTTTTTAATATATTTTTTCTTTTCTATACAAAATACAAATTATATTCTTAAAATATCACTCGTGATTTTTAAACATCCTGTATAGCAAATAGAATAATGTAAACGGCGGCGGCGTTTGCCTGGTGTTACGCTTATCTTCACCAGTAGTCAATTGTAGGCCATTTAAATTTACACCCACAGACGTGTGCAATTGAAATGTCACATGACATGATCAAGAAGGATCGCGGGCGAATAGACGTAGTGTTGGACGGCCCTTACCAGGTGAACTGAATGACGTAGTGTTGGACGGCCCTCACCAGTTGTTCTGATAGACTTATCCTTGTCTCTTTTTTATTAAATAACTGTCCGGAATAGGTATTCTTTAAAGTTTGTTTGTATTCAACTAGTTCTTTTGTATGTGATCTAATAATAAGCGGTGGTAGCTCAGTGCGGCCTGTGTGCTCGCGTCAAGTTATGATCATTACCTGGATGGGTTTGACATATAGTGACATTTATTTAGAACGTTTTCGTGCTACACAAGAAGCCGTTAGTGCCGTAAATTCCTGACAATGAAGTCAGCCACTAGCCCTACAAAGTCCTCTAATCCGGAGTTGCAAGTGTGTGAAGTATGGCCTATTCTTCCCGTTTTTGGGCAGAGACCTGAACCCTAGCAATGGGACGTTATGGGTTGGTAACGAACTGAGGGCCACTATCCACAGACTGCAACGAGCCCATGCTCGTGTGCAGTCTGTGGATAGTGTAATAAAGATTATGGGGGGGGGACCAATAGAGATTACGTCATTACAACGAAGTTTTTTAAAATCTAAAGCGCTTATTGTTTGGTTTGATTGAGATACTACTCAAAACAAAATGAGGACCGCCTAAGTTTTCTCGGCACATTTTCATACAGAGAGGTGGTCCAAACAGCCACGATTTTTTTTAAATCAAGCAAAATGAGGAAAAACGAAATGATGTCATAAGGTTAGATCCCTGGTTCCCGAGGATCAGCATTGTTCCTTTGTGTGTAGAAGATCATAACATTCTGCTGATTCTCGGGAAATCAGATTATTTTTTATGGAAACTTTGCCAATTTAGTGTGTGGTCTCTTCTGAGCAGTCTTCTGAGTTACCGAGGGTCAGCAGGATGTTGCGCCCTTTGACACATTTGTTGCCAAGGATTTAACCAAATTTTTTTTGTTTGATACCTCAGATCTTTCGACTAGGTGAACCGAGTTCGTTGATTCTTATTTTATTTGAAAGCTGGTGCTTCCCGTGTTGTCCCATATATTTTTTTTCAAAATCGGTGTAGTACTTTATTAGAAAATTAACAAAACATTAAATTGACATGAAAGTAAGAATGCAAAATTGTACTAAGTTGTTGCGATGGTAGTCGGTTTTTTAACGTGTTTGGAGTTCTCAATTATGTTTTGAGTAGTATATTATAACGGTTGTATTTCTACTAAAATGTTCCTTATTTTAACCACAGCTTTAACGATACCATTAATTAACATCAATCATATTAAGTTAACTTTTCACGAGTCATTATTAATTTTATTTCAAGATTAATATGCAAACATTTCATTGAACAAACATTTAAAATTTTAGTGGAAACGCAATCCTTTTTTGTATAATTACCCCATTTTTGTTCAATTTCTTTTTTTTTAATTTCCTTCGCCAATAGAGGAGCACGCTGACGACGTCCGTGATACTGCCTCCCACCTGATCGTTTGGCAGATTCTAAACGAACCCTGAGCGTACCTGTTAAAAATACTAGTTAGAAATACCAGTCGTTATAACGGTACGTCTCATTGTCTTGCACGCTGCTATCGCTTGGGATGAACAGAAATTAATTATATAATTATGAAGAATGGAGACCTGGTCGTCGGGCCGAGAGAGACGAAGCTATTGGACAGACGAGAACGCATTTATATCACTTTTTCGGCCACGTATCGTGATAATTCCCCATATTTATTAGTAAAGTAACTAGATTGCGAAACTTCTAGGCCTTCAGTCAGTGATAAAAGGCATAATAATGTGTATCTCCTTCTCTTTGAAAATCAGAAAAAAGAAAGAGACAGATATAAGCACATAACGTATCTTGTTTTATTCACGGAGCTGCGGCCTACTATAGAGACAAGTAATCGTGATACTAAACTAGAAGTATGAAAGTTCGAGTCTATCATCGTATAGCTCTGTCCCTCTCGGTGTATGTATCGGCTGATAACTGTCACTAATATGTTATTAACAGCTACTTTTAACAGTTATGGCTCACTGCATGTAGTTGGTTTCATACGTGTTCACAAATCATAACTCATTAAGCTTGCAAATAATGTAACATCACTAAATAACATGAAGGTAAGAAATAAATGGTTAATGAACAATGGTTGTGATAGTTAAATTTTATTAACACAACAAATAACAACCCTAATTTTTTTTTGTCCAGTTAACGTGTATATTGCTAAGTTCGTAAAGTCTTATTTGAATAATTGTGAAAATTAACTACGTTTTTTTAGGTTATTTTAATTGCTATTTGTGCTATATTTTTTACTTTGTACTTTTTGTTGTTCCTAGATTATCACTTTTTCAGGTAAATTTTATTTTTATCCTCCCACACCGTGGACGCACGACCTGTTGAAGTTCGCGGGAAGCCGCTGGATGCGGGCAGCGAAGGACCGGTCGTCTTGGAAATCCTAGGAGGAGGCCTTTGTCCAGCAGTGGACGTCTTTCGACTGATATGATGATGATGTCATGCCGACATCATAGAATTGATCATTTCATGTACGCGACAATATCCGCTGCCCACATCATGATTTATTCTGGCCAGATCAATGAATGAGTCAGCGTTTGATAATATGTCAATCTACGTTTGATGAGATCATGAAATGATCATAAAAATCTGAGTTGAGCGAGCGAAGCGTGCGATAATAGGTTCGTTAGGTTAGACGATGATACTGTCGAAGAGACTGTATGAAATACAACCATTTCATGAAAAGTTCAATTTTATTATTTTAAAAAGAAAAGCCCTGAGTTACAGACTCACTCACTCACTCACTGATCCATTGGCGCCCAGCTCAAGCTCTTGGAGAAAGAAATCAGAAATTTTGAACAGAGGTTACCTTTATGATGTAGACAAGGAGCAAGGCGGATGGTAGAACGTGTACATAAAAAAACCGCAAATCGATGTACAGTTTAGCCGTTTGGCACACGCATACTAAACAAAATTTTTGACCCGCAGTTCTTTAAAAAAATCCCTTAGGAGGAAAGTGCGGAGTCGTAATTTTTTTGTATTTTTGGAAGAAACCTATCGCGTGTGGTATCAAATGAAAATAATTTTCAAAAATAATTTTCAAAACATACCAAGTTTGAGCTCCTCCAGATACGATATGGCTGATTATTTTTGTACAATATACCACAAATGTTACGTGATATCCTCATATTTAACCCTAGGAAACCAATTTTGAAAATAATTTCATTTAGTATTTTTTTATAATTTTCAATATTACAAAGTGACACAGTACGTATATGTAACGTATCTGCAGTACAGTTCCATAAGTCCCTTAAAATAGGTACTTAAGTAGAACTGTGTCACTTCCCACAGGGTCGAGAAACAAGCGGAAAGATTTTTAGCAGCGGGAAATTTGTTACTACTTTAATTGAATCGCACTAAATTTCATAATTTTCAGTCCAACTCATTAGCTCAGCAAGGGCGCTTTTTATTGCAAATTATAAAAAAAGACACTGTGTTGAATTATTCTTTATTCACGCGATGAAAAGTAGCCTATGTCACTTCCCACCTCGTCAGCCTGCTCTTTACAAAAAATCTGGTTGATGCCTTGCTTCGTTGTAACGTGAAATGAGGACAAACAAACACACTCACATTTAGAATATTATACTGTCACATAGTAAGGACTAGTACCAGAAACCATATTCATACATACATTCTATATGTAACGGACAAAGCCCGAAGTGCTGCCTCATCAAGGTTAACCCGGGTATAGCATGCCGGCATTACCCATGTTGCTCAAATTCGTTCAAATACAAATTCAAATTCGGGTTTTACCCATGTATAGGTACACCTACGTTTACCCAATGCATTCGCTTCGCTCCTCGAAACGTATAGTACCTAAAATGACCCAGCTAGCGTTCCCGCACTAAAATTAGTGTTCTACCCAAGGAACGTGGGTTGTATTAGGTTAATAAACCTACGTTTACACTTTCTCGAAATACCCATAACATATACAACAAGAAATATTTTATGTAAACTAGTCTTATTTTTGTAACCGGCACCATTTAATACACGTTGTACATCACATTTTATACACGCTGTACATCACATTTAATACACGTTGTACATCAGATTTTTTGTTGTAAAACAGTGAAATTTGTAAATAGTCTGTTTACAATCTGTATTTTATTAATTGGACTGGTACATACATAGATAGTGATATCTCCAACGGCAAATTACCCTTGGAAAATTAAAACCTCTTCCTTCTAAAACTAAAAACATTACTCCACAGCTGACTCAGAGATGGAAGACAGTGTCGTGATAGCCGATGACGGCACCTCCACGGGGCAGTCTACGCTCGCTGAACGCGCGTCCAGAAGCCACCTGATCGTGTGGCAAGTCGCGACCGCCTAACGCAGGCCACGCCGCGCGCGCCCTCCCTCCGAGGCTGATTACGTGTACGTGTGTACGACGGAGAAACACGAGGTTTTCGTGGTGTGATTTGATGCGGCAAATGTAGGTGCGCAGTGGTTCGCATTGCTGTTTTGGGATTTAAATTTTCGAATATTGGTTAATGGTATATCAGTCAAAGCATTTTCAGGAAATCTAGGTCAGATTATTAAATGATATGTTCTCTATAACGAGACTGGCGGGAACGGTGTTGTTGATAATGCCTTGCAGTCAATAATTCTTAAAGCAAGTTTCTAGGAAGCTGGTTGAAATTTCAAAAGGTTTCTTAGATAAAATTTAAAGCGAGGCAAGTCATGGTGAGCTTAATTACTTAACTTGCTGAGAGATTCTAAGAGCAAAGTACAAAATGGTAGAATTTTAAACCAATGTGCCCATCTAAGGTAATGCGTTCAATTTTGTACGAATAATTTACCACGCCACTTTTTTGTGATTCTCCTGGCTTCACCATCTTTTATGTGCAGTGTGCATATACCGGAGTGGTAGTAAATAATAATTCGGGGACAAATCACACATGGTCATCTGGCCCCAAAGTAGGAATGCCTGTGTTATGGGAACCAGAGACTGATATATACATACTTATATACGTTTAAATACATACATATATAGATATTTAGCACCAAGACACAGAGCAAACAAATCTGCTCATCACACAAATGTTTGCCCTGGGTGGGGGGATCGAACCCACAACTCTCGGATCAGCAGTCAAGAGCACTAACCACTGAGCCACCGAGTCAGTCAAGTAGCTTAGCACGATTTGCGTGGTTGCGTCTATCACACGCACGGTTATTTCCTGGATGGGTTTGACTGTTAGTGGCATTTTTCTCGACCGTTTCCGCGCTTCGCACCAACCCGGATTTGGTCCCCCTGTGTGGAGTATAGCCTGATTTTGGCAAGTTTGGGAAAATACTTGTGTCCCAGCAGTGGGGGTTGTTAACAATAGTCCAACCGCTCATTTAAAACATTGTGGGGGAGAATGACAGTGCTGTCATTGCACTTTTATGCAGCGCTGTGATGCACTTGTAATAGGAGCAGGCGAAGTATTTGACTGTACGATAGATAAATCTTTATTTAAGGCTGTTTTCACAGCTATTCGGGAGACCCGTACTAGAGCGGAAATACATGGGAGGTGCTAGAACATCGTTTCACAGCGACGTACGGGACACGCACCCAGACTCCTGTACACTCCTACGCTAGCGCCTCGATGCACATTCATCGTTTCACATCTATCCGGGAGCTACTTATGCGGCCCGTACGCCTCTCCCGGACCGCTGTGAAGTCAGCCTTATAAATGTACTTTTAAATAGTTTTTGAATTTACCCACAGTCGTGCGAACCACTGGGTGTCCCAAAGTGTCGTCGGGGTAAGAAAGGAGTAACGCGAAGTGTTGTAGTTTATCAAAATTCGAGTTTGGTTGCTAAAGGCAATTTCGGGTGTAGTTTGTATTTTTGTGATCGGTCCTTTGTATTCCTATCGTCACATTCATTTTGCAAGTTACATCAGAATACGTTAGAAGATTAATATCGTTCTTGGAATATTCAATAACTTACCGAAAGGGACTTTGGTGGTACAATTTAATAAGAAGACTGGCACATTTTTTTAAAGCGCCTGTAAATATTCCGCAACAGTCTCAGTTCTAAGTAAACCATCCTATGAATTCATTCAGTTGGACAAAATTTAATGGAGGGATCATATCTGCAAGTTGCGACTAGGTGGGTACCAGTACCACTGCTCGCTTACTTATCGATATCGCTCTAACATACTCGTATACTATATTCTTTCTCTTGAATGTTTATTTTATATCTTACAAGTATGTTGCCAATCTAGCGGTAGTACTCATATTAAATCTACGGTTGTCCCTCGCTTAAACTCTAACGCAGCAGATGCGCAGATTTACCACCTATTTAAAAAAAAACACCTATTCATCTGATAATTTAACCAACTACGTTCTACGTACTCGTATTTTGATGTAAATTGCAGACTTTTCCTCGCGTGTGTTGTTTTAATCACGTCAAGTCAAACACATGACGGCGCACGTCATTTGGGTTCGGAACTTGGGCAGTGCACGGCACCAGCGTTTTGGACTTTCATTATTGTACCATTGTACTCTGTGTATTCGCTTCGGCTTCACCTTTTATTTTGCTCGTGAGAGTCTAGGTCTAGCGTTTAAGAGGAGTGTATCCCCGGCGCCCGGACGCGCTCCATACAAAAGAAGTTTGGTTCTTAATTAAATATTAATCAATCAAAGTTAGTGAGTGAAAACACGTTCTAAAAACTAATATCTATGTTTGCGGTTCGTCAGATTTCCGTTAAAATATGTTTTTTTCATAGTGAAACAGGTTCAAAGATTTGTATAAAAATGTAATGAGATAAATAAAACAATTACATTTTTATAGATATCTGAAAAAACCGGACAAGTGCGAGTCGGACTCGCTCACTGAGGGTTCTGTACCACCACATCTCTGGATAAGAAACCTTAAAAATAATAAATCGAAAACTATACATCATGTAAATAATTAAAAATCTGTTTAGCTTGTGCCAATGACGCCCTTTCATACGATACCCCACATGACACGGATAATTCAATTCGAAATTTGGACCGCAGCCGTTCTTTGCATAATTGATTACGTAATTTAAATAAAATCTATATTTTATATGATTTAATTACAAATGTATAGTTTTCAGATTTTTCCCTATACTAGTAGTATAAGACGGTATAACTTGCCAAATTTCATATTTCTAGGTCAACGGATCCTATAAATTTTAATTCCCTTAGAGTGTCGAAATATACGTTTTTTGCGGTTTAAACGGCCGTATCTTTCTTAGAAGTTTTATTTTTACACGGCTTCAAGGGACTGTAGACCGGAGTATATATTTTTAATTTCAACTCGATATCTACGCGTTTCCAAGATAAAGGGCCTTGACAGACAGACGGACGGACAACAAAGTGATCCTGTAAGGGTTCTGTTTTTTCCTTTTGAGGTACGGAACCCTAAAAACACAGATAATCGTTTCTATAAAACGTGTTCACCAAATTTCAATCACTGATTAACAGTGCAAACCTGGACAGGTAAGTACTTTATATTATCAGTAAATAATACTGTATCTAAAAACCAAACTTCGTATGCATGGAACGCGCCCGTGAGACACTCCTCTTAACTGTCATCACATGTCAAGTGTCGCACCCCTCACCCCCCTCCCCGCTCACGCATCCCACTCCCCCCATACCCCTTTGCAGCCTTCGCGCCGCTCGATACCCACAGGTGACATCTGTAGCGGGTAGGCCTTGTTAACTTGTAGTATTCGTTCAGAATCGATGAAAAACTAGAAGAAAATAACTATAAGCGGTACATTATAAAACATAGTTCGATTGGTTTACATGTTAGCTAACACTACAAATTACAAGGACCCGTTATGCCGACGCTATACGAAAAACACCGTTTACACGGCCTTTGATTTAGACTCACATACTCAGAATAACTAAATATATATATTGTTTATAGATAAAGCTTAATCTCAATTAAGGTGTAAAATGTACAAGATTGTAATTGTAACCACCAAATAATACGTTTTATGTAGACTAGAAACAGCGCGCAGGGTATTTCTTAACTAATTGTCAAAGGAACTAGGGCTTCATTTAAAGCCTAACTTTGTGTAAGGTAAGCGGGTGAAATTAGCCAACTACCTTCAAACTTTTCGCGAATATTTTTTTCCCGTTTTAGAGATTAAAGTTGAAGTAGACAATAAGGTTCCTTTGCCAAAACTTGTTTAGAATATCTATAAGAGCCCCATGTTTTGATACTTAATTAACAAATACCTTCTAGCTATACAAAAAGGATGTAGAAGATTTTAATACCTATTTATGATAAATATTAAATGTTATTACTGTAATATGTATATGCTATATGTTCATTAAATATCGAATGGATTATCTCATTTTATACAGTACAGTAATTGATTTATTATAAAGGTTGTAAGAAAGTTAGTGTACGACCCGTTAAGTGGGGTTTCTACACGTCATGCTGAATAACTTACCCCAAGACACTTATAGTCTTCGCAAAGTGGTATTTGCTCGGTTTTTTATTGTTTGTCTGTATTTATACGTTCCGATCGAATGAATTCATTAATAATGATTTATTTTAAGCAATCATTAACAAGTTATTTTAAATTATTTGACGTTTTTATTTTTGTGATATTTTAATGAAATTGTATTTTGAATGTAACAATTAATTTCCAACACACTGTAAGTATATTGAACTATTGAAAAAAAAATGTTGGACTTTTACACAAATCGATCGACCAATTTTGTATGGACAGCCGAATTTTTTTTTGAGGATTGATTTCTTCGTTGGTTTGATAAAGGTACATTGTTCAGTACGACGAGTGGAACCCCTAATCAACGGCTCGAACACAAATGTTGTTACAACCTTTTTAAGGTCGAGCGCTTAGTGCAGTCGTCGGCACTCGGCAGGCAACAGTCACACACACCTGTGTACCCTCAAGTGTGTGACACATTAAAAAAATATATATCTGATAAGTCTCTTTTAAAGTAATTTTCGAACTAATATGGGGTGTAAAAAAGACCCCTTCCAGAAATTTAAACACGGTGTCTTTTCAATGAAACTGAACAACTTTCTCGAAGGAAGGAAGGAACCTGTACTGTATTTGCTAAAAAATGGACTCCAGATACAAAGTGCTAATCCGTTGATCGATTTGTATGAAAAATAAAGAAAATAACGATGCTTTGGTGAGAGTTGTCAAGTATTTTAAGTGGAACCCTCCTGTTTATTCTGGGGTCTTTTTACACTCTGTCTATGTATTATTCATTTCAACCTGACATTCGTTGGTCCACTTATTGTTCAGGTCAAAGGGAACAACTATTCTTCTACTACTTTTTAAATAAACGCCAAAAATTGACTTTCTACACAAACTGTACGAAGACTTCAAAAATTTATGATGTCAGAACAAAATTTGTTGCCTTTGACCGGAACAATAAAAGGACCAACGAATGTCAGGTTGAAATTAATAACCTTGTACATTAGGGAAAAAAAAATTAATCAGTTTTGTGAGTTTATCGAATGCCAATCACATATTTCACTCTGTATTAAACTTTGACGAAAGAGTTTTTATTACTTTAAATAAGTTAGCTAGCATCACACATCACGAATCTTCATATACGTTGTGCTGTTAAAGTTGTAACTATAATTTTATAATGTACATTTTAATAATTTTGACTCTCATACGGTGCAAATAACATATAAGGTCCCCAGGAGGCTCGAGTTTCCATACAAACGTAGTTCCGCTTTAATACAAAAACTACATGCCGGATTTAATCCACACTTTGCGAATATACTGAGTAGACACATACCGATGTTTGTAATTAGTTTTCGATGTACTAATATAAAACGAAAAAAAAAGAGAAGTTTCAAAATTTCAGTACAAAACTAATTTAAGCCTATGTTTCAATTTACTACGATGAAAACTAATTACAAACATCGATATGTGTTTACTATATATATTCTCAATGTTTGGATTCAATTTGGCATGTAGTTTTTGTATTAAAGCAGAACTACGTTTGTATGGAAACTCGAGCCTCCTGGGGACGGTTTGTCAACATATTGCTTGTTTTTTTAATTAATTTACCAACATCACATGAACATCTTGAGGACATGGTGTCAAACAATAACTTTTAACTCACATCAGATTACATTTATAAATGTTTATTTTCACGGTGGGTAGGTGCAGAAGTTCATCCTAACTGCGATAATCGTTACATCGTAATGGAATGAGGAGTTACAGCGAAAGCTATTCCAGCCTGTGCCAGTACAGATTATATCAGCTCATATACGTCCCCACCGAGGGGCTCGAGCCTACCCTGAATTAGGTCGATCGGGCCTTAGTCGACCACGCGGGCCCAGTGCGGATTGGTCGACTTCACACACAATCCGCGAGTTTCTCCGCAGGCGTGTGCAGGTTTCCTCACGATGTTTTCCTTCACCGTAAGAGCGTCGGATAAACGTACATATGAAATCGTAATTCGAAATCACATTGGTACGTGGCAGGATTCGAACGAGGATCTCCCGGGCAGGAGGCGGCGGCCCTAGCCGTTACGCCACCGACGCGCCAGTATCGATTGTTTCTAATTAAATTCCATTTTATTGTATTATTCAATGACGTTCACCTGTTCATTCCTGATGTGAAAATGTTATCTCTTTAATTTTATTATTCATTTCATTAGTTTATGGGGCGCCTCAAACTTTTGTTTTTTGTTCATAGTTTATTAATTAGTATTGCAAGAAAACATTTTTTTCCATGATTATAAAACAGGCTAGGTAAACATAGCCTATAAGTACTCGTACACGGAAAGTTTTCCCCTAAGTTTCAACATAATTTAAAATCTAACATATTTTTTTGTAAGGTTCCTATGCAAATAATTTAACATTATTTTGAATTATTTTTTCGACACTGATTTAATACGTATTTTAAAGGCTCATGAAATGCTCATTCCGGGAGAAATAGTCAGTGGAAATAACCATTAAAAGTTTTCAAAAATCGTGATACCCAGCAAATAGAAGTGGTTGATAAAGTCATTGAAAAAAATAATGCGTGCGCGTCGACACTGCTGTTCAAACGATTATCGCACTTAATGAACTGACTTTACTTGTAATTAATTAATTAATTGTTTATTTCCTTACGTCTGCCCTAGTCGAGAACTTTTCAAAGGCGCTATACCATACCACGAAATTTGGCTATACTCGTAATAGTATTATAGGATAGCGAAGTGCTTTTTAATTAAAAATGGTTGTCTTAAAATTACGAAATTGCTTTTATTGAATAATGTCCTCAAGTTTTAATTCATAATCACATTTACTAACAAGCTAGTGTTGTTTAATTTTATTACTTCTTGTTTGTTTATTTATTTTATTTAATATTTAATCTCTGATTAGCTAATATCTGCAGGAGACGTTAGTAAGAGATGTAACATAAGAGGTTTTAGAGACCTACTAATGAATTGTTTTAATTTGCTCCGAGACTTAAAAACAAAAGCTTTAGCTTAAGTTAATTATACGTTTTTGAAATGTTCTCTGACTAACGTCTTCTGTGCATCCTAGTCAAAACACGTGTAGTGATGTAAATTTAAGTAGGCTTATTTTTTAAGGGTTTGTACACGCAGGGCGTTTGTTTGGTCAGTTACAACAGCTGAAGCGCTAGCTGTCTACGCACTGTACGACTTTTTGTAAGAAACGCATGATTTGAACCTAACGTCATACAATGTAAAAGAACTAGATCTCCGGTTTCATACAAAACAAACATCCAAAAACGTCCGGATGCTTGACAGGAGACAAGGATATAAATATTCAAATGGCTATGTTAGACAGAGAGGAAGAACTGTGAACTAAAAGGGTGATACTGTTGGCCGCATGACCGTGAATCTTGTTCTTCTCCTTAAGGTAATTTCCCAAGCTTGTGCAGTGACTTTGAGTACCTTAGGGAAGAGAAGATCAGTTTATAAGACAGTAGAGTCACTTCTTCACAGGTTTAAGTGACTGATCAAATTGACACCCAATATGAGTTAAGTTATAACTATATTTATCTAAGATATAGATTGGAATACAATATGACTTATTTACAGTAATATAATACTAAGAATTTTTGAAAATAAATGTATCACATATTGACTCCAAACATTCTGGTTGAATATATGGCTTGTAATGTAACTTGCAATAATTATCAGTATTTAAAGTTTTACTCCAGCTACATATATATTTTATTTTAAAAAAGCTTTCAATCAATAGTTCTAGTTGTAAATCGGGCATTATAGAAGTGTTAATGTATAAAAGTTACAAGTTGCCAGCAAGTTTCATTATAGGTATGTCTTCTAACTTAAAAAAATCACGATGAAAATTATTCATTTTTACTAGGTAAGCGTTTGTATTATAGAGTGCATCCATAAGACTCGTGTGCATAATAAAAGGTATGAACTTATGAGATTTATCGATGCCAAACCCTGTCTTAATATTTCTATTATTAATTAAATCTGTTATAGCTTTATTGATTTATTTATTTGTGCATATTACTTTGGGGGGTTTTGTTTTATAAATATTTTTTTTTACTTAAATAAATTTTATCATGAATTTAAGTTGTTTTGTTTAATTTATATTTGTCAATATTTTCTTTCGTACTAAACCTCTTGTATAATCATGAAAAACATCACCCATGCAGTAATCCTGTGCAAGCCTGCTGTCCTAATATTAGGTTTTTGCATAGAGATTAAAAGGTGTTTGGTAAGTTCACACTAATATTACGTAGTACTATTGCCTAATCTCTGCTAATATTAAAAACTCGAAAGTATGGATGTTAGTACCACTTTCACGCCTAAACGGCTGAACAAATTTGGATGAAATCTGGTAGAATAGATTAAGCACTGGATTAATTAATATATATTACATAGGCTTATTTATTTCTCACCCGCCGTGCCGCAACGCAGTGCATTCTCGATTACGGTCAACACGGGCGAAGCCGCGGTCAAAAGCTGATTTTAAGGTCATCATACTGGTGGCTCATGAAACTGAAAAACTTTTATTAAACTTCCTGAAATCGCAAAAAATAACTTTCTTTCCCTTTGTATGGCCAAAGGCTGATCAGCTCTGTGTGAAAAAAATTTGTTGTTTTATGAGTAGAAGCTAGAA
This sequence comes from Coleophora flavipennella, assembly GCA_947284805.1. Lineage (NCBI taxonomy): Eukaryota > Metazoa > Arthropoda > Insecta > Lepidoptera > Coleophoridae > Coleophora > Coleophora flavipennella. Next base: position 9,058,217 of record OX369308.1, read on the forward strand.
GCCCTCTCCAAAGCTCTATTTTACCTAACACCACACACAATTTTCGGGTTTATTACAAGGACGTTCTTACCCTACTTGGAAGAAAAGACTGACAATGTTGTATGCAATAATTTAGGATTGGATTTAAACGCACGCATTAATGAATGAATGACTAAATAACTAAACTTTCGGGTTTATCACAAGGACGTCCTTACACTACTTAGAAGAAAAGACTGACAATGTTGTATGCAATAATTTAGGATTGGATTTAAACGCACGCATTAATGAATGAATGACTAAATAACTAAACTTTCGGGTTTATCACAAGGACGTCCTTACACTACTTAGAAGAAAAGACTGACAATGTTGTATGCAATAATTGAGGATTGGATTTAAACGCACGTCCTTACACTACTTGGAAGAAAAGACTGACAATGTTGTATGCAATAATTGAGGATTGGATTTAAACGCACGTCCTTACACTACTTGGAAGAAAAGACTGACAATGTTGTATGCAATAATTGAGGATTGGATTTAAACGCACGTCCTTACACTACTTGGAAGAAAAGACTGACAATGTTGTATGCAATAATTGAGGATTGGATTTAAACGCACGTCCTTACACTACTTGGAAGAAAAGACTGACAATGTTGTATGCAATAATTGAGGATTGGATTTAAACGCACGTCCTTACACTACTTGGAAGAAAAGACTGACAATGTTGTATGCAATAATTGAGGATTGGATTTAAACGCACGTCCTTACACTACTTGGAAGAAAAGACTGACAATGTTGTATGCAATAATTGAGGATTGGATTTAAACGCACGTCCTTACACTACTTGGAAGAAAAGACTGACAATGTTGTATGCAATAATTGAGGATTGGATTTAAACGCACGTCCTTACACTACTTGGAAGAAAAGACTGACAATGTTGTATGCAATAATTGAGGATTGGATTTAAACGCACGTCCTTACACTACTTGGAAGAAAAGACTGACAATGTTGTATGCAATAATTGAGGATTGGATTTAAACGCACGTCCTTACACTACTTGGAAGAAAAGACTGACAATGTTGTATGCAATAATTGAGGATTGGATTTAAACGCACGTCCTTACACTACTTGGAAGAAAAGACTGACAATGTTGTATGCAATAATTGAGGATTGGATTTAAACGCACGTCCTTACACTACTTGGAAGAAAAGACTGACAATGTAGTATGCAATAATTGAGGATTGGATTTAAACGCACGTCCTTACACTACTTGGAAGAAAAGACTGACAATGTTGTATGCAATAATTGAGGATTGGATTTAAACGCACGTCCTTACACTACTTGGAAGAAAAGACTGACAATGTAGTATGCAATAATTGAGGATTGGATTTAAACGCACTTCCTTACACTACTTGGAAGAAAAGACTGACAATGTTGTATGCAATAATTGAGGATTGGATTTAAACGCACGTCCTTACACTACTTGGAAGAAAAGACTGACAATGTTGTATGCAATAATTGAGGATTGGATTTAAACGCACGTCCTTACACTACTTGGAAGAAAAGACTGACAATGTTGTATGCAATAATTGAGGATTGGATTTAAACGCACGTCCTTACACTACTTGGAAGAAAAGACTGACAATGTTGTATGCAATAATTGAGGATTGGATTTAAACGCACGTCCTTACACTACTTGGAAGAAAAGACTGACAATGTAGTATGCAATAATTGAGGATTGGATTTAAACGCACGTCCTTACACTACTTGGAAGAAAAGACTGACAATGTTGTATGCAATAATTTAGGATTGGATTTAAACGCACGCATTAATGAATGAACGACTAAATAACTAAACTTTCGGGTTTATCACAAGGACGTCCTTACACTACTTGGAAGAAAAGACTGACAATGATGTATAAACAATAATTTAGGATTGGATTTTAACGCACGCATTATTGAATGAATGCCTAAATAAACGAATTAACCAAAAATTTTAAACCCTCTGCATAACAACTTAATCCCTCTTTTTTGGCCATTTGGGTAAAAATGTTCCTATGTCCGGCCACAGGAATTATTTTTTTCCCGTAGCCACTCACGGGATCAAGACGAATCTAACGACACCTCGCACTCAAAATTCATCTAGCCGTTTAGGCTACATACAGAGCGTGCCAAACAAACATACATACATACACTTGAAAAACATAACCCTCCTTCTGGCACAGTCGGCTAAATATGCTTTAACTAACACTTAACCTCTATATCACAATTGATGTTTGGCGGTATGACTTTGGTAGCTAGCCAGCTACCGCCAATTAAATCGAGTCTAACATGTTGACCCCACCGGGAATCGAACCCGCGACCGCATGGTGTGAAGGGACTGGACTAACCATTACGCCACGGAGGCAGTTAAATAGAATAAAACACATGACTTATATAATACAGTTTATTTTCATGAAAATAAAACAATTCTATAATGCAAAACAACGCTAATACAGCAGTTAAACATACAAACAAACTTAGTAATGTTAATTAAGTGCGTACAGTTTGTGCCCTTGTTGTTGATCTAGTCTCTACAATACAACGCACGTTTGCATTGTCGTTAGGGCACACAAGTACCTAATCCTTTCATTGCAATAACTATTGCTAATTAATAACCTATTGTATTTTTTAGTCTTGTACTAAATTAAATAAAAACAACACAAGGACTCTTTACTTTTTCATTTCTTTTATTTTTATGCCACTGACGAAGCTACTATTCTATTACTCCCTCAAATACCTATGCAGCTTGTAGGTGTTGTGTCATATTTTGTGAAAGATACTCCTCAAAATATGACACAAAACAAAATTATTTTGTGATACGTACGTATAGAAAAGGTAAATTCCTTAAAAGTGAGTATTTTTGTGGCTTTTTATGATTGATGGTGTAAGTTATCAAACAATCTGAACAAATTCAGTGAAATGCTTAATGCCGACGCTTGAAGTTTTGGATTTAGAAGTTGCCATTGCAGTTTTCTAATTAAAAAGTTTAACTTTATGAACTCATTAATATCTTTTTGTGTTTCACAGGTAGGCTGGCTGGACTAATGCACCATTTTTTGGGCGTTTTCATTATTGCCGTGAAACCCATTAAAACGTGTTTTCTTATGCACTGCGGTGACACCGCGTTACTTTTTGCATTTTCTTTTTAAATTAAAATAAAAACTGATGAGGCCGCCACTGTGCCTCTGGGACTTTGCCCGCTTTACATAAAAAATATAAACACAATGTAAACACTCACAAAATATAATACTTGACATTTTTATTAAATGCAACATTATGTAAGGAAAATCTTTTTTATTGCACTTATCTTATATATCACTAATTATATTATACTTTAATACTGTGTTATATAATTATAATTCATGCAAAGTTTTAACTCTGTAGGTACTTTTGGTTTATAATTGCTTATTAGGAAGGAATAAGTGAATCAAAAAATTGACAATCTACGCTAGGGTTATTTTTATATTTGTTAGTAATAATACAATATATAAATGTTTAAACCAGTTTCTAAATTATCCAAAACATAATTACTATGGGAACTATGTTACATAGATAATAAAGTTAGATTAGTAAAGTTCTAGTTGCGAAAAGGATGTCAAAAGCGATTCTACGGAATGGTAATATTGGTCTCGACTCATATAACTACTTATAAAGAGACATCCATTTGGTCATCTTATATGACTAAAAGGTAAGATTTTGAGGCCAATCGGCTTAAATGACCATGTGACAAAAAGTTCTACCCTTAGGTATATCACTGTGACCTACTCGTATGTAAGTATAGGGTCTTACAGAGGCCTTAATTTTGTTGTAAAGCAGTTTAACTGTTATATGTCTTTAAAACTGTTGAACGGCTCAATATTTTAATTTTTAACCCGGTGCCAATGACGTGTAAAAAATAACACGGACAATGACGCTGGGTCAATATGACCCGAATGTTTTTTTTCTTAATTATCTGGTTAACTGCTGAATTATAACAAATTTATTACAAAGTAAGAACCAATGCGTGACCATGAAGTCATTGTAGTACCAAGATGTTCAAGTTAATTTAGATATCAAACTATAATTTGGTTTTAATGCTACAACCTCAAAAGGGCAACTAAAATAATTTCTCTTTTGAAACTAAAAATGTATGGAGCTGTAGCCGTTTTATTCAAGAAAAGGGATTTTACCATTCTTCACTGGCGCTTAGCTACATACATACATACATAGCTACTGAGAAAACCAATAACGATTATAATTTGTTTTTTTTTGAAATTTCCCCAATTGAAAATTGCTCGGGTCAATATGACCCAGCGTCATTGTCGCCGGGTTAAAACGTATGTCACAGTTATGTGTGAAACCTCTAATTTAAGAGCTCAACGAGACATACGACTGTGCTAGAAAATAGTGGGGATGACGTCCATATTTGCTCATTGTCTTTTTATTGATGTGTTGATCAAACGTTAACCTCTTATGCAGTTTGGGATCTTTCTTAACAACTGCCGAAACTTCAAGGTTCAACGATATTGAGTGAATAATTTTCCCCAAGGAATCTTTTGCCAATTTTAAAAAAGAACTCGCTAAAAGTTAATAGAACTTGGTATAAATTACAACGAAATTGTGAAAATTGTATTGGAGATACTTATTTTTTCCACAATTGAAAGCCCTTTAAATTTATTACTAGACGTACTTTTCTATGTTCTTTGTGGTAACTAATTCCTTCTCTTACAAAAGTTGTTTTTTTACAAATAATAACAGTTAAAGTTTAAGCGGTTATTTGGGTTTTTCCGCATGGTCCAACTGCTTTAGATAAACCCTTTCAGTTGTTTATCTTAACTTTTTTCGCTAACTAAAAATTCAAAGTTTAACCGCCTGCACCATCATCGATTACTGATTAAAAAGAATATTTTTAAGTTTTCTGAAAGTATCGCGATCCGTCGAAGTAGGCTACTATATAGCAGGGTGACGGTATACAGAGCATATTATTGAGAGGAATTCCTTACTCATAAATAAGATTAACTTTAGCTAAATTGTTAAAAAAATGACTTACCACAGAAATTTGGTTAATCAGCTGATCGATTCTATGAGAAGTCAACAAAAGTTGTTTATCGACATGCGCACAAGAAAAACCCCTCAAAAATGTTATAACTACAAGTATTGAGTCTGACACACTGTATATATTGTTTTGCGACTTTTAATTGCGTATGTGAGCCGACCTTTTGATAGGGGTTTCAGTTTGAAATGCCGATTCTACCAATTTTAATTTAAAATGAAAAATTTTCTCGTTTTTAATTATTGTAAATACTTATGATGTTTTATCAGTGACCGGTGTGATGTCTTTCATGTTCCAATCTCCGAAGTTACGTAGCATTGAATGGAACAATGGCGTTTTCTTAGTGGTCAGATGGGTCAATTTTTCGAATAGTTATTTCTCTTGAATTATCTTGAAAACTACGAAATCTAATGCGGAGTATTGCCAAATAGGTGATAAGTAAAGAATAAAACTGTTGTGATAACTCTAGATAACAAGGACATCCTTAGGAAAACCAAAGTAACCGACATTAACGATGGCCGTTGGGGTAGTAAGGTTCTCGAGTGGTGACCGCGCACCAGAAAACGTAGGCCTCCCACTCGGTGGACCGATGACCTGGTGAAGGTCGCGGAAAGCCGCTGGATGCGGGCAGCGCAGAACCGGTCTTCGTGGAAATCCTTGGGGCAGGCCTATGTCCAGAAGTGGTCGTCCTTCGGCTGATATGATGATGATGATAACTCTAGAGCTTTCAAATAAAAGTATGTGTATTTTTTTTGCCTAAAACCGTGCTTCCAAAATATACACACAATAGGCATAAATATTATATAAATAGGAATACTTAAAGACAGTTTTGAAAACAAATTTTGTTATAATAACTTTTTTTTAAATATTAATTTTCTTCTTTAAACTTATCATCCAATCGGCAATTTTATACTTAAACCCCTAATACCATAAACTGTAAATTGAGATGGTGTTTTTTTACTTAATCGTGTTTATTACATCTCAATGTTATAGTTTAATTGTTTCTGAACCTTTTTGTTTCCGTGAGTTTCAGTACGAGTTCAATCAATTCTAAAATTGATAACATGAGTATGTTCGGGCTTGACTGTACTTAATTGATTTAAATCTCATAAAAAAGGAAAAAAATAATTAGCCATGGGCCACCAGGGTGAACCACGGGAAATAGTTTTTACCCATGATCCACCTGGGTGGACTACGACGGTGGACTACGGGCAACAAAATGAATCTTTAACATCGTGTCATGACTGCCGTGTTAAAAATAACGCAACTAGCGCACCAAAACTCACTCAAACAAAACTGAATACTAGGTAGGTATAAGGCATTTGTCAAACATCTTTGTCCTTACAATAATACTAACATTACATCGCACAGTACACTTGCACATTCTAGGACGCATCACATCGGCTATAATCACTTCTCTCTACCTACTGCTATTCTTATTCAATACGGCTAGAAATTTAGTGTACGCTAGTACTACTTCTACACAATATTTTAGTTGTAAAAACAATATTTTAGTAATAAGTTGGTTTAGTTTAAGAAGTGTACAGACAGAAATACCACAATTCCGTGCTGATATAAAGTAAAAAATCTCTTGAAAGCCCACGAAAACCAAATCCTATTTCAATCCTATTCCTATTCCTGTTCAATTCTTAAATTCAATTTTATTCCAGGCTATACAATGCTAATATTAGTTGAACACAGTAACATATAACTGTAATGTAGTCACATAACAAAATGAATAAAATGGATAGCAACTTACAATAATCAAGTTTTTAACTGGCTTCAAAAAAAGGAGGTTTTCAATTTGACCCGTATGTTTTGTTGGAATTTTACAATATTCGTAAATGTTAGTCAATGTGGGTTGTGCCAAATTTCATAAGTGTATATATGTTTTTATGTTTGACCATGTGTTTCTCAGAAACTAGCAATTGAAATGTATTTTTTTTGTTCGGTTAAGTATCTCCCGACTTTGGGAACAGTGTAAGTTTCATGAAAATCGGTTTAGTAGTTAAACACATCGTTGTTTTAACCTCGCAATTTTAGGTCGGTTGTACTTAAAATTATTATCACACTTCTTGATCCTGCCTACGCATGTCGCTAATTACTCGAAACAGTTATTTCAAAAGAAACTCTTGAATGTAATGTTTGACAGTAAAAATCACAACTCTCCAGTTTTTGACGATTAAACACCTGATACTTATCGGTACTCTATTGAACTCCATACAAACTAAAATATAATGCAATACGATAAGTCTTTTGTGATAATATCCAAAATACCTTAATTTAATCAAACTTTAACAATTTAATATTCGTTGTGAAAATTATAGTCATTATTTAAACAAATATTAATAATATAATACGTATTCGTTGTTCAGCATTTCGGCATTGATCGTTGTAATATAAATTTTAACGGGTTTTTAAAAACTTACGCATGCAGTTTACATTGAACCTATATGTACTCTTTAGAAAACTTAAAACATTGTAATTCCCTACCAAGGTCATATGGCCAAAGTAGGGAAATAACTGTGTAACGTTTTAGCTGTGAAGGTGGGCCATTTGGGGTGAATGGGACTTTTGAAAATCTGAGACTAGGTGTCTTGACCATAAAAAAGAGCGAACGAGTTGACTAGAACTTGCTATACTGTGCCTGCGCTGACAAATATAGGCTGTGGTCTTACGAGATGTAAGAAGAGGACGTCTCTTGAGTTGGGGTAACTTTTCGCTCATCACATAAAGTTGCCCACCTTCCCCAGTTTCTCCAGAAGCCCTAGTTTTAGGGTTCCGTATTAATGTTTCCGGAAATGGTATTCCTGCAAGACACCTAGTAACTATCCTTCAAAATATCCTCTATTCAATTCTATGTAAACCGAGGGTGATTTGTCGGCCAAATTGAAGAAATTGGAACACATGGTTCTCAATGCTGATTTCCATGACATTATTGTCCAAATAACCGCTATATTGTATACGCCATGTGAGCAAAACGTTCATTATCTAAAACGGTCAAGGAGTAAATCGTTTACAATTTAAAATAAAATAAAAAACGGTAATTTAAAAAACTAAAAAACCCGCCTGCGTTTCTGTGTAATTTGGAAATGAAAAACCCTAAAACAAGAAAGTCGTCATACCCGATTGCACTTAACTTAAGAAAAACTGTAGCAGTCGGGACCCATTCTAGAAAGGCAGCCGTCTAGTCAGTATATTGGAGTAATCTGCAATGTAATATAGGTATGTGCTCTCAATTCACTAAGCCTCCATTTCTAGAAGTCCCGACTGCTACAATTTTTCTTAAGTTAAGTGCAATCGGGTATGACGACTTTCTTGTTTTAGGGTTTTTCATTTCCAAATTACACAGAAACGCAGGCGGGTTTTTAGTTTTTTAAATTACCGTTTTTTATTTTATTCATTTTTTTAGTTTTATTATTGAACGAGTTAATTTGAATTTGGCGCTAAAAATCCGCCATTTTGTTTTTTTATTATTTTGATATACCCAGTGTCATTCTCACAGTAAAAACGTATCTAACGACAACCCTCAAGCTATAACTCATCGAGCCGTTCAGGCTTCAGAGCGTGTCAAACATTTGAATTTGGCGCCAAAAATCCGCCATTTTGTTTTTTTTTATTTTGATATACCCAGTGTCACTCTCACAGTAAATACGAATCTAAAGACACGTCTCAAGCTAAAATCCATCCAGCCGTTCAGGCTGCAGAGCGTGCCAAACAATTATACATACATACAAACATACATACATACATACTCTCGAAAAACATAACCCTCCTTCTGGCGCAGGCGGGTAATAAAGGAGTAATTCGTTTACAATTTAAATAGGTACCTAACCTAATCAATAAAGCAAATCCTTTTTAGTGAATGACGGACATGAAAGCTCATTGCCCCTGACGCATATTAGGTGTTTAAGAAAAAAAAATACCATGATTAAATCTGTAAATATTACTAGCTGTTGCCCGTGCTACGTCCTCGCAGAACCTGGGAAGATACAGTAGGATCTATTTCATCATCATCAACATATCAGCCGAAAGACGTCCACTGCTGAACAAAGGCCTCCCCCAAGGATTTCTACGACGACCAGTCCTGCGCCGCCCGCATCCAGCGGCTTCCCACGATCTTCACCAGGTCATCAGTCCACTAGGAATTATTTCAATTACTAGTGGACCGACGACCAAACTGAATTACAGACGAGCTGTGTAAACTTTCTCGTGAATCTATAAATAACAAAGTAGATCATAAGGTCATAAGGCTGCGCGCTCACGGACACAAATATTACATTAAGGACGTTTTGCTCCTATGACGTTTTATTTGCGAACAGTAACAAGAACATTTTGCTTTAAAACTAGCGTACATTCTATATTGCGGACGTTTTGCTCTCATGGGGTATTACATACTCGTAGTTGTCATTTGGACAACTATGACATTCAGTATTGAGAACCATGTGATTTGAGTTCTCTATTTTGTTCAACGTAAAATGTTATTTATAATCGAAAAGAAAATATTGTAATGTGATCTAGACAAAAATACATCTTCATTGCTTCTTCACTTGAAAAATAATTCCAACACACTATATCTATTAAAAAATAAAAAACAGTCATGAAAGAATGGTGATGGGAGGACGAAGACAGTGTGAGGTGTCAAAAAACTTGAAAAACAATAGTAAAAACAAATCAAAAAGGAGCAAATACAAAAAAGATCACACTTAAACGAAAAAGAATGACTTTGTCACAATACTTCATTTTATTGGTCTATACCCCATGTTACGATTTATAAAAAAAAATGTTGCCTGATTCCATTAAATTGTTGCGTTATCAAGCTAAAGTAACATACAGTAAACAAAATATAAAATTATATATAATATTATCTATCCAAACTATAAAGTTTATATCACTTGTTCGCAGTCTACTTAGCCAACTTTAGGGGAATCCCCCGCTTTTCTAAATCTATGTCTAAAACAATATTGCTTCATAATATATTGCTTTCCTTATCACTATACTTAGTTATTGCTATTGACTATTAATCACTATAGATCTTAGTTATTGCTATAGACTAGTAATCACTATAGATCTTAGTTATTGCTATAGACTAGTAATCACTATAGATCTTAGTTATTGCTATAGACTAGTAATCACTATAGATTTTACATCAAGTACACTATTTATAATTACTTATTGCTTATCCTCATATCATATTGCTAATTTGGACATTTTCAATTTTATCACTGCAGTTTTGTTTCTTGTATTATCATAACTTAGAATAAGTAATTTAAAGAATTTAATTTTTGCTTGTGCCCGCATCGATGCCCGTTTTGGTGCACGTGGCTCCAGGTGGCACGCGAGCATGGAAATAAGTTTTTACCAGATCCCTCGGGACTTATGTAAAAATGGTTCCTAAATCACTTACTAGTCAATTATCTCTGCAAAAGCCACGTCAATCCGTTGGTCCGTTGCAACGTGATGTGAAATAACAACAAACAAACAAACACATTCGCATTTATAATATTAATTAGTAAGGATTCAATGTAACTAAACCGGCTATCACTATTACAGTCTATGTGGGTACCTAGGTAACTTGTACTTACCCATTACCCTTATATGAATTGATTTATTGAAATATTTTTCATATTTTACACTATCGTGGAATTATAAATTTTGTCATGAAATTAAATGGTACTTAAAATTACAGGGTGTAACAAAATTGTAAAGAAGCCATTGACTGGGGCTTCGAATCATCATACAGAACAACTTACTACAAGCGACCCGATCAATCCTCAAAAAAAAAAATACGACGTTACGATCAGCCGATGGATTTGTATTAAGACTTATATAGCCTACAACGACCAATTTTTTAACCACTTTTTATTTTGAATTTTGAAATATTTTTTTTTGTAATTTACAGAATTTAGGGAGTGATTTTGATTTCCTCGAATTCTATTTTAATACACATTACTAAAGAAAACCATATCTTAATGCACTGCTGCAATTGTAATCGAAACATTATGGTAATTTATGAGCTTCTTAACAAAACAATATAAAATGATTTTGCTTTCCTACGTTTTGGAAATTCTTCCTATTTTTATATGATGAATTAAAAACCACAATTTTCGCACCGCAGCGATTTACGTAACAGCCACGTTGCAGGACGAACTTTATTTCCAAGCTATTTCGTTCGATGTTTGAAACATCGTGAATCGAGTTGCTAATTTAAGGGACGGAGGAGCCTTAAGACAATAAATTCATTTTTGATCGACTGTAGGTCTTTTGGGAAAAGTTGTTTAGTGTGATGAGGAGCAGCTCCATTTAATCTTCAGTGAATGGCTACTATACCAATCTAGCTACATTCTGCGAAATTCGAGAAGAAAAAAAGGTAAATAACTCCGAAATTTAGATACTTCAACAGAAACGTAGATAACGTAAGCTGGCTAATCAGTTGATCGATACACGTTTCGTCTAATTTTTTACGTTTATATAAAGAATGGTTCTGTTAGCATGTGACGTAACTTTCGGTGTTATTTCTTTTCATGGCATAAAATAATGTTGTTTGTAATACAAGTGCGCAATGTAACAAGTTCGCTACGTTTTGAAGATATCTGTTGACTCGCTACCGTATTCTAAGTCACTATTCTAAAAAGTATGTTCACTATGTGTACGTTGTTATCAATGACTATAATCAATAATGCTACAGCTACAAAAATTGTAAAGAAGGGAAATTTTGGTACAAGAGGAAATACTTATGTACATTCGAATGTATATCTTTGTATATAATTATAAGTTGGTTTCGTTAATAATAGCCATTACGCTATCCTTACTTGTATAATCACTACAATTACAATAACGGTAGTATAAATATTTGAATAAAATATCTCGTTTTTATTTTTACATTTTTAAAAGCTGGTAATTTAGCATTCACTACTAAAGTTAAATATAGGATAGCTAGGTAGAGTTAGAAGGTTTTCGAAGGGGACTATTTAGAAGAGAATATCTTAAGTTTAAAAGCTAAGTAGGAAAAGCTAGGATAGAAAGGTGAGACATGGAAATCAACATTTTTAAACAACTTTTTAACATATTTCATATAAATTTCAAAAAATTCCAAATTAATGATCACATGTCGTCATAACCATGAATTACTAAATATTCGATGTTTGATTCGTTATATATAGTACTTCGAAGCACCAAAAACCATCTAAAAATCTACTAAATATTAATAGTAAACAATGAATATTAATCGACTACGATACATTCTAAGTATTGCTTATTAATTTACTCAATATTGCTTTTAACGCGCGACCTTTGTCCCCGTTTGTTAAAAAAAATAAGTGAAGGAGTTACTAGTATACTATAGTTAATTTCATTGTGGCACTACTTCTACAATAGTAAGGAATACTTGGTTTATGTAACTACTTCGAGAAAAGTGCATTTTTTCAAATTTAACCTAGAAGGAACAGAAATTATATCGATTATTAAAACTTTGTAAAATTTTATAAGTCATTTACCATTCCACAGTAGGTGTTCATCTGTAAATTCAACGATAATTGAAATATAATGATAATTAATCTATTTATGTAGTTTTAATTTTATTCATTCACTAATGTACTGTATAGTTAATAAGCAATTGCACTTTTCTCATTACATAATATATAAATAACGTTACAATTAAAATTTTATTACAGGAACTTTCAAAAATATTTTAATTGACAGGATTGAAACAAAATTCACTGATGAAAAATTGACTCGAGGTACTACTAAGACTAGGAAACGTCAGCGTTGGGACAGCTAACCTACTCCAACTAGGTACTTCTAGTGCATCTAAGCGCTCCCATAACGTTTGCTCGAAACTTTTAAACCGAAGCTTACCAAAACTAATACCAACTCAACTGTTATCAATAGTCTGACAGTTATTTTAACGGAAGTTCATTTGTTCAAGTCTTTTCCGTACACAGTTTTTCGTTCAAACGTTACAGGATCAAAGTTACCAATCATAGTCCCAAACTGGCGCGGCGTGATCTATTGTATTATCTACCAAGTAACTAATTATGTGGTTACAGGTTATATAAGTCTGCTGCGTCGATCCGACAGCGGTGCGCGACTTTTGCCTACATTATTATTGCTTTTCGAATACCCATTTGGCCAACACCTCGTGCTGCCTTTAACCTAGATTACACTTAATTATTCTAAATATATTTTGGTTTATTGCCAGAACGGTTAGTTTACGCGCTGGAGTGCCGGAGTCCGTCGGGCTGTGACAGCGTCACGTTGCTCTCTTCTCAATTAGGAATCGACACAAATTCTATATCTATCGTTTGGCATAAACGCGTTTGTCCAAAAGATCTTAAGGTCGAATTGTCTGTTTTAATTTTTTAAATTTTATTTGTAATTTTCTTTCTTTAATGAGTACCGAGACTTAGAATCTTTTAGGAAATGTTTCCCGTTCCAGTCCAAATGGCAGAGAAAGTTTTTTTAATTAATTATATAGGCCATACACTTTAATGTTCTTATCGTGAAGTTTTTCGTGGATGATTTAAGTAAAACGATGCGAAGGAAACGACGCAGTTTACCTATGCCGATTATTTTCTACTTATTTAGGCCGCCTGTGGTACAACTTTTTTATAGTTACTCGTTTAATCTTATTAACCTTAATATTTCCTGCATATCTTAATATTTACGTAGGTAACTAATTAGTTCTGTTTGCTTTGCTTTACTCATACAAGAATCTATGGCCTAAATTTGTTGTTACGTTGCGTGCGTGCACTGATTCAGTTACCTATCTTTTTCTCATAAAAAATATCTGTCTATTTTACAGTTACCTATAGCTTAATATTGCTTGCATTTTCACGTTGCTTACTATCCTACCGGTCGGTGTAAGCGGGTCAAGGACGGGGGGACCATTGGTGAGGACCATTGTGGAAAAGTCTCCTTCCTTTTCTGTTCTACGGTTTTTTGATGCCGTGAATGACAAGTTGGCCTTTGTCAGCAATCCAAAGACTCAAATCGATCCAAATCAGTGCAATCGCTGCATTCTTGGCTAGTTCGGTCTCATTAATACTTTAGTTGTTAGAACGTTTTGCTACTGTCAGGATACCTATTCGACTTTAAACGTGCATAGGGACCCCCCACTATGATCCTCACGAATATAAGACAAGGAATGATTGTGCCACAGCTTAAATGGAAGGAAATGCTAGGCTAGTGAGATGGAAAGTTTTAGTGAACTAGGTGATACAAAACTAGGCTAAGGATTATAAAGACTTTTGGGCTGGAAGGAGAGAAACTAACCTAAATATGTCGAGCTAAATTAGTTAAATCTAAGGTAAAAGATGATGCGCTAAGAAAACGCTAAGCTAAGAAAATGCAAGGTTGGATGCTAATGTTGGTGAAGAGCTTACATGAGGCTTAATAGGCCTCATGGCATAGAAGATGCTTGACTAGAAAAGCGGAAAGATAGAAAAACGAGAGACCTTGGAAATGCAAGATGACAGGCTAGCAAGGGACGCTAGGCCTATAGTCTATTCACGGAAACGAATTAGTACCGACGCGCTACTCTATGATTGGTTGGAGTAAGGACGACAGGCCCGTGTTCACAGTATGCTATTTTTAGTCTGTTCGTGGACTCTGTGCTGTTCAGACGTCTCTCTCTATCTGCGTTGTGATTAATTTTAAATTTTGATTTTTGTATTTACTTTGGAACGTTTCTTCTATTACTGTGTGACCTGGCTTGTGTATTGGATTTTGAGATTGATTGCATATCGACGACTTGGTGTGTTTATACCGGACATGTACTTCTCTTTTCTACTTCTCAGTGGTAAGTTATGTTATTATATTTCGTTTATTAGTTATCTAGTCATTATAAAAAAAAAAGTTATAATATAATATAATATAGTGGTATAAAATTTTTGAAATTCATGTAAGCAATAAGTGTTGGTTATTTTTTAATGAATATTTTATAGATATATAAAATTTTATCATATTATAAATTACGTTAACATATTATGTATTTAAAAGGCTACCTAGGAGGTTTTGAGAGTGAATGTTTATTCTTGTTTTTTCTTTTATTTAACGATTAATACATTGTACATGATGAAGTATTACAAAATAAATAATAAAAACTTAAAATTTGACTTCATGGTCAGCGGATTTTTGTTTTTAATTTATTGATTTTATATTTTATTATATATATTTTTTTTATTATTCTGGTTTTAGGAAATGACTGATGGTAATGGAACTTCGCCTGTTTTTTCTGTAAAGAAGAGACAGCGGCAAGAATTTACATCGACAGAAAAGGTCATGATGTGCAATATGTATCACTGATTCAACGCAGCACCCCTTTTCTGGGCATTATGTTCAAAAGGGATAAACTGTACTTCGACTTCCCACGTATCACTACGAGCTAAATCGTACCGAAATCATTTGAGCTCAAAACAAAGGGCACGTCGCTTCTAATAATAAAACATTAAAAATATCAGAAGTAAAAAAGCTTATGATTGAAGGGATAGACAAAATTGTCAGCATGAAATGGGAAAAAATGCATACAACATGTAATAGAAGTTTTTGAGCTTAAAATACATGAAATGGAAAGGAATATAGACGAATTAACAGAAAGTTTTATAATAAATGTAGGAAGTGACAGTAGCAACAGTGATACATCGGGATAGCGAATAGCAATGATAATATTATTAATAAAATAATATTTTAATAAAAATTATAGTTTCTCAAATCATTACTTTTTCTATTTATGGGTATAAGTAAGTACCTTTATAAAAATCCTTTTAATACTCAGTAAGCATATCCATGTGTATCATAATTTATTGTAATTTAAAAAAAAAATATAATTTTTTAGTTTCTAAGTAAAAAATGACACCCCCTCTCTCGTGTGATGCAGTTGTGCATCCTTGTCTTTTGTAAGCGATTGTATGATAGAGAAAGCGCTCCCCTACTTCGTTTCCGTGAATAGACTATAGAGAGGATATACTCGTATCAAGCTTGGAGGGGGATTGGGCTAAAAGTAGCGGGCGGGGCGGATGCGGCGCGCGGTCGCCGCTAAGGCACTGGCACCGGCCCCTGGCCGCGGCCCGATTGTCTGTCATGCTGTGTCCTCAAAATCATGGAAAGCAATGGATCATCTTCTCTTGGCATTTAAAGATTACGCTTGCTTTGTCATTTTTGTCATTTTAGTTATGCTGGCGTACTAAATGGACACCTTTGGATGATGGGCTGCCATGGCATCACGATTTTTGTAAATATTGCATCAATTTAAAATAAATACGCACTCAGCTAAAGAACAGTCAATATTTTTGGTCATTAATATCCTTGTTCGCGTTTGAGTGCGCGGACGCAGTAGGGGGGTGGCAGACGGCAGCACGGGCGACGGGGCGGGGCCGGGGGGCGCGCGGGCGGCGGGCGGCGGCGGACCGACCTCGGACGGACGGGCTCGGCGATGCTAATCGCTCCGAAACGGACGGCGGCGCCGCGCCGCTCGCATCTCGACACTAACTTACGCCATCTTACACCAAACACTCTAACCTACATTGCAGTTGTAAAAATCACCTACAAAAGATAATATTAGTTTTCATTCACATTTCAATACTTCTATGTATATAAGGGTATATTTATCGACGTATATTTACAGTCGTTATTATTATTTAACGTTACCGGGACGTCAGTAGCCGCGACCTACTGCCGCGGCCGCGGCGCTACGGGGTCGTACGTGATTCGTTGTTTGCGAAACGTTGCTCGATTTACGGCGGCCGCCGACGACGACGGCCGAGCCGCTCCTATTTTAAAATTTGTAAATTTATAATCTAACAAGCTAAATTCATATTATAATACTTTAAATTGTAAACCAGCGGTTACGGTCCCTAGTTGGCCGGAGGCGAGTCCGGCGAGTCGTCGTCGCGCACGCACGCCGACTCCTGGTGCTTGTTGAGGTAACTCTTGAGCGCGAACGTCTTGTGGCAGCGCGAGCACTCAAAGTTTTTGTCGGAAGAGTGCGTCTGCATGTGCGCTCGCAGGTTGGAGCGGTCCGCGAACGCCTTGCCGCAGTGCGCGCAACCGTATGGCTTCTCGCCGGTGTGGGAGCGCAGGTGGCCCTGCAGCAGCCACGGCCGCGAGAACAGCTTGCCGCACACGCCGCACACGTGCGACAGCTGGTGCGTCAGCACGTGCATGGCCAGCGCTGGCATCGACACGTACGCCTTGCCGCATTCGCCGCAGCGCTTGGCAGACTGCGAGTCCAGGCTGCGGTGCGTCTGCTTGTGCCGCGACAGGTTCGAAGAAGTCGCGTACCGCTTGCCGCACTCGCTGCACGTGTACTTGGACTTGGGCTCCGGCTGCTGCGCGCTTTCGACCGGCGCATTGGCGTAGTTTCTCCGCTTAGAGCGACCGTCGCTCACGAAGAACGCATCGTAGGTATACGCGATGGTTTCTTTAGGTTTTTCTGAGGAAGGTTCCTCAGCTGGTTCAGGGGGCGCGGGTGGGGGTGGCGGTGGTGGTTCCGGTGGTGTGGGTTCCACGCGCGGTGTGCTTAGGAACACCGCGTGCTGGCTCAAGTCGAGTATGGCATGCGCAGCATTGAGGTCCTCCTCGGCGCGATGCAGGTGGTTAGCGCGATCGCCGAGGCAGTATGGGCGGTAGATGTCCTTTTTTTTAGGTGGGAGGGAGAGGAGTGCACCGGTGCTGGTATAGCACATCGAGATGGACTTGCCGCTCGCCGGTAGCGGAGGGGGGGAGACAGAAGGCTGCAGCTGCACTTGGAGGAAGGGTGCTTCAGCGGAGTCGGAGGAGGACAGCTGGAGAAGAGCGTAGGACAGAGTTGCGGGCGCGGGCGCTGGCGGTGTTGGGTCTGACGGAGCCACTCGCAGCTCGCCGGGCAGCTGTGCGGTGAACTGCGTGGAAGGTTGCTCCTCTGTGTAGCCTGTAAGATGAAAACGACGTATTACATAGTTGTCCTTAGTTTAAACCGTAATAGTTCCTACCCCCTCAACAAATTCTATACAAAAAATCACTTCAATCTGTTGCTCCGTTGCAACCCCAACGTGCGCGAGCATGGAAATAAGTTTTCCCCGGATCCCTTGGAAACTACGTCAGGATATGCTAGTTAGTGAAATACGTCATTCTCCACCCCCTCACTATATCTGTGCAAAAAATCACAACAATCCATTGTTCCGCGATATTAAAGAAGTCAACCAAAAAAAGAGTATTTTTTCTGTTCCCTCAGGAACTGCATCGGACTATGCTATTTTTGCGGGATAAAAAGTAGCCTATGTCCTTCCCAGTGACACAGGCTAACGGCATGCCAAATTTCATCACAATCAATCGAGTTTTTGAAGCTTGAAAAGGTAACAAACACACAAATAAACAAACACTCTTTCACATCCTACTAATACTATAAACACGAAAGTTTGTATGTATGGATGTATGTATGGATGTTTGTTACTCTTTTACGCAAAAACTACTGAACGTATCTGGTTGAAATTTGTTAAGTAGACAGATTAGGACCTGAATTAACATGTAGGCTACTTTTTCCACACTCGTGAGCCGCTTGCGACTTGCGCACTGCGCACCTATACATAAAAACTATGTTCGCAGTCATAAAAGTATGTTCACGCAAGCGAAGCCGCTGGCAAAATCTAGTTTATAATATTAGTAGGGATTATAGCACCCATCACTTATAGGTACTAATATATATATATACTGTGCTTAGTGAGGAAATCTGCACAAGCCTACGTAGAAACTCGCAAGTTGCGCCGCCCGCACTGGGCCCGCGTGGTCGACTAAGGCCCGATCGCCCTAATTCAGGGTAGGCTCGAGCCCCTCGGTGGGGACGTATATGAGCTGATATGATGATGATAGCACTCAAAACGCTCTGTCTGTAAAAGAATCCGGGAGTCGGATTCATAGTTAAGGAAAGGGACAGCTGTAGAGTTTAACACTTTTAAGGGGATAAATTGAAAAAAAAACACAAAATTCGCGTTCTATAGAACGAGATATATTGAGATATATCTAGTAGGTACATTACAGCGTTAAATTAACTGTCGAAAAAAGTTAGCCCACAAATTGGAGTTAAAGATCAGAAATTGACCCCCCCTTCCGGATTTGAATCCTTTCTGTTTGGTTTAATTTAAAATTATTAGTTTTTCTTTAATTCACAATTGGTAAGCTCTTGGCATCATCTCACCTGATGGTAAGTGACGATGATGCCGAAGATGGAAGAGGGCTTACCAAGATTCCCTAACGCAATGATAGAACTTATCTTTATATATAAAAATTAATCTCTATTTCCCTGGTCATCGCATCACGCGTGAACGGCTGGACCGATTTCGCCTATTTTTTTTTTGTCGAGTTCGTTATTGTCAGAAAAAGGTTCTAATGTAGGGTAGGGTAGGCTAGGGTGTGTGTGTAGTGTAGTGTTAGGTGGTAGACAGTTCGCCGGGAGAGCTAGTTAGAAATAAAAAGTGTAGATTTCTGTTTCAATAAATCAGATAAGTAATAGCGCGCATCGGGTTATAAGTTGATTGGAGCGTTGAATTAAACTGGATTTAACGATGTATAGAGGCGTCAAAATTATTGCGACTAAAGGGTAGCAGAGCGCAAGGGTAGGCACTACAGCGTACACAGATTTAAACTTTGCCGAGCACCCGGAAATTCGGTGAAACTCACCTTAGTAGGTACATACATACCACAGCGTTTCCCAGTGGGTTGTGGCGAGCATGACGACCTGTGGCGCCACCTGTCGGAGACTTGCCCCGCTCGTGCAGATCACGGGTTACCGTGTAAAGGACCGACCACATGCAGTAAAAGAGCTATCCGAGCTATCCAGCAGAAAAGAGCTATCCGCGCAATCTATCAGATGCGGTCACGTGAGTGGTTACAGAATAAGTTCAAAGAAATCAATATTTTAACTGTTGTTAGTCAATTTATATATGAAAACATCATGTAAGAATTTGCATATATTTCCTAAAAACATTGACAGGCATAATTTGAATTTGAGAAATGTAAATAAAATATATTATAACCTTTTCGAGACTGAGTAAAGTCATTTGTGGGGCAGTGTATAAGATTCTACAATAAAATTCCAGAAAATGTAACTGGTTTGTCAGAGAATAAATTCATGACACATGTCAAAAAATGCTTCTGCTCTAGAGGATATTATAAAATAATAGATTATGTAAATGACAAAGATATATATGTTGATTCTATAACAAATACCATTACCTGAGACTGTAATCTGAATCATGACATTATTTGTAATGTACGATAAGATTGTTTTTGACTATTTAAAAGTGTGTGTAAACACCTATTTAAAATAAATTATTTTGATTTGATTGATTTGATTTGACATTTCCATGATAAACACATCATGCAAATTGTTATAGAAATTATAAAAGGCTTACATGTAGCATACTGTAAACGCTCTCATGCAAGCACACTTTAGTCGATCGAAAGTAACTTACTGCTTATAAAGGTGAAATCGAAATCGTCTGTCAACAATTCAATTTAAGCAGCAACCTATTAACTAAACAACTTTTCCCAAGAAACCTTTAGAGTCACAGAATTGAAAAAACCTTACCACTCCGGAAGTGACGACAGAAGTGAAAACTTTTTACAGTTTTATAAGTTTTGACCCTCCGAGTGTTCCTGGCGAACGACGAGGTTGAAAAAAGTTTTGACCCTGCGAGTGTTCCTGGTAAGGTGTCGTGTCGTGTCGTCTCCCCTGTTCCCTTTTTACAGTTTTAAAAGGTTTGACCCTGCGAGTGTTCCTGGTGTGGTATGGTGACCGCGGCGGTGTCGGTGACACGAAGTCGCGAATTCAATGCTTTTTCCCATCTCAAAAACAGTTTTATAAGTTTTGACCCCGCGAGTGTTCCTGGTAAGGTGTCGGTGACGGTGTCGGTGAGGGCATCGGTGACCGTGTCGCGAGTTCAATGATTTTTTCCCATATCGAAAATAATACCCAACGCGCCTAAATAAGTTTTCACTTCAAAAATGTTGAATTTTTTATTCAAAGTTTGTCAAACAGGTGCAATGGTTTTAAACATCCAGTTTAGTTAAGCTATGTCACGCGGTACTACATAGCGAGAGGCTACGAGCTACGCGCACAAAAATGTACTTAAATCAAGAAAGTAAGACAAGTAACCAGTAATGTAATAAATTTATTTTGTTTTTTTATTATTTTTTAATCCACAATTGATAAGCCCTTGGCATCATCTCATCTGATGGTAAGAGACGATAATGCCGAAGATGGAAGCAGGCTTAACAAGATTCCCCCACGCAATAGGGATCTGGCTATCTTATCTTCAAGCCGGAACACATCAATGCTGTTAACAATGATGTGTGGCGGCAATGCTTAGATTAGATGATGGTGGCTAGCCAGGCGGGCTATAAAAATGCCCTACCACCAACCAAACCGAGTCATACAAAGTTGACCCCGCCGGGAATCGAACCCGCGACCTCTTGGTGTGAAGCGAATGGACTAACCATTACGCCACGGAGGTGGTTAAAATCGTACAGCTTTTACTAACACAAATAGGAAGAAGAAAACCAAGTAATTATTACACGTGTCATTAAAGATGAGACTTGACTTATCACGTAAAACATTAAAAAGTCAAAATAAGAACTGTACGAAATAGTTATCCATAATTTTATATAGTTATCCAAAATATACCATCATCATATCAGCTCATATACGTCCCCACTGAGGGGCTCGAGCCTACCCTGAATTAATAGGACCAGGCCTTAGTCGACCACGCGGGCCCAGTGCGGGTTGGTCGACTTTACACACAACCTTCGAGTTTCTTCGCATGCGTGTGCAGGTTTCCTCACGATGGTTTCCTTCACCGTTAAAGCAATCGGTAAGTAAAGGTATGTACGTAAGTTTTGAAAAACTCATTGGTACATTTGCCGTCCGGATTTGAACCCGGTACCTGTGGTTAGAAGGACCGAGTTGTTACCGGTTGAGCCACCGACGCTTTTCCAAAATATATAGTTATCCATAGTATATAGTTATTCATAATCCTTTGCTTCTTTTGTCATATAAGTACGAGCAGGTTACACTTCGTAAATCATATTCCTAGTTTTTCTTTTTAATATTTAACGTGGTGCGTCAAGTCTTATCTCAAGTGGCACGTGTTATAACGTATTGTACAGTTGAAAAGCTATTCACCGTATCCTTGCAGGATGCACAACCGTTATTTGAACGAATTTCTACCAAACAACGTGTATGTTTTTTGTACCTTTCATCATCATATCAGGATTTCTACAACGAGCAGGGCCTCATTCATCAGGTTGTCGATTCACCGAATCCGAGGTTTACCTACGCCATCGGCATTTGATAACTTAACTACCCCAACGACCGTCCATTCTATGAGATATGTGCTTAACCCTCTGCCACTTGCGTTTAGCGATTCCGCGAGTTATATCGGTTACTTTGTTTCTCCTGCGGATTTCCTCATTTCTGATGGGATCTCGTATAGTAGGGAAACACCGAACATTTTTACCTTAAAATTGAATTTAATCTACAAACACAATATGTTCGTACAGTTCGGGATGATAATAAATAAGATTATTTTCAAGTTTGCTTAGCCAAAAACATGTTTACTGCCTAAAAATGATAAACAAAAACAGGAACGTGTTTTTATATGGCAAAATGTTTTCAACAAAAATACCTGTTTACTCAAAAAATTACAGGCATCGCGACGATGCTTATTAAGATGCCTACTACATTGAGCTTTATTTACCTCTGTGTCCACAGTAACATTCCAGTTCATTGCCAGAATACTTATAATCGCGGACACTTACTGCTTTTTCAGATTCATGGCATCTTTAAATTACGTGTGTACCCACAGTAACATTCCATTTCATTGCTAGAATACTTGATAATCGCGGACACTCACTACTATTTCAGATTCTTGGCATCTTTAAATACGTGTGTGCCCACAGTGACATTCTATTTCATTGCCAGAATACCTGATAATCGCGACACTCACTACTATTTCAGATTCATGGCATCTTTAAATACGTGTGTACCCACAGTGACATTCCATTTCATTGCCAGAATACTTGATAATCGCAGACACTCACTACTATTTTGAATTCATGGCATCTTTAAATACGTGTGTGCCCACAGTGACATTTCAGCGGGAAAGAAAATTGCTACGGATCCCTATTCAATGCGTGGCCTGACACACACTTGGCCGGCTGAACTTGAACAGGTTTAGTAACCTGTGAAAATCTCAAACCGACCTTCTGGCTTTCCCAAATCGATTAAAAAAACGAAATGTTATTTTAATAATAAGTATTTTTTATTTCTATTCTAAACTACAGAATCGTTCTCTAAAAATATAATGGATGTCGCTGTTTGTTTTTACAACGCGCTAACGGATTTTTTCTGCGACTTCTAACGTGGGTGACTTTTTTTTTTACCCTCTACTTTACGGAAAATTTTCAATAGATGGCGCTGTTAGGTTTTAGAACGCGCTATTGAAATTAATCAAAAGTTATGAAGTTATGATACGCTCGCATTACTAAGACTAATAAATTAATTATTGACTATGACTTGGCTTAGGCAATACGGATACTGATGCGATTGCGATTTGGTCAATAAAAATGGTTTTCTTTGTAACTATGATAAGAGCATGCTTAAAGAGCTCAAGCCTTTGGCGAAACGTCACAAGGATACACTTAACAGTGAACATGAGGGCGCGAACAGGAGGCAACACAAATTCACAGGAATTTTCTAAAAATTGCTAAAAATTGGCGAAGAGACATATCCAGAAGAAGAAGGCCAAATTGTTTTATCTGAAAATCTCTGCCAAACTGTTAATTCAACTTGAAGAACTTATCTCTTCCGTGTATGCTGAACAAAATCAAATAACAAATCATGAGAACTCATCGCTTTGCGAAAGAGCAATTTTGACTTCGCGAAATGACCAAGCCGCAAGAATCAACTTGCATATACTCAACAATGTTGAAGGAGAAGTAGTTGAGTATACTTCTATCAACAGAGTAATGGAGCAAGATGACGCTACCAATTATCCCGTGGAATTTCTTAATTCTCTGAGCGCTCCTGGACTTCCAACACACAAGATTTTGGCGTCCCAATTATTTTGTTGAGAAATTTAAGTCCCCCAAAATTATGCAACGGGACAAGACTGAAAGTGATTTCTCTGCAGCGTAACATAATAGAAGTGGAGATTTTGGCGGGATGTGGCGTCGGTGAAAGAGTTTTTATACCACGAATTCCACTGATTCCCAATAATTACCCATTCTATTTCAAACGTGTACAGTTCCCGGTGAGTTTGTGTTATGCAATGACTATAAACAAAGCCCAAGGGCGGACGCTACTCGTAAGTGTTGCCGGCGTGGACCTCAGCGTCGGCTGTTTCTCACACAGTCAGCTCTATGTGGCTTTCTCCCGTGTAAGTCAACCAAAAAAACTGTTTGTTTATGTTCCGAACCAAACCACATCGAACGTTGTCTATAAAGAGGCATTATAAGGTACTAGCTAGATATGGTACGGAGCCCTTCGTGCGCGAGTCCGACTCGCACTTGGCCGGTTTTACTTTTGCTGATCGTGTCGATCAAACGACCTCTGTGGCACAGTGGTCATTTATGGTACCGCAAGTACCTTTGGCCTGCCGGGATCCGGGTTCAATCACCGGCCAGGTTAAGTTGGAAAATAATCTGTGGTCAATCGTTCACATTTTCTTTTATCTACGATTTACGCATTAATACGAACTTTGTGTTTTTGTTTTATTTATTTTTTGCTGTATAACAGTTAATCGCGCGATAAAATCACATACACGCGGACGAAGTCGCGGGCAACAGCTAGTTTATAGTATTATAGTAAGAAAGTCACTTAGGGGGTTAATAAGAATCTAACTACCCCCCGCACTCCAAAATCCATCAAGCCGTTAAGGCTTCAGGCTCAGCCAAGACAAACAAACAACATACATATAACTCTAGAAATGTTGTGAAAAAGTCCGGTTTGGACAGTTTGGGTTAAAAGTAAAAGCAAGATTAGAATAAAGTCGAGTACGGCTGCAAACTATTAATGAGCTAATGAACTTTTGAAACACTTATTGCCTCGTCATCAAAATTATTAATATTAATGGTTGTTGAAGTTTTCGGAACTCGTCAACTTAACTCGTCACTTAAAACTTTGCTTTCAGTTACAATGCGAAAAGAGTGGATCGAATAACGTGGCAGTTAGGTTATCCTTGAATGTCGAATGAATGGAGAATCGAAAAGCATTGAAGATAATATATAAAATTAAAAAATTGGCTACGAGTAAGTGCTTGTCAGACTACGCGTATCATCATCATCATATCAGCTCACATACGTCCCCACCGAGAGGCTCGAGCCTACCCTGAATTAGAGCGATCGGGCCGTACTTTAACTACTAGTGGTAGTAGTTACGGGTTCCGAATTCATTAATTGAAAAATGTTTTCTCAGCATAAGACTTTTTATGGTTCCCTGTCCAAAGGGTGTTAACTGAACCCTATCATTACTAAGCCTAATACGCTATATGTATGACTGACCATCCGTCGTATCTTTAGAGGACTGTATCTTTTAAACCGTTATGGTTAAAAATATGTGTTATTTTGGAGGACATCCTAACAAATAATAAAAATGGTATAAAAATAAAGAGGACAAGAAACTTGGTTTTTTTTCTTGTCTGTAATACATACGCACAAGAGTTAAATTTTGTGTGATTATATTGCAAAATAATACATACGCACAAGAGTTAAACTTATTGTGATTATATTGACAATAAATTTTAAAAAAACCCGCCAAATGCGTGTCGAACTCGCGACAAGGATCCCGAACTGAATGAAAGAAAAGACATTATATTACTATCTCGTTGATGCATTTCATATTGAAATAATGAAATTAGGTTTTGAATAAACTATATAATTACTGCCAAAACATACATGTAGATTACAACAAAAGTAAACTAAATATGTAGTTATGTTACAAAGATTTTATAAGCAAAGGTTTAACATTTATTAGCTGTTTACCTAAAAGGCTATTTCTGTCGCAAAAATGAAGTTTTTATTGAACCGATTGTAAAAAAAATGGTACCTACATAACTCTGCACATTTTTTTATATCTCAACGCTTAACCCCACACAAATAAGTCATACAAGTACATTGTATTAAGGGCAACACTATAGAATTCGACTTCAAAATAGACTTCCAGTAAATAATAACCAGTAAATCCCAGAAGAAGAGCTAAATACACAGTAAAGATACACGAATAATCCTAGGGGTTACAAACGCTTACGGCTGAGGGGCTAAGTAAACGAAAGCTGACCAGTCAGGAGGCAGAACCGGTTTAAGGTGGGGGCTGTTGAAACTACTTTACGGACGTATCGGCTGAGAAATGATCTTCAAGTCATTTTTATTCATACAATTATTGGATTTTTAAGCCTCCAATGATTTCCAAAACAAACGGTCCTACACTGCCAGCATTCGGCTGCTACCCGCGAACTTTAAGAGGTCTTCGCTACGTCTTCCGGTGCGCGTTAGCACCTTAACAACTTGAAAAATAACAACCAAAACGGCCATCTACGAACTATGTGGATGATTTCTGGCTGATATGTGCCCATCCACTGCTAATTAAATTTAGCGATTCTGTGAGCTAGTAGCTAGTACCTTGGTTCTCCTAAGGATCTCCTCATTTTCTGATTCGATAATATTGTCTGAAATTCCGAGCGTAGCTCACTCCATGACCCTTTGTGTGACCTATTGAGCTTTCTTATGAGACTAATAGACTAGTAACAGTATTAGTAATAGTCCGTATTTCATCAATGTATCGTTGGTGGCGTAACGGCTAGGGCCGCCGCCTCCTCTTCGGGAGGTCGTGGTTCGAACCTGCCACGTACCAATATGATTTCGAATTTAGATTTCATATGTACGTTTATCCGACGCTCTTACGGTGAAGGAAAACATCGTGAGGAAGCCTGCGGAGAAACTCGCAGGTTGTGTGTGAAGTCGACCAACCCGCAATGGGCCCGCGTGGTCGACTAACACCCGATCGCCCTAATTCAGGGGAGGCTCGAGCCTCTCGGTGGGGACATATATGAGCTGATATCATCATTTCATCAATGACAACACACACTGATAAAGTGTACTCTTCAGGGTCAAATGCTTAATATTGATCTGAACTATCATAAGTAATTGGCCATTACATGAAGCGACTTCCTTGAGTGTTAATAAATCATCCAAGTCAAGAAATCTGAAACATCCAATCAGCGTTGAACTCTAAAAACATTTTTATAACTTACCTACTTCACAATACTTTCGGAAATATTCGCAATTTGAGAATAAGAAATAAATAGATTACTAAAACAAAAGTAATTTAGTAATCTTAAAAGTAGCCCTTTTCTTTGACTCTCATATTACGAGGACTTACAACATTAAAAGGAGGGCCCTTCAAACGCTGAGCGCAGCCCTTGCAAAGGGATTAGTAGCAGGAGAATGAGCCAAGTGTCGGGACAAGAGGAAAGGGAGGGGGGAGTGAGTGGTAGCAAACAAAGAGAGAAATTGTCCGAGTTTAGTTTCAACGCTTATCCGTCCACTCACAATGATTTACTTTATACTGTTATGGCAGCGACGCGACGTCTGGTAACGTTGGGGCAATGTTCTCGTTATCTGATTGTCTATCACTTTGATTAAATCTGGGGCAACGGTGCAAATATTAAAGTGTTTTCATTGCCCAAACGGAAGGAAAAATTGCATCAAGATTAAAAATATTTATTCAAAATAGGTGCAAATTACACTCCTTCTGATAGTCATTTAATTTTAAACAAAAAAAAAGACTTCAAACGCACTAGTCGTCTCTACGATTGTTGAAGTTTCCTCTCGATTTCTCTGGAATGACATAATCAGATCCTGGTTTCCTTGTCATGGTACAACCCTTGGGATATCTCCTTTCCAACAAAAAAAGAATCATCAAAATCAGTTCATAAACGACGAAGTTATCCGCGAACAAACATAATATATATATATATAGAATGACATCCATATATGTATTCGGTCGAATTGAGAAACCTCCTACTTTTTTGAAGACGTTTAAAAATAATAACAACATAATTTCATTTGTAAAAAATCAATAAATAAACAATAATTAGTTAATAATGTAAAAATGCAATCCTTGAAATTAAGCAGATTATGTCATTAGAACATGAAACAATATGACACGAAAAGTTCTACATAAAAAATAATGAATGTCATTGATACCTTTGACAAGAGTAGGCCAGTTCACACGGACAGCACCCGGTCACGAGTATAACGCGAGAGTCAGCCATCGCTCCCATCAACCATATTAGAGGGAAAGGAACGACCCGACATATTATTATTTTTTGTACCACATTTGGTAAGCGCCGTCTCCTCAGATGGTAAGTTACGATGATGGCCAGGATAGGAACCGGCTTACCATATTTTATACCACATTTGGTAAGGACTTGGCACCATCTCATTAGATGGTGTGACGATGATGCCAAAGATAGTAACGGGCTTTACAACTGGCTAATCCATCTGCATACCGAAACACGTTAATGTTATTAATATTGATGTTTGCCGGCAAGATTTAGATAATATATATAATTAATATATAATTTCAACCGCATCCGTGGCGTAATGGCAATTGAATTGAATATTGTCATTTGACCCATATTAAGGCCTCAAAGTAACTCACAGCCTATTGAAAAAGTCCTCCCAGCAGTGCCTCCTGGTCAAACGTGCCCATGACGTTTGCTGCGTTCCTCCGCTGGATAGCCAGCAAAATGCGTTACTTAAAACTTTGGGCTTTCTAAAAGCTCACGCGACGACTAGACTTATATATTTTCCAGGCACTAAAAAATAATGTTCTACTCTTTAACCCATTTGTTTTGCATACTGTATTACGTATATTAACCATCTAGTTTGAGGAGTCTCTTTATCGTTGGAAGGTACAGCGTTTATAGCCGAGGTGGTACTTAGCAGCATAATAGAGTAGGTACCTCTATCACTGCTTGCTATGCAAACTGCATGCATAACAAAGTGCATAAGATCTTATGTAACCAGTGTTACCAAATGCAAAAACACAAAATCCAGTTGCGTATACAGTGTCCCAATACAAAATTAGAAAATATTTCCAGTAACTTATGACAGTGTTTGTATGAAAACCTTAATAGCAAAATTAGAGTGTTTGTATGAAAATCATAAAGTAGGTACATTACAGTAAATGACTTGAAAATACCGAAAATCCTCTGTAATTGCAGTGAATCTGGCAACACTGTATGTGACAGTCATCATTACAGCTCATATACGTCCCCACCGAGGGGCTCGAGCCTACCCTGAATCAGGGTGATTAGGCCTTAGTCGACCACGCGGGCCCAGTGCGGGTTGGTCGACTTCACACACAACCTTCGAGTTTCTTCGCAGGCGTGTGCAGGTTTCCTCACGATGTTTTCCTTCACCGTTAAAGCAATCGGTAAGTATGTACGTAAGTTTTTTTGAAAAACTCATTGGTACATTGGCCGTCCAGATTTGAACCCGGTACCTCTGGTTAGATGGACCGAGTCGTTACCGGTTGAGCCACCGACGATGTGACAGTATCGGGTAAGAGGGTTAATTGTTAGAAAATACCGATAGGTGCTTAAATATTACAGCTAAGATTAATCTTAAGACGATGGCTTGCGAACAAAAATATCTGTAAGGCCAGTCCTCACAGCGAAATACCTAACATGATTTTAACGTCCCCTAATCATTATATTAGCCGAAGGACGTCCACTGCTGGACAAAGACCTCCCCAAAGGATTTTCACGACGACCAGTTCTGCACTACCCGCATCCGGCTTCCTGCGACCTTTACTAAGTCATCTGTCCACCGAGTGGGAGGTCTGCCTACGCTACGTTTTCCGTTGCGCGGTCGGCACTCGAGAACGTTACTGTCCCAACGGCCATCTGTTCTACGAGCTATGTGCCCCGCCCACTGCCACTTAAGTTTAGCAATTTTGAGAGCTATGTCGGTTACTTTGGTTCTCCTGCGTATCTCCTCATTTCTGATTCGATCACACGTAAAGAAATTCCTAGCATAGCACGCTCCATTGCACTTTGGGTGACCTTGAGCCTTCGTATGAGGCCCATATAGGAAGCGACCACACACACACACACACTGTCTACAGATACTGCGATATTTGGGACGTGAAGATATTCCAATGGTAGTCCCCTAATCAAATTATTTATGTATTCGATCTTTCGCAGAAAGGTGCGTTTGAGGATTAGGTAACATACTCGTACATACAAAATGGAAACATTACTAATGAAACTTCTTTGAAATTTTGATTATAGAACTCTTTGGTAACCTGTCATGTGTTTTTGTGAATTGGCGGCAATTTACAAAAGTCTTTTTACACCTCAAAATGAATTGAATGCGAGAAAATTTTCGGCCCATGGTATATATCGTTGTGGTCTTACTCAACAACAAAGCTATGATTGACTTCGATTGGCATCTAATATATAAAAATGAATCGCAAAATGTGTTGGTAAGCGCATAACTCGAGAACGGCTGGACCGATTTGGCTAATTCTTTTTTTGTCGAGTTCGTTATTGTCAGGAGAAGGTTCCTATGTAGGGTAGGGTAGGGTAGGGTAGGGTAGTGTAGTGTAGTGTAGTGTAGGGTAGGGTAGTGTAGTGTAGGGTAGGGTAGGGTAGTGTAGGGTAGGGTAGAGTAGTGTAGGGTAGGGTAGGGTAGTGTAGTGTAGTGTAGTGTAGGGTAGTGTAGTGTAGGGTAGTGTAGTGTAGGGTAGTGTAGTGTAGGGTAGTGTAGTGTAGGATAGTGCAGTGTAGGGTAGTGTAGGGTAGTGTAGTGTATGTAGGGTAGGGTAGGGTAGTGTAGGGTAGGGTAGTGTCGGGTAGGGTAGGGTAGTGTAGTGTAGTGTAGGGTAGTGTAGAGTAGTGTAGGGTAGGGTAGTGTAGTGTAGAGTAGAGTAGTGTAGGGTAGGGTAGTGTAGTGTATTGTAGGGTAGGGTAGGGTAGGGCAGTGTAATGTAATGTAAGGCGGTACGAAGTTCGCCGGGACAGCTAGTTTAATAATAAAACCTAATCCTGTGCCACGGTTTACAAATGGCTTTATGAGTTTAAGCGTGAGTGTAGCAATCTCAGTGATGATCTGCGTGAGGGACGTCTTTCAACAGCGACATCTGAAGATAACATCAGTGCTGTGCGACTCATGATAAAGGAAGATAAGAGAAATAACCTACCAACAGATTCAGACAAACTTAGGCATTGGTATGAATTAGGTACAAAAATATTACACGAACATTTAAGCGTCAGGAAGCTTTGTGCCAGATGGATTCCCCATACTTTGACCAAAGATCAGAAACGCCTTCGCATGGATTGGTGTCACGAAATGTTAGAAAAGTTCAACGGAGGTGACTCGAATGCTGTTTTTGACGTCTTAATATATTGCTACAAACCTGAAACTAAAATACAATCTGCTCAGTGAGTGTGTCTTTTTGAGGATCGTCCAATTAAAGTAAAGAAAGGAAGAAATAAAGAAAAAAAGATAATTGCCTGTTTCTTTGGTCGGAAAGGTTATTTCGCTACAGTTGTGCTAGAAGATGGAAGGACAGTTACTGCAAACTGGTATCTAAACTGTCGTTTGCCTATTGTCTTGTGAAAAGTTTGACAGCAGCGCCTTCGAAGCAGGATCCTCTGTCACACGATGGAAGGAGTAGGAGTAGGGTAAGGCGTGGGTATCAAATTCCTTTCGTGGACACGTAATAAATTTTTATTATGTAAATAAGAATAAGACTCGCTCTGATTCAGGGTAGGCTCGAGCCCCTCGGTGGGGACGTATATGAGCTGTTATAATATAATAATGTAAATAAGACCCAAAATGGGTCTTTTATAGGAGAGAATTAGTTTGAGTTATTTTTATTTTATTTTAAAATATGACCATGAGGATAGCATGAATAGAATAGATTTTTGAAAACAAATGTCAGCGCATGCGTAAAAAAATAAATATATGAAATGAAAAAAGATCGAATGAAAGAGGAAAGCATAACAGCGTGCCACGTTACACCTTCTTCACCACGACGACGCTTCAGCGCACTCCACGAAACGAACAATTGAGTATTTGACTATGGCAGGTGTCGAGATAATGAGTCATCCGCCATGTTGTCCCGACGTGGCGCCCTGCGACTTTTATTTATTCCCAAGAATCAAAGATAAACTTCCAGGTATTCGCTTTACGAGCCCTGAAGATGCGGTGAGTGCGTTCGAAAATGCCAAAGAAGAATGGGCCCGCTGCTTTTTCCAGTGGTTCCATCGAATGCGAAGATGTATAGAGAGAAACGGAAACTACTTTGAAAAACAATCAAAGTATTGGCAACTTTCTACATTGAACCGTTTTTTTATTTTCTAGGAACTTTCAGTGTGACCTACGTATATTGAGTGTGTTCCGAAATAAGATAATTATAATTATTATACCTGTAAAAACTGAATTACATGAAAATCACTAAATGTACCGATTTTCTTAGAACTTTCAGTGTGACCCACGAATATTGATTTTTTTCCGAAATAAGATAAGTATGATTATATTACCTGTAAAAACTAAATTACATAAAAATCACTAAATATACCTATTCATATGATTTTCACATTTAAAATAATCAAATGCGGATTACTGCAGCGCTTATGCCTGCATATAAAATCGATGAGCACCTAATTGGAACATCGTTTATTAATGACGACACAGTCTACACCTGCAAGTTGCAGCGGTCAAGGTCCATCGCTCTAGCTGAACAATTACTTCACCAATTATGGTGTCATATTCCATCAGCAGTACCGACGCTGGCGCAGCTGACCTGATTGTCTGTTTTAAATTAATAGAATATGTAAAAGGTTGTGAGTTTTATTCGAAATTTTGTTTGGTTAAGCGACCCAAATATATTCGGTCGTTTCTACAGTCCGCTGCCGTTGGTTTAAGTAAGTACCTACTTTAAGTTTAAGTGTTCCACTTTTACGCACGAAGCGTTTTGCTTCTTCGTTCATTATGCGAACGGCCAAGGTGTGGAAATCCCTGCCGGCGTCTGTATTCCCGATTCGTATAATTTAGAAATCTTCAAGACGAGAGTGAATAGGCGCTATTTGAGCTTGAGTGTTAAATCCTCGGCTGCATCGGCACTAACCATCAGGTGAGGTCAAACGCCCTCAAATTTATAATAAAAAAGTACCTGAACTAGAGATTTGTATCGGCTCAATGTGCATGATAGAATAAGCCCACGCAGATAGAATTTAGTCATAAGAATAAACATATAAACTAAACTCCAACTCTATCTAAACTCAGAAATAAATATAAATTAAACTCACAAGACTCATAAACTAATAGATAAACGACTAAATAAATAAATAAAAAGTGCGAAGCCGGGGCCGGTCACAAATAAATAATAATAAGTACAAATTTAGACCGGGCAGTTGTTAATTTAAGCAGTCACCTATTTGCTAAAGGTCAGGCTTCCGTTGCTTTGAGCAGAGTGAAATCTCTCTCCGGGCTTGCTATTTGTGATGTCAATTGTAAAACTCGGTTTGGTTGGTGGTAGGGCATTTTCAAAGCCCGCCTGGCTAGCTACCACCATCTTATCTAAGTCTTGCCGCCAAATATCAATGTTGATATCATTGGTGTGTTCCGGCATGACGATAAGATAGCCAGTTCCCCATTGCGTTGGGGAATCTTTGTAAGCCCGCTTCTATCTTCGGCAACATCGTCACTTACCACCAGGTGAGATGTTGTCAAGCGTTTACCAATTGTGAATAAAAAAAAAGAAAAAAAAAGAGTTCGAGCATTGCATTTTGGCAACTCCATTAATTGATCAAACATATTTTTAGTTATCTTCTGTTTGAATTTGTCTATTCAACAAAAAGACAGGTCCTTAGACTCGCGTCTAACGACTCACGATAACCTTAATTATCTTTTCTTTCCGTCAACCTTATAGTAAGTCCGAACTGCCTCTAATGCGACCCGGCCAACGAGCTTAATAGCAAGTTTTTCTTAAAAGCCGAATGAAAAATGAGCAGAAGTTACGTGGGGAGACTTCAAAAGACATTTACGCCTTACATTTCAAAACAGGAACATTCTTTTGACATGCGAAGACTGGGGCTGACTCGGCGGTCTAGTGGCACTCATGACTTCAAGAAAGACTTGGATTTGATAATTATTGTGATGTTCAGGTTTGTTTGTCAGAGTCTGGATGTTTAATTACAATGTAGTTATGGAAATTAATAAGTAATTTTAGAAATTCATTTTAACCCGCGGGTAGACGCGAATTGGTCAAAAGGACCCAGCACCTTATTACTTATTCCATAAATTGTTAAATATTGGTTAATACGCAAGGACGCACTCACTACCTTTAATCTAACATATACAGGGTATCCAGTAAGTATAGGTCAATATTGAGACTGGATGTAGATCAAATCGTAAACTTTCATAATTTAAAATTTGATGTCATATGAAACACTAACGGTTTCCGAGACATGGCAGTTTTTTAAAATTTCATAAAATTGTAACCTTCAGTCCTTTTTTGAGATACTACGGCTAGAATAAAGGTATTTTGAGATTTTGTTTTTGTGTTTTATGTTACAGAAGGATCAGGCTATCAAATGCATACCAAATATTTTTTCGAGACGGTCACAATTTTTTTTTACGAAGAATCCATTTTAGTTTTTATTTATTCAAATTTTAATGGTGCAACTTTGGCAGGTTATGCTGTAAAAAAATGTACTAGGCTGATATGGCCCATTGCTTTGAAAATTTGTGAATATTGTGTTGATTCCGAAATAGTATAACACCTTTAATTTTTACTATTACGTAAAAAAGAGATATTGCTATTTGATTGCAAAAGGAGCCCATTTTGTAATAATTTCTTAGGTTTAATATCCATGTAAATGTGATAATCTATTGTGAAAGTTTACGATCTGATCTACTTCCAGTTTCAATATTTAACTATACTTACTGGACACCCTGTATACTCGAAGGCTACTCCCGCACATCCTGTCTCACCAAGTTAGCGCGCGCGGCGCTTGGACACCGCGGACGCAGAAAGTAAATATAGGTCATTTCGACCCTCACGCGTTTTAGCACAAATGTTTTCTATTGTGATACAGATATAAATACATAAATATTTGTGATTTCAATATTTTTTGTTACCCTCTTTCTATTAAATTAATTAAAAAATCTATCTTTTTCTTTGTTTGCAGAAAAATAAGCATTTAACTTTTGGTTCTTTCTTCATTCGACTGCTTATGTCACAAAATAAGACGCATTTAGCACATATGTCTTTTCTATTGTGATACAGATTAAATAATATTTATATTGTTTTTTACCCTCTTTCTGTATAAAAAAATTCGAAAACTTTCTTTATTTATAAAAAAAAACGCATTTAACGTTTGGGTCTTCTATTTAAG
Source organism: Coleophora flavipennella (assembly GCA_947284805.1). Taxonomy (NCBI): domain Eukaryota; kingdom Metazoa; phylum Arthropoda; class Insecta; order Lepidoptera; family Coleophoridae; genus Coleophora; species Coleophora flavipennella. The sequence goes on from OX369308.1 coordinate 9,093,709, forward strand.
TTCAAATCAATGCGCGCTTCAACGCGGCTGTTACCTTGAAACCGAACGCCCAATTCTTGATTTTCACATGTTTTTATTAGAACACAGGACGGGGACTAGTCCAAACAGTATTCTAACGACTTACGTTGAAAAACTTGACTGGCCCATCCTTGGGCACTTCATTCGGACACTGGTCAGACCAGCCTAAATGTCTTATCAGTGGTCTTCGGAGGAGGTGTCGGAGTATGGCATCTTAAAATTTCTAAATGTTAATCTTTGTTATTTGTTTGTGATTTTACTAACATATTTACATTTTAATATTATTAACAAGTGGACCTATTGATGACTTTAAATGATCATCATATCAGCTCATATACGTCCCCACCGAGGGGCTCGAGCCTACCCTGAATTAGGACGATTGGGCCAGAGTCGACCAAGCGGGCCCAGTGCGGGTTAATTTCGACATCATATACAACCTACGAGTTTCTTCGCAGGCGTGTGCAGGTTTCCTCACGATGTTTTCCTACACCGTAAGAGCGGCGGATAAAAGTACATATGAAATCTAAATTCGAAATCACATTGGTACGTGGCAGGTTTGAACCACGACCTCCCGGGCTTCGGCAGGGGGGTGGGATCTTGGCACAGAAAACTCGCTATTCCTACTACTAACGGGCGTTGCTCTATAACGCAAGCGAATATTTGGTTAGTTTTTGCATAATTGTCATGAGTACAACTAGTATCCCTTATGGTTTTTTTTTGGTCACGATAACTAGTTTTTCAGGCGCTTAAAGTACATAACGCAACCACTTTGCGCAGGCAGACCGACATAATTATTTAACATCAGAGGGTCGCCATTTATCCTCTCAACCTAAGTTTATGCATTTCCGTTATCGTTACTAAATTTGTCATGACCTCCTAGTATAGTAGGTTTCTTGAAGGAAGTTGTTAAGTATTGAAAGTAGATTCAACGCCGATATTAAAAGTTATTTGAAAGATACCGACTGTATTGGAATACAGAAGCGCTGTATTTTTCTGTTTTGTGAGTACTTTCTTTGAGTATTTCATCTTTACTAGCGCAGAATCCTTGTTGCGGAATAGCAAATAGCCAGTATGAGTTGACATTGAGTTAGTTGTTAATTGTCCAACAGTGGACGTCCTTCGTCTGATATGATGAGTTGATTTTCAACATTATTGTATAAGTTATTTTTCCCCTCCCCGACTCTGGGGTATGAGTCTTTTCCTTGACCCTGTAAGGTTAAGTCATACTCCACACACGAGGGGTCAAGTCCAGGTTAATGTAGGTTGTAGAGCTAGTGGCGAACTCCACTTTCAGAAGTTTTTCAAGCCGCCTATAAGGCATCTCAAACAGCTTAACGACTGCCATCCAGTGATAGTAGCCGGCATCAACGGTTTAATGTGCTTTGAAAAGCACGGAAACGTACGAGATAAATGTAACTAATAGTCCAACCCATCTAGATAATGACCGTGCTTCTGGTCAGTTAACCTGCGTGATCGACCCAACCACGCAAAAAGCGCTGAGCTTAGACCGCTTTAACTATCTCACCTGATGGTAAGTGACGATGATGCCGAAGATGGAAGCGGGCTTACCAAGATTCGCCAACGCAATGGAGATCTGGCTATCTTATCTTCAAGCCGGAATATATTAATGATATTAACATCTGATGTTTGTCGGCAAGATTTAGATAACATGGTGGCAGCTAGCCAGGCGAGCTATGAAAATACCCTAGCACCACCCAAACCGAACCGGCTTTTGAATTAGATGTGCTATAAGTATTAGTTAACATCAAGTTAATTTTCAAAATGTCGTTATAATTAATTATCTTCACCAACAAAACACACGCGTACAACCACACCAACTACAGATATTATTATAACAATCGTTAACACGTATTTAACAGGCATCAAACGGCGTCCCCACAAGTTGTTCCTACAACTGAAATAATATTACACTTGTCCCCAACAACTTTGGGGACCGTCTGAGGACCCTAATTAAATCCCCAACAGTTCCAGAGAACTATTCCAACTATTATAACTGGTTGGTCCTGGTGTTCTCACCATACCTACTATAACAACAGGTGCACAAGATTTCGCGGCAGGTAAGTATAATTAAAATGTCTACAGGTGTAACTAAAAATGATGTATTATTGGCCTTTAACTGGGGCTTATACTCATCAAACTGAACAACAAAGGAATCGGAGTAAATTATCAAAATTTCGACTTTCTATACAAATTTAAACAGCTGATCGTTTTGTATGAAGTCAATTGATTAAGGGTCACTTGTCAAAAGTGGCTCAGTATAAAGAGTAAAGGTCCCAGTTAATGACTACTGCACATATCCCTCGTCACCTGTTTATTGTGCATGACGTTCCTTACTACTTACACAGGGCAGATGAACAGAAGCATTTTAAAAGGTGATTCATCTTCGGATGGTGGCGCATCGGGAGCCGGGTCGTTATTTTCCCTCTAATATGGTTGATGGGAGTGATGGCTGACTCTCGTGTTATACTCGTGACCGGGTGCTGTCTGTGTAAACTGGCCTTCTCTTGTTAAATGCATTCAATGTTTTTTTTTATGTATAACTTTTCCTGTCATATTGTTTTCATGTTCTAATGACATAATCTGGTTTATAAAGAGGATTTAATTTTGACGTTATTAACTATATATTGTTTATTTTTGATTTTCCACAAATGACATTGTTATTATTATTTTATAACCTGTTTTAAATTTGCACCTATTTTGAATAAATATATTGAATTGAATTGAATTGAATCATCATATCAGCCGAAAAACTTTCACTGCTGGACAAAGGCCTCCCCCAAGGATTTCCACGACGACCGGTTCTGCGCCACCCGCATCCATGACGATGTAATTATTGTTGACTTATCTTAGGGACTCTTAGGGCACACCCCGGATACTACATACAAATGGTCATGAAATGACATTTCTACAAACAAATGAAGGAGCAAACAAAATCACGGCAATATCCTATACGTTCGAGAACCAAACTGTAACCAATCTGTATCAATATGGGTGACGAGGGGGTGAGGTCGCAATGTAGAGCGCGGCAGGGAGTGTCCATACTGTATGTTAGTCATCATCATCTGTATGTTAGTACTAATATATATATTTTGCTTAGGGACTTAGGTTCCCGGAAGGTGGGTGCAATGGAGTGTACTTGCATGCCCTGGCTTGGAAGAAAATATAAACTAGAGGGTGCGTGGTAAACGAGCCACAAACGGCTGGCGGGGTTTTTTTGTTATATACAAACCTTATTCTGACAATTACGAATACAACAAAAGAATGTATTTAAATCGGTTGAGCCATTTTCGAGTTTTTGCAAGACTGACTCGGAAATTGATTTTTGTTTTTTTAAAATGTGGAACAGTCAACAGCACTTAGAGCGCCCTAGATATTTTTTGGCTGTATTTCTTGTACTTCAACTATTAATTTTTTCATAGCCCACACTATATCGTTGCCTCCTGTTCGGCCTAGTGATTAGAGACCATGACTGCTGAGCCAGAGTTCTCGTGTTCGAATTTCACTAGAGGCATAATGCTTGTATGAAAATTTGTACCCGTATGTCAACAGGCTATACAAATAGGACCGCCTCCCCCAACACGAGGAGTTTGACGAGGAAAGTTTTCAATTTCTTACTTTTTCATTGTATATATGCTATTTTTAGCCTACGTACCAAATTTAAGTCTTCGAGGATTTCAAGAAGTACCCTAGAGGTTTTGATGAACATCAGTGAGTGATTGAGCGAATCAGTCACGAAATCGACGTATTTCAGATGTCAATTAATGTTAAAATACCAAAGCTAGACAGTTGATACTTCGTAAATTTGATAAATCCGCCAAGGACGTATTATACAAAAAAAATCAGCTTTCTAGCAATGACGGTTCGAAAATACGACGTAACGCTTCCAGAAAATGTAGGTACTGCCTCGTTACTTTGGCTTGTCCAAGCGAGAGCACTACCGTGCCCCCAGTTACCCGCTGCCCACATCATGATATGATCTAGCCAGAGTAATGAATGAATCAGCGTTTGCTGATATGAACAGCTGACCTGGCTAGATCATGAAATGCTCGGACGGATCTGTTGAACGAGCGAAGCGAACGATAATAGGTTCGCTAGGCTTGAAGATTATACTGTTGAAGAGCCTCGCGAAGCCATTCATTAATTATCATGCCAAACAAACATATCCTAAAATCATTTCATGATCTAGTCAAATATTTCATAAAATAGTCGGGTATTTAATGATCGGGCTAACCGAGTATTGATGTATTATCAAACGTTGACGTTTAAACGATATAATTTGTGGTCAGTTTAATGGTCAACCATTCTAAGAAATCCTTGATTATATAATATCGCTCCAATATATACAGGGTGTAAAAAAATTGGTGAAGGACCCGTTAACTGGGGATTCAAGTTATCATAGTAAATATATAAGGAACCCGTAGTCAATTCTCAAAAAAATTATTTGGGTACCTCGATACAAAAATACACAAAATCGGTCGATCAGCTGTCGATTTGTATGATGAGTTTTTTTTCGCGATTTCAGCAAACTCATGGAACAAAAGTTTTTCAGCATGATGAATAGAAGCTCCAGTTAATGGCATCTACACCAGTTTTGTTACACTCTGTATAAGTCACAGGTTGCCATAGTACAGGGAATCCTAGATTGGAACACAAATTAATTAACCTTATATTTAGGAGCATGAATACTCCTGGAAAACTGTTGCTTATGAAATCAAACAACTTTCCTCAAAGAACCCATACTGGATTCATAAAAAAAACTTCAGCCGACCTTCCCTCTTTTTTTATACACAACTAGCTGTCCCGGCGAACTTCGTTCCACCTTACACTACACTACACTACCCTACCCTACACTACCCTATCCTACACTACCCTACATTACCCTAACTACACTACACCTGCACTACACTACCCTACAATAAAACCAATTATTTTTCGACTGATATTTTATTTATTTTTTATTTTTTTAATTTAATTCTGAGCATTTTCATATTTATTCTTTTTAACCTTCTCTTGACTTACACAAATAATTCAATACCAAAATTAGCCTAATCGGTCCAGCCGTTCTCGAGTTTTAGCGAGACTAACGAACAGCAATTCATTTTTATATATATAGATTGGTAAGCCCTTGGCATCATCTCACCTGATAGTAAGAGACGATGATGCCGAAGATGGAAGCGGGCTTACCAAGATTCACCAATGCAATGGAGAACTGGCTATCTTATCTCCAAGCAGGAACACATCAATGTTGTTAACACTGATGTTTAGCGGTAAGACAGATAATTTTTGTTTTTGAGCTGAAAAAGGGAAATTGTATTTTGATAGATAATAAATAATCCGTTTAAAAGCGTGGTTTGTTTGGAAAATACCCTACCACCAACCAAACCGAGTCTAGCAAGTTGACCTCGCAGGGAATCGAACCCGCAACCTCCTGGTGTGAAGCGAATGGACTAACTATTAGCTGGCTTTTTAAAATCTGTTCTTTTTAAAAAAAGGAACAATTTGCCAAACGAAACGTAGGTAAAAAATAACACTACAAATACTACGACTCAAAACCCACAAAAGCAATAATATAGCGCCTCACACCAGCTAGCCCAAACGAATAAACCTCCATCATTCTAAAAACCAGAAAAATTGGACGTTTTAAAACTTTTTGTCTGTGCAAAAAAGCAATTGGGATGACCGGACGATCGCGATCGTGCGGGTAGGTACAATGCCGTCACAAAAACAGAGTTTAGGGGGGTGTAGGAAGGTGGAGGGGGACGCCGCATTGCACCAGTTGAATCTCGACACGAGGGTGTCTCAGGGGAAGAGAGGAGGAGGGGGGATCCCCCAGGAATCATCGCAACGCTGAGAGACCGTAAAAAAGATTGTTTGAGAAAATCTTGTTAAACTCGGAGATCCGTAAAGTGGTGTGGCAATTGAAATATAAGTATAAATTTCAGCAAAGATTCCATTCTGAACTGAATGATTTTCATTGTTGTTCTGACTTTAAATTCATTTTATGTTGAGGCGGCGCCGGAGTGGGAAAATGTATTTGAGACGTATTAAGAGACATAAGACATTAATTATTGATACCTTGTCACCAAATACACATACATAATGGAACAAATCAAAAAAGAAAGAGGAGAATAATAACAAATTAACAGTACTAAGACGACGGCCGACTAAGGCCCGATCGCCCTAATTCAGGGTAGGCTCGATCCCCTCGGTGGGGACGTATATGAGCTGATATGACAACAGTACCTAAAATTACAAGTGGAAAAAAAGAGTATAAAAGAATGATGTGTGTGTATGTGTGTGTGTGGTGTAAGAATATACTGCGTGCGGCTTATGCTACAACACAGCGCTGGTTTTCAGCGTGGCCCAGGGCTGCTGCGATTGACTGCACGATGCGGTCAGCCGTGTTGTAGTAATATATATTATATTTATGATTCATTCCCAGTAATACAGGCTACCTGCATGCCAAATTTCATCAAGATTGGTAGAGGTGATGAAGTGTGAATAGGTAACAAACAAACACATTTTCACATTTATAATATTAAGTGAGGATTTCTATATCTTTAAATAACATATAGAGCGTCGGTGGCGTAACGGTTAGGGCCACTACCTCCTGTCCGGTAGACCATGGTTCGAATCCTGCCACTTACCAATATCTATACGAATGTCGATTTCATACTCGTATGTATGTTTATCCGACGCTGTTACGGTGAGGGAAAACATTGTGAGGAAACCTGCACACGCCTGCGAAGAAACCCGCGTGATCGTCTAAGGCCTGATCGCCCTAACTCAGGGCAGATCGAGCCCCTTGGTGGGGACGTATATAAACTGATATGGTGAAATAACACATATACCTTTATTATCAAAAAACTAATTCAAATATCAATCTAGTAATAAAATTTCCTAAAAATATTAATATGGCTCAAATCCTCGAGTCCAAAGGAACCCATGACGCACTTCCTGTTGCCACGCTGGATGGCAATAGGCAACCTTAGCAGCAGGTAAGACCCGGAGCGGGCGTCACATCTCCTCTCTCGAAGGCGACGGCCAATCTCCTTAATGAAGGCAAAGGCCTCTGAGGGTTCAGCAGCCTGTTGTCTCACAGACCAGCGGCACAAAGCAGTAATTTGCATCCAAGACCGAGTACTTATTATGCTTCTTTCTCGCCGCAAATTGGGCAGCAGTACCGTACGGGTGAGGTGTGAGGCAGAAAAAGTGGCGTCCCAAAGCAGGCACGTTCCTCTCTGCCATGGCACCTGTTTAAACCCTCCGGCCTTTTGCCATCAGATGGACTAAAGCCCGGCGGCTGTATCAAAGATGGAATATTCCATCTGGCCAAGACCAGTGCCCTCCGAGTGAGGTCATTAAGGAATTGGTGACGTGGGAATCTTCACAAACAACGACCGCAACTCAGTGCGTGGTTGCCAATTGCCTCCACAGTGGACCTGCAAATACATTGATGAGGTTCACAGATATTGATATTGCAGGCGGAGAGCAACTGCCACACGCAAATAGTCGCCGTCCGAAGAGTTCCACATCTGTGCCTCCTGTTAAAAGATGCTAAACTCGATTTATGTGTTTTAATTTTTTTTACACGATTGGAATCTGTAAAAAATACCTATCTGTTCGTCTATGAAACACATCGCTACGTGCCATAGTTCCAGAGTAAGAGTTGTGTAAAGTAGCTTATGCAGAAAAATACATAAAAGAAATGTACTCAAAATTATGAAATAATATTTTAATGTTTTAATACAACTTAAGCGCGTTTTATCATCCCTGCAGTGCCATCTATTGACATTCTGCTGCTATGATTATAATGTGTGGTATGTGTAGCTAATATGGGGAAAAAGTACTCTATTGTTATTATTGTAAGTATCAATAGATCTACTTACCCACGGGACCTCTTTAGTTTTCCGGGATAAAGAATACCCGACTATACAATGATGGTCAAAACACCCCGTCCCAATGTAAAAGTTTCAAGTTGTTACGTCGAGCCATTCTAAGGATTTTTTTTGCATTCCTGCAGGAACCCTTAATTTTTTTGGGAATCACAATGTCCCAGTTTTAGTTCGCGATATAGGGTATCAACGTGTAAAATTTTATTGTAATAGGTCAAGCCACATTCGCGTCGTGAGCCATTCTATAAATGAATACTTTTAATTTTCCCACGGAAACTTTTGAATTTTGCGGGATAATACTTTTTATGCGGTATCGTACAGATTTTTATTATGTTTGCTGGGAAATCCTGGTTGGTTGGTTGGTTGCGTGGTGAGCCATTCTAGATATGCATACTTTTGATTTTCCCACGGGAACTTTTTTTTGATTAAAATTTTCTTGGATTAAAAGTACCCTAAATGTTAACCCGGGCTTTAAGGAACCACCGAACAAAATTTCATCAAAATCGGCCTGGTAGTTTTTGCGTGATGCGCGAACATACAGACAGACAGAGAAAAATTCCAAAAGTTGTTGTTTTGGCCTCTGTATCGCTAGTAATGTCCACCACAGTTATTATTTTCCAAAAATATTTCATGTACAGACACGGCCCCGTTACAGTTTTATTATATTATACATATGATATGGTTTTGTTTACCTGCTGATAAGTCTCATTTAACATACTGTAAGGTAGGTAGAGCAAGGAAGGGCGCGGTGATCCACAGGTAATTCTTTTTGGTATTCTAGAAGAACATTTTTAAATTTTAATTTGATCCCGTGAATTCCCACCAGGTCCCGCATAGGTGGTGGTACTTTGTTCCAGCATTTTGTAACAGTATCTTTTTTTATTCACAATTGGTAAACCCTTGACAACATCTCAAGTATATCAGAAACTGCCACGAAATGCCACGAAATTTAGAGTAAGTATTAAGTTGGTAAAGCCAAAGTATATATTATATTAGTATTAACATACAGTATGGACACTCCCTGCCGCTCCCTAGAATGCAACCTCACCTCCTCGTCACACAGATGGATACAAATTGGTTATAGTTTGGTTGTCGATTGTACATAATTTCGCCTTGATTTTCTTTGCTCCGTCATTTGTTTTTTAGAAATGTCATTTCACGAACGTTATATGTAGTGTCAGGTAAAGCTAAGGACAGCATGCGTGGTTGCGTCGATCACGCAGGTTAACCGACGTGAGATACGGTCGTTACCTGGATGGGATTGATGTTTATCTTATTAGTGCCGGTTGCTATCATTAAGGAGCAGTTGTAAAGATATGTTAGAGGCATTACAGGCGGCTGAAAAATAAGTCAATTCCCGAAGCTTTGAAATCTAGGAAACAGGTCCTACTAACTGCCCATGAACGTGAAAAAATCTTGTCAAAGGCATTGCTGGAGGTGCTGCTGGATCGGAGCCCAACGCAAGTGGATCAAGTACGCACTTCTGTTAGGAACTACCTGTTTGTTCCATTTGTAGTGGAAAAATTTGATTCCGGGGTTCGGAAATAAAAATCTTTCTTAGGGACATCGGACGTCGGCTCAGGGAGAGGGGCTGTGACCCTCACTCCGGATCCTACCTGCTGCAAAGGTTTCACTTGGCCATTTAACGTGGCAACGCCGCAAGTGTCATGGATAACTTCGCATCGGTTTCGGCGAAGGAGGGCTTTACGAATATTTACAATGATTAGTGACTTTAGTATGTACTTTTTAAGCGTATACCTGTCGTAAATTTTTTATGCCTTTGTTTAGTTGTATTTAAATTTACTATAAAACTTCTAAACTTGACCTTGGCCTTGAAACTTTTTTAAAGGTAAATAACAAATAAAAACACCGGAAATATTGACGATAAAAATGATCCATTTTTCTACGATATTTTTCAGGATTCAAACGAAAACGATACCCATGTGCAGGAAGCAGCTAGTTTTACATAAAAGGTGTCTAAAGTAAGGTTTAGCGATAATTTCTTAGCATACTACGACTCGTAGACTTTAGTAGACCATTTCGTAGCATACTACGACTTGTAGTATTTGTTAGACCATTTCGTAACATACAACCACCCGTAGTCTTTGGTAGACCATTTAGTAGCATACTACGACTTGTAGTCTTTGGTATACCATTTCGTAGCATACTACGACTCGTAGTCTTTGGTAGACCATTTCGTAGCATACTACGACTCGTATTCTTTGGTAGACCATTTTGTAGCATACAACCACCCGTAGTCTTTAGTAGACCATTTCATAGCATACTACGACTCGTAGTATTTGTTAGACCATTTCGTAGCATACTACGACTCGTAGTCTTTGGTAGATCATCTCGTAGCATAAGTAATACGACTCGTTTTTTACTTGAAATAATGTTTAAACGTATTAGTCTTGATAAGCTGACATTATACTTTTTAACGACTGAGGAGCGCGCTGTAGCGAGCGTAGCGTATTAGATGGCAAAAAAGTGAATTTCAAATTTCAGATGTGTGTCTATGTGTGTTTTTTTTATTTCATTATTCTTATCTTGATTTTTTAGTGTATTAGTGTTTTTAGTGTGAAAACTGAAATTCTACGGATATAACGTAAGACACTTAAATCTGATTCCGGTTGAAACGTGACAATGAAGTGCGAGAAGTCAAAACTTTTTTGAGATTCTGACTTTACAGGTTCCTTGGAAAAGATTCTCGATTGATGAATAAAAAATGTGACACTGACAAAGAGTCTGTACTGAATAATAAAAATATATTTTTCTATCTAAGGCTCCATAACCGTAACGTCTGACAAGGCTGAGGCTCTAAAACCATACTGCCTAAAATTTCGTCAGAAAGAGTTATTACATACAACCAAGTAAAAAACTGCGGGGCTCCACGTAGGGCAGAGCCTGGAGGTCACTCACGTCAAAACTTTACATGCCAATATCTTTGTAACTATCCATCGTAGATCTCTCGTGTTTGGACCTATATGAATTGTGTCGACCGGATCTAGGCGCTTTGGGGGGTCAAATATTTGAATGCTTATATCTCTGTAACCGTTCATCGTAGACATTTGTTTTAATCTTTAATGCTAAAAGCAACTCACTGACAGACGTTTGACGTTAAATCAACGGCCGCGTGCCCCGAGACAGCTCTACCCAATTGTTTTTCTCGAAAAAATCATGCAACGGCTCGTTTGCTGGTAGTCACGGTGGCTGTCTCACTCACCTAGCATAACGAGATCCTGCCACTTGTATATATATATATATATATATATATCTATCATCATTACAGTTCATATACGTCCCCACCGAGGGGCTCGAGCCTACCCTGAATCAGGGCGATTAGGCCTTAGTCGACCACGCGGGCCCAGTGCGGGTTGGTCGACTTCACACACAACCTTCGAGTTTCTTCGCAGGTGTGTGCAGGTTTCCTCACGATGTTTTCCTATATATAAACTGATTATTTTATTTCCGAGCCGGAACACATCAATGCTGTAAATAACATTATGTTTGGCGGCTTACAAAATATCAACCAAACCAAGTGTTACAAAGTTACAAAGTTAGACCTCACCGGGTATCAAACCCGCGACCTCCTAGTGTGAAGCATATAGACTAACCATTACGGAGACTTATTATGTGTGTGCACAGCTTTGCATATCGTCGATACTAATAAAACTTTTCTCACTCGCCGCATATGTAACTAATATCTCATCTGAGGTACAGGTTAAACAACCTTTTTTTTTTCCTTTTCTGTAATTAACTAACTTAGTTAAAGATGTATCTAAAAATAAAATAATTCGCGTTCACTTTAATCCAAATACGAAAACAAGCAAGCTTGTAACGGGGTTCCATTCTCACAATGTCAAATGGTGTTAGTGCGATGGCTCGCCTGATATATATCGCGGGAGATGTGCTGTACTGTCGAACCCCCTCGCCCAATCCTCTCTCCCTCTCTGGGTCGCCTCCCCTCCCCTCCCCTCCCCCCCCCATGGGGCGAGTGAGACTTGTTGAGGCTCACAAGTGGTAGGTATGCATTAGATAGATTCTACAACGATTCTGGCGCTTTAGAACGAAGTTGTTTGATCGGCGGTGTGTGATTGAGGGTTCTTAATAAATTTTTATTGACGCAGAACTGGGGGTGGTGTTTTTGAAGTTTAAGTTAGAGGAAAGGACCTAAAATTTTTATTTTTAAGATGGAAAACTTTTTGTCAGAGTTAATTTTTATTAGTTGGTACTGGTTCACTATTGAGTTTTCTTTGATATTCTGTGCTGTTAGTTTATTTTAATGACTCGACACAATAATGATAGTTAGAAGATAATAAAAGGATTTATATTTGGAATAAATACAAAAAAAATATACTTCTTTTACTTTGTAATTTATATAATAACTAGCGTTCCCGGCGAACTTCTTACCGCCTTATATTATTTATTTGTGAAATATACGGTTTAAAGGTGTTACAAAGAATATAAGTGCTTGTACACACTGCTCTGCACTGCACTGCACTGCACTACACTGCACTCCACTGCACTCCACTGCACTCCACTGCACTCCACTGCACTCCTCTGCACTCCACTGCACTCCACTGCACTCCACTGCACTCCACTTCACTCCACTGCACTCCACTGCACTCCACTGCACTCCTCTGCACTCCACTGCACTCCACTGCACTACACTGCACTCCACTGCACTCCACTGCACTACACTCCACTGCACTACACTCCACTGCACTCCACTGCATTATACTGCACTGCACTACACTGCACTATACTGCAGCACTAAACTGCACTACATTGCACTATTCTACACTACATTACACTACACTTCAATACACTACACACTATACACTACACCCTACACCCTTTAAGTACTTTAAATAGTGTAGCTTCCCAATAGTGAAAGAATTTTTCAAATCGGTCCAGTAGTTTCGGAGCCTGTTTAATGCAAACAAACAAATCCATCCTCTTTTTTAATATTATTATTACTACGCTACGGCTGCATTGCTTGGACCCCCTAACACTAGTCATTGTGCGGCGGCGGTGTATAATTTCATAAATTTGTAATATCTTCTGAATCGAATGTCCGATTTAAGTAATTCAAAAGGTTATCTATAGGTATGGAAACATCTTTGATTATGAAATGATTTATTTGAATAGGGGTTCATACTAAGGTCTAATTACCATTGTCTGATTTTGGTCAGTTTTTTATTAACTTTTAAAATGTAAAAAGTGGTTATAGTGAAATAACTACAATAGTTGGACATATAGTATCGCGAAGTTTTTTGTAGGTATTGATATTTTCTGGAATATTGTAGAACATTTTGTTGTTCTATCATCAATAGTTTCCGTAGCGTATGCGACGAAGAAAATTTTTAAGCAAATTTTTTTACGCCTTGGTTCACGTTACTGAAGTTTTGTCAAGGATCCCTTATTTTTTCTAGTAATAAATATAACCTATGTTACTTAGCGATAATGTAGCATTCTGATGGTGAAGGAATTTTTGAAATCGGTTTAGTAGTTTTTGAGTTTATTAATTACAAACATACACACACACACAAAAATAAAAATCTTTCCTCTTTATAATATTAGTGAAGATAAGCTTTATCCTGCGTCTTTGTCCACATGGATATAATTTTCATAACTTTGTTTAAGGAAGTGCGAAATTAAGTTTTTTCTGGATCTCTCAGGAACAATATCACTTTCGATCCCGCCAACTATCTCTTTGCAAAAAACCAATTCGATCCAAATCGCCGTTGCGACGTTAAAGATGGACAAACAAACAAACACACTTTCGAATTTTAGATAAGATTGCAATTTATAGGTACTTACGTACTGGTATATGACTATGAAGCAATAAAGTATGAGTTATTGAAACATGTTTCTAACACTACTTTATAGTACCTACTTGTATGTATGTATGTCCATATTTTTATTGCTCCTTACACCCAACCGCCTCCGCTGTATGTCCGTCTGTCAGCGGGCTGTATTTCATTAACCGTAATAGGCAGACAGTTAAAATTTTCACAGAATGTGAATTTATATTGCCGCTATAATAACAAATCACATTTGTACTACTGCAACACACATATGTTTTTGTATTATTATTATTTTTTGCTCTTTTTAATTTGTTATGTTTTGTTTTATATTATGTATGATTGTAATAATATGTGTGTGATTGCAGTGACAAATAAACGTGTTATCTATCTATCTATCTATCTATCTAAATACAAAAAAATTGAATAATTAAAAATTAAGGTGTTTATTGTAGGTTTTTAGAAGTATATTTGATTTAGTTCTATCGTAAAAACGGTAATATATTCAAGCGTGAAACTTGGTGTGGTTATAGTAATAACACTGAAGTAAAACAACACATAATAAAAATCGGCTAAGTGTGAGTCGTACTTGCACTAAGGAGTCCGAACTGAATGACAAAAAAAGCATATTTTTCTCGCTCGCGTTGATGTCTTTTGTTTGTAATGTGAATACGTATCATTGTGCTTATGCTATGTAGTTGCGTAGAGAGGTGAGGTTTATATGGAACACTCGGAGTGCTAGTTCAACTCGCACTTGGCCAGTTTTTATTTTACCACCATTAACCATGGCTATAGTTTTCACAGTCCAACACCAATACCTTTATCTATAGCACTAGAGCAACACAACGAGACCTGTCATAATTTCCAAGTTGGTTGAAAGGCACTATATAATATGCAGTGCTGGTTTAAAAATTTGTTTTAAGGGTTTCATACCCAACGGGTGACAACGGGACCTTACCTACACCGTGCGTCCGTCTGTCTGTCCTAAAAAAGGGTTGTATATTTTCAACCGCTACGTGGCTCACTTTTGCAAAATGAAACCAAGTTTACGAGTACAAGGATGTGACCCGAAAGATTGCAAAATAATGACGATCTGGTGAGACAGCGGCGAGCCCTCGCTATGTATATCACTCAACTATCTAATAATTACATAAAAAACACCTTTGACAGTCTTAGAGTGGAATATAATAATATTTTAGAACTATGCTTGGTAAGACCGAAGAGTACAATCAGCCACTATGCTTGGCGTTCGTGGACTATGAGAAAGCCTTCGATTCGGTCGAAACCTGGGCTGTATTACAGTCTCTCCAGAGGTGCCAAATTGACTATCGATATATCGAAGTGCTGAAGTGTTTGTACGAAAACGCCACCATGTCGGTTCGCCTCCAGGATCAAAACTCGGAACCTATCCAGCTGCAGCGAGGGGTGAGGCAGGGAGACGTTATATCTCCGAAACTGTTCACCGCCGCCCTGGAAGATGTTTTCAAGCTTTTGGACTGGGGTGGACTCGGCATCAATATCAACGGCGAGTACATCACCCACCTTCGATTCGCTGACGATATCGTGGTCATGGCTGAGACTATGGACGACTTAGGCACAATGCTCGATGGCCTCAGTAGAGCCTCTCAACAAGTGGGTCTTAAAATGAACATGGACAAGACGAAAATTATGTCAAACGTCCGTGTCATGCCTACTCCTCTGAAGGTTGGAGGTTCTACACTCGAAGTTGTTACCGAATATGTATACCTGGGACAAACAGTCCAGTTAGGTAGGTCCAACTTCGAGAAAGAGATCAATCGTCGAATCCAACTCGGCTGGGCAGCGTTCGGGAAGCTTCGCAATATCTTTACGTCCCAGATACCGCAGTGTCTTAAGACCAAGGTCTTCGACCAATGTGTGTTGCCAGTGATGACGTACGGAACTGAGACATGGTCGCTCACTATGGGCCTCATAAGAAGGCTCAAGGTCACCCAAAGGGCAATGGAGCGTGCTATGCTCGGAGTTTCTCTGCGTGATCGAATCAGAAACGAGGAAATCCGTAAGAGAACCAAAGTGACCGACATAGCTCTCAGAATTGCTAAACTTAAGTGGCAGTGGGCGGGGCACATTGCTCGTAGAACAGATGGCCGTTGGGGCAGTAAAGTTCTCGAGTGGCGACCACGCACCGGAAAGCGTAGTGTAGGCAGGCCTCCCACTCGGTGGACCGATGACCTGGTGAAGGTCGCGGGAAGCCGCTGGATGCGGGCAGCGCAGAACCGGTCGTCGTGGAGATCCTTGGGGGAGGCCTATGTCCAGCAGTGGACTTCCTTCGGCTGATATGATGATGATGATGATGATGCTTGGTATGCCATGGCGGTGCAGTGAGTCGGACATGTGCGGGGAGAATAGGGTTGACGACCATTATTAGTAGGTAGAAATGCGCAAAACAAGGGTGTGTTTTTTAAGTTTCACAGAAGCAATCCAAATTTATAACTGTCTTAAGAAATTATATTTGCAGTTATTCTAAATTAAAAAAAGATAATTAATTAAAATCAAAAATCCAACTGCGTGAAAAGGGAACTTAAAATTTAAAAAATATCTAAGTAAAAAGGATAGAAATAGGATGATCTATTTTTGTCTCAAATCTCACACCCCGTAAGTATGCGCACACCCTAAACCGAGATCCATTCCCATTGACTAGTGGTCCCTAAACCTATTCCTCACAGTACGTACCATTCGTAGTCGCCCTCTTGCCAATTGAAGCAATATGTCTTCATGGCATCTTTAATTTAACCATTTAATTTTCCCTTTTTTAAATTTATTTATTAAAAGAATTTGTGAAATCTAATGCGAGTCCGTCCGGCGTCCGGACTCCGGCCGTTCTATCTAACCGATTTGCTTTTTTTTAATAAAAGGTATTAATGCACAGATTTCTCATCGATCATTGGAAATCACCTCCACGAGCGGCTAGCGGCTCGCGCACCGCGCTCCCTCTATAATGTAATACGATGAGTTCATCCAACCGATTTCATTTTTTTAATAAAAGGTATTAATGCACAGATTTCTCATCGATCATTGGAAATCACCTCCACGAGCGGCTAGCGGCTCGCGCACCGCGATTATTAGTATTTACCGTGTCTTATCGAGTCGTGGTTCGAATCCTGCCACGTACCAATAGGTTTTCGAATTTCGATTTCTTAAGTACTTTTATCCGACGCTCTGAAACGGTAAACGGAAATATCGTGAGGAAACCTGCAGACGCCTGCGAAGAAACTCGAAAGTTGTGTGTGAAGTCGACCAACCCGCACTGGGCCCGCGTGGTCGACTAAGGCCCGCTCGCCATTATTCAGGGTTTGGTTCGAGCCCCTCGGTGGGGACGTATAAGAGCTGATATGATGATCGTTAAAAAATCTTTTTTACTGTAATTGTTTCCTGGTTAGCAATACAGAATTTAATTCACAAATGCATTTCAATTTTACCATTCGACTAATTAAAATCTGATAATATTAATATTCAAAAACATTTATCAATAAAACCAAGTAGGTATATCTATTAATTTTGACAGTTTTTTTAGATTACCTATAAAACTTGCAAAACTTTGTGGTTCAAGGAGTCATATTTTATTTCATTCTTTCATGTCTTATCATGGTATTTTAGTTTTTTCATTATCATAATCTTTTATCATATCAGCCGAAAGATGTCCACTACTGGACAAAGGCCTCCCCCAAAGGTTTCCAAAAGGACCGGTCCTGAGCTGCCCGCATCCTTTGGCTTCCCGCGACCTTCACCAGGTCAGCAGTCCACGGAGTGGGAGACCATCTTGCGCTACATCTTCCGGTACGCGGTCGTCACTTGAAAATATTACTACATAAACAGCCATCTATTCTACGAACCATGTACCCCATCTTATAGAGCATAGCACGCTCCATTGCCCTTTGGGTGACCTTGAGCCTTTTTATGAGGCCCATAGTAAGCGACCATGTCTCAGTTCCGTAAGTCATCACTGGCAACACACACTGGTCAAAGAACTTAGTCTTGAGACACTGCGGTATTTGGGACGTGAAGATATTGCGAAGCTTCCGATCGCTGCCCAGCCGAGTTGGATTCGACGATTGATCTCTTTCTTGAAGTTGGACCTGCCTAGCTGGACTGTTTGTCCCAGGTATACATATTCGTCAACAACTTCCAGTGTAGAGTCTCCAACCTTTAGAGGGGTGGGTGCAACACGGACATTTAACATTATTTTCGTCTTGTCCATGTTCATTTTAAGACCCACTTGTTGAGAGACTTTACTGAGGCCATCGAGCATTGTGCTCAGGTCTTACATAGTCTCAGCCATGACCACGATATCGTCAGCGAATCGGAGGTGGGATATGCACTCGCCGTTGATATTGATGCCGAGTCCACCCCAGTCCAGAAGCTTAAAAACGTCTTCCAGGGCGGCGGTGAACAGTTTCGGAGATATAACATCTCCCTGTCTCACCCCTCGCTGCAACTGGATAGGTTTCGAGTTCTGTTCCTGGAGGCGAACCGACATGGTGGCGTTTTCATACAGACACTTCAAGACCTTGATGTATCGATGGTCAATTTGGCACCGCTGGAGAGACTGTAGCACAGCCCAGGTTTCGACTGAATCAAAGGCCTTCTCATAGTCCACAAACGCCAAGCATAGTGGCTGATTGTACTCTTCGGTCTTCTGTATAATCTGCGCAGCGTATGTATGTGGTCTATGGTACTAAAGCTTTTTCGGAAACCGGCTTGTTCGGCAGGCTGGAAGTCGTCAAACCTGCGTGCGAGACGATTCGTAATGACTCTTGAAAACAGCTTGTAGACATGGCTCAGAAGTGAGATGGGTCTTTAGTTCTTCAGCAGGGTGTTGTCACCCTTTTTGAAGAAAAGCACGACCACACTTCTGTGCCATGCCTTAGGCGTTTGTCCCTCGAGTATAACGGAATTAAATAACTTCTGAAGAGCTTTTAGTACCGTTGATCCACCTGCTTTCAGAAGTTCAGCCGTAATTCCATCATCACCCGGTGCCTTGTTGTTCTTGAGCTGTTTGAGAGCCATTCTAATCTCGTACAGGCTGACGTCTGGGATATCTTCGGTATAGTGTCGGGATAGTCTGGCTCTTGGGTCTTTAGCCAGATCGCTGACAGGCAAACGTGTGGTCTTGTACAATTGTCCATAGAACTTCTCAACTTCTTCCAGCAACTCAGTCTTACGATATGGTCCTACCATCTTCAGTCTTCAGCTTGGTCAGTTGGCTTTGTCCAACAGACAGATCTCTCGCGAACACTTTTGAGCCTTTATTGTGCTCAATTGCCTCTTTAATACAATTAGTATTATATTGGCGTAAATCGCGACTCAGGGACTTAGAGATCTGCCTGTTTAGTTGCCGATACTGAGTAGCATCTTCAGAGGACTGCAAAACCAATCTGCGTCTTTGTTCCATGAGGTTGCTGGAGAAGTCTGAGATTTTTTTGGTTCTGTTTGAACGGCGAGTTTTAAAATATCTTAGACCCGACCGTTTGGACAATTTCCACGAACCTGTCATTATAATCGTCTACATTCTCGCAGTCTTCTAGGCATTCGAAACGATTGTGCAACTCGAGCTGAAAGCTCTCGGGGTTTTGGAGCTGGATGGGCGCTGGTCGGAGCGTAGACTTCATCAGTCGACATCTTTCTAGCTTGGTCTTTAGATTCAATGTGCCTCTGAACATCCGGTGATCGCTTCCTGTTTTGACTGAATTGATCACGGAGACATCATTGAATATTTGCCTCCTTGTCGACAAGATGAAGTCTATCTCGTTCTTCGTTACGCCATTGGGATGCAACCATGTCCAATTCCGCTGTTTTGACTTTTTGAAGAAGGAGTTCATCATAAAGAGGCTCTCCTTCTCCATAAAGTCGGCCAGCATCTGGCCACATGCATTTCTTACCCCATATCCAAAATGCTCCACTCTCAGCTCACCATCGCTTCGTTTGCCCAGTTTCGCGTTAAAGTCCCCCATATCAACGGTATAATGGGTCCTGGTGCTATGTAAGGCTGTAGAGATGTCCTCATACATAGTCTCTACCTCGTCGTCGGAGTGTTCCGTAGTTATACCTGTATGACCTTCATCGAATACCGTTTGATGATTCTGAGTATAAGGTATGCTACCCTTGTCGAAATGCTCATGATTTGGACCCCATTGTTAATCAGGGACTTGTGGACGAGAAATCCGACACCACCCTGGGACTGTTGGTCGCCCTCCCGGAAATAGAGCAAGTTTCCGGATTTAAGGATCATGGTGTCCTCTCGCTCTCTTCGGACTTCACATAAACCTACGATATCCCACCGTAACCTGCTCAATACTTCTTCGAGTTCTGTAAGTTTCTCGTCAGTCCACAGTGTACGCGTGTTGTAAGTTGCCAAGGCTAAAGGTCGTTGGGTTTAGTAGCCTGGCATCTGCCGGGGATTCTTCGCACCCCCCACCCCGCCGTTACCATGACTGCTACCGGAGCCAGGAATAGCGGGGCCGCCGGGGACTAGGGGCCGTTTTCTGGGTGTGGATTTCATAGGGGGGTTTTGCCGTAATCGCCACGCTTGGCAGGCGGGTTGGCGATCGCAGTGTGATTGCAGGTGTGTTGCAATGCACGGAAAGGACGCTGCTGCCCATCCTCCGGTTTTAAGTCTTTTAGTCGACTCTTACGACACCCATTGGAAGTGGTGGGATGGTCCTATTCTTAGCCGGGAACCATACAACTAAACCTAAAAAAAGAGAATAACCTTATTGCATTATCAAATGAAATGCATTAGAAAGCTTACGCAAGTTAATTTCATAAACAACGTTACTTACATAAAGATACGTTACTTAGTCTCTGAAATTAATTAGCTTGATGAGTAGGCAACGGTTACCATACCTGGGTATCATACTGACTTTTAGGATACATTTCACCTGACCGACTTTTGAATACCTATCGAAGGGGAGCGATGGCTGACTCTCGCGCGTTAAAGACCATTTACACGACGCTATTTGGCGAGCCATTCCACTAAGCAAGCCATTACTAGCGTTGTGTGAATTAGGGGTTCTTTCAACATCAAAAACTTGAACTACTCTATTTCGCCTTAAGGGCCCTAGGAGGTGCGAGTTTCCATACAAACGTAGTTCCACTTTAATACAAAAACTACAAGGATTGAATCCAATCAAAAAATCTATTAAAATGGATTGTCTCAGGCCAATAATAAAGACAATCTATAGAATCAGAACGATTTCTTATTATTCGGCGCCAATAGCTCCCCACCATGCACGCATTGGCAATCCAATTGACCTTGTGTGAACTTGCATTCCTAACCACTAGACTCTCCGTTTTATTTGACTCAGCCAGTTCCTACTGTAATCAGACAGTTTATCATAGTCTATGTCTAAATGAGCGAAGCCAATTTTGCACTTTTCATTGGACTGACTGACCTAATAGCTTGGCTTAGTTGAATGGCTCGCCAAATGGCGTCGTGTAAATGGTCCATTATACTCGTGACTAGGTGCTGGCCGTGTGAACTTGCCTATCCTTTGTCAAAGCATTCACCATAGAACGAATTCAATATTTTAAGTACTTAGTTTAATTTGTCTGTAATAAATACCTTTACTTTTATTTTATTCCTTAAATTCATCGATTTAGTATGACTTTAGATTAAATCATGATCATCTATCTCACTTTAGGGAAACCTCTAGGAAATTTGGTATGCAGGTTAGGATTAGCACACAAATAACAAAGTAATTAAGAAATCTGTTATATCCAACCTCTCGTAAAAGAGTAAAAGTTATCCCTCCAACCTCTCGTAAAAGAGTACCGGCTTCGTATTATAACAATTCCTTATAAAGACCTGGTACCTATGCACACAAAGAACGAAAATTTAAGAAATCTGTAACTTTTACCCTTCAATCCCCTCATAAAGGAGGGTGCCGGTCATTATATAAAATTCCTTATGGGTAGGCACTTCCAAAGTTCGTGAAAGCAAAAAAAATGTAATACAAACTGGATTATTACAAAAAAAGAGAGTAAGTTAAGAAAAATAGAACTGCTATCGTGCAAGAAATAACAGTCCGAAAAAACAAAACGAACTAACAAAAGTAAATGAAATCCCACCAAAAGCATTTCATGTATCGCATGTTGCCAAGACTCACAAGCATATAAAGTTTACGGATGAATTGCTTTTGAATACGTTTGTAAACGTCGTATTGTGGATTCCAATTTTTAGATGCGTACTCCAGGTGGCTACTTATTAAGGATCCCCAGGAGGCGTGAGTTTCCATACAAACGAAGTTCCTCTTACAAAAACTACATGCCGGATTGAATCCAAACTTTGCAAACATATGTTGTTATAAGTTTTCGATGTACTGATACATCATCATCATATCAGCCGAAAAACGTGTACTGCTGGACAAAGGCCTTGTACTAATATAAAACGGAAAAATTAAGAGAAGTTTCAAACTTTCAGTACTAAACTAATTTAAGCCTTCGTTTAGTTATGTGTCAATTCACTACTATGAAAACTAATAAAACATCAATATGTGTCTACTCAATATATTGGCAAAATTTGGATTCAATCCTTGTAGTTTTTGTATTAAAGTGGAACTACGTTTGTATGGAAACTCGCACCTCCTAGGGCCCTTAAGGCGAAATAGAGTAGTTCAAGTTTTTGATGTTGAAAGAACCCCTAATTACAAAGCCAAGACCTCTGAAAGACGTTTTCACAATGTTATCAATGTGTTTATCAAACAGTAGCTTAGTATTGTCATTTATTTCCAAGCCTCTCATCTCGCTTTTTAATAGAGTATGATTCAGAAGTTTTTAATCTGAATTAATAATATAATGTTTCGGACTGAAAGTTATACCGAAATATTTTGATAAATCTAATTGAATATGTAGACAGTAAGACATAGGACTTTTAAGGGACTGTGAATATGTTTTAAAATTTTTAATGTCATCGGCGAATAGCATCTTATAGAATAAAATATAATCTTAGAGTTTAGGAAGCAGTTATTCATGTCCATTATAAAAATTCTTAAAAAACGGATCGCAATATAGACCCCTGGGGTACACCAGATGATATGGAAGGCCATTCAGATGTAAATAAAATCTTCAAAAACTACGGCCTGACTCCTATTTTCGATGTCTTACAATCCAACTACTCAGGTCTCCATGAATTCCAGCAGCCAATATCTTGTCTAAGAAAATCTTATGGTCAATTCTGTCGAAAAAAAAACATTTGCCATAATCAGTATTTGTAGCATCGACTTGAGCACCATGGTTCATACGACATGTGATATACTCATTGGCCAAGATTGAGTTAGATACAGTCAAACGAATCCTAAGAAATCTATGCTGCTCATCTCCGAAAAAAATATTGAAGCGCTGCTTAAATCTCAGTGTAAACAAGTCGTTCCGAGATCTTGGCGAAGAGACAGAGCTTAGAGATAGGTCGGTAGTTTTGTACCTTGGATGTATTACATTTTTTTTAAACCGTTGTTATGAAGGCTGACTTCCATAGTACAGATACAATCCCAGAAAGCGAACGCCTGAATAACAACGCAGCAGAGTGGACGCACCAGGCTATCAGCACATTTAACTATAAATACTGGTGTAATATGATAGGGCCCACCTTATTTAGAGGGACCGAGTGATACAAGTAGTTTTTTTATTATTTTGTCAGGGTCAAATTCAACGGAGCCTTAATAACCAGAGCTAATAACGAGTTATCAGTTGTACTGCTAAGCGTGTCTGGCTCTTGGAATTTGGAATGAAAATATGTAGCAGATACGTTGATAACTCTTTAACCCGTATTTGCCTGTTTGTTGGTAGTACATAGCCTTGGGGAACGCAACCAATTTGCTTTTGCTTTTTATGTAGGACCAAATAGCCTTGGGATTTTCAATAATTACAGTTTCCAAAGTTTTAATATATTGTTCAAAACGTTATTTTTCAAGTTAACCACATGTTATATTAACCACACACAAAGTTCGCTTTAGAAATGTACGTAGTTATTTTTAACAAATGATTAAGGTATGCTGGAAGAACTTGAGAAGTTCTACGAACATTTGTACACGACCACACGTCGGCCTTTGTCCAGTAGTGGATGTCTTTCGGCTGATATGATGTTAAGTTATGTATTTTATGTATGCATTGCCGTTACTGTTTCTTTAAATTTTATTTATTAATAAATTTTGAAATGTTACTTATGTGCATTTTGTTTTCATCACGAATACATTATTAAGACATCCACACAACAGACATTTTTTATTTTACAAGTAAAAGATATCACAAAAGTCTTTGTACACATAAACTGCAAAATAAGAAGAAAGCGTCATTCGTCAGAAACAATTCATATTTCAAGAAATTCCACAAAAAAGTTGTCCCTCCAGCATTTTGTCTCCACGGGTGAAAGCAAAGGAAAATAAAACGAACAGTTATAACTCGTATCTATAAAGTCTTAAATTGAAGTGTTTGCGTTTATGTGGATTACACAAATGGGTAAGTGGGTAGCGCGAGGGACGAGACGGGTGCGGGGGAAGACGGCTGGGGAGTCGCTCAGTAACTCGTCTCACTGTAAACTCGTCCTATCCGCGAACGGCCTACCTAGCTACTTTTGAACTACGGGCACGGGGAAAGACGGCTGGGGAGTCGCTCAGTAACTCGTCTCACTGTAAACTCGTCCTATCCGCGAACGGCCTACCTAGCTACTTTTGAACTCTATATCACCAAACAATAGATTTATCATGTGGTAAGCGAAAGAATTTGTCAAAAGTACATTAGATGCCACTGCGTGTCATGAAAACGGTTGTTTCTAGTTTTAGTACGAAATAAACATACATATAATGTTACACAACTATTCTATCAAACTGAGGCTATTTTCAAACTTTATTTGATAAAGTTAACAACACAAACTTATCAAACAAAGAAAATAGGATAATCTGTCAGCTTCGCATACTAATACAATTTAGAATACAAAACGAAAATATTTCAATCACCTTATTTTTATTTACTTATTCCATTGAGGCGAATTTGTTTTAAGACGAATCTTTGATTGTCGGGTGGGGAAAAGCGGGGGAGGGGTAACGACGGAACCTGATAATTCATGCCGAGACCCGCTCAGAGCCCAGAGTCGAACGAATTTAAGTGGCCAGTGAAAGATGAGTGTGTAATGGCTGAGCGAGAGGCAAAGATAGGAGCCTTAAAGGCCTCGGAAGCGCCCATATGCGAGTTCTGTCAGCTTTAAAAGTAGCATTTATGTTGCTATAATTCGTCAGAAGGGTTTTTTTTGCTCTAACTGAAGTCCAGTAATCAACATGATAACAGGTGGTTACATATATGAGAGTTTTAATTAATTTTTATTAACCTAGAATCTAGGTTATATTATTAGATTATGTTATTATTATTAGATTATATGATTAGGTAAGATTGTTTTTCAGTATTATTTGGGGGCAATCGTTAATTAATAGTTACCCTAGCTATATACACTTAAGAATAATATTTTAATGTATATTTTAAAACAATTGACTTCAATAGCAAAATCTACAAATTTGCTACAGCCGAGCTTTGGATAAGGTCAAATTCAAGGGACACAAAAAATATTGAAGTTTTAGAGTTTTTCTCCTACAGCGGGTTGAAGCTTAGATTTGCTTTCTGAAAATTTTAGATATGTTATAAACAAATCTCTGGTTACAAAGATTTTAAAAAAATGTTGGCCGTCTCGGGACGCCCTTCAGATGTGAAACATTTGACTGCAGCCTGCACTTTGATCAGAGTTATTCTTTTGTTTCTTTTTGGTCACTTGATCGTCACTGTCACTCATATTTCGATTCAGTAATGTTTTGACTGATTTGAAATTTAAAATGACCGGTTACGTAGAGTGGTCATGACGGCATAAAAGAGCGTCAAGCTGTTTACCGTTATGGCATACGAGTCGGTTTTACTGCCAAGGCGCGCCAATAGATGTGTCACATCAAAAAAACTTAACCATAAAAATAAAAGAATATAAGCCAAACATCCACTAGGGGCAACATAATAAGTATGTCCAGTCAATAAAATATCTTGATTTATTTTTGTCAAGTTGCTTTTTGATTTACTAATTCCCTAAATTTTAACTGGGGCTGCTACTCTAAACAATAAACAAGAAACCCATACCTACTCTATTAGCAAAAATTAAGACTTCTCCAAACAAAGTTAAATAATATATATATATATATATATATATATATACATTAAAATATTATTATATATATATATATTAAAATATTTATATAATTAATTAATTGTTATTATAAATTATAGTCGACCAACCTGCACTGGGCCCACGTTGTCTACTAAGGCCGATCGCCCTAATTCAGGATAGGCTTGAGCCCCTCAGTGGGGACGAATACGAGCTGATATGATGATACTATAAATGTGAACGTTTAGATAGATGGATAAATAGAGATAGATGTTTGCTACTCAATCATGCTACAACAGCTGAGTGGATCTATGTATATGACTTTAGGTAGCTAGACAGATTAGGACCTAGATTAACATATAAAGATTTCCAAGCTTGCGAGCCGTTACTGCACACTGGCAAAAGCTTGTTGATGTATGTTTACGAAATTTTTCCAAAAGAAAGTCTTAATTTTGTTTGCGCATCCATAGTACTTAAAATGAGAACTTTGGCTTCTCGTTTGGGCTAGAAAAGGCCTCTACCTTAGCAGGCAGCGCGCAGCTGTAAAAGAAATTCTGTTTAAACATTAGTACGAAATGTCCATTTTATTTCTAAAATGTCCACAATCTATTCTCAAAAAGATTTCCGAGAATAAGCTGTAGTTAAATATGTTCAAATATAATCGTGAAAAACTTCTTGGAATTTCCTCACCATACGACTTTTTAGGGAAACGTATACAACAAAGTCGAAGCGGTAGTAGCTCACTTGCGTGGTTGGGTCGATTATGCAGGTTAACTGACCCGAAGCACGGTCATTAGCTGGATGGGTTTTTACTGACAGTGGCAATTTTCTCGACCTTTCCCGTGCTTTGCAAGACACGTTAGGCCGATGGTGCCGGTTGCTATCACTAGATGGTAGTCGCTAAGCCGTGTCAGAGGCGGCTTAAAAAGCTTCTGACTGTAGACAAAGTATATATATTAGTACTAACATACAGTATGGACACTGCCTGCCGCTCTGTAGATTGCGACCTCACCCCCTCGTCACCCAGATTGATACAGATTGGTTACAGTTTGGTTGTCGAACGTATAGGATTTCGCCGCGATTTTGTTTATTCCGCCATTCCTGTTTTGAAATGTCATTTCTGGCCCGTTGTATGAAGTGTCCAGGGTGTGCTGTAGGGCTCGCCACTAGCCTTACAACCTCCATCAACACGGACCTAGACCCCGTGTGCGGAGCACGGCCTAACCTTCCTGAGCTTGGGAAGGGACCCGTGCCCCAACAAAGGGGACGTTTACGTGTTGTTCAGGATACAAAAACGTATTCAATATTGATGCAATGTCGCTCACTGACGCAAATACGCAACATTACCTTAATTGAAGAAAAGGGGTGGCTTGAGTGGATACAAGTTAGCAGCACATGTTCGCAATAAATTTAGAGATGCTACTAGGAAAACTCGTAGCATTGACGCCTAAGGGG
Source organism: Coleophora flavipennella (assembly GCA_947284805.1). NCBI lineage: Eukaryota > Metazoa > Arthropoda > Insecta > Lepidoptera > Coleophoridae > Coleophora > Coleophora flavipennella. The sequence continues at coordinate 9,121,074 of OX369308.1, forward strand.
TAATACTGTCCTCGAGTGGCAAGATGTAGCCTAGGAACACCACATATTCGGTGGACAGATGACTTAGTGAGTGGTCGTTGAGCGAATCTTTGCGCGACCTATGTTCAGCAATGGATGTCTTTCGGCTGATGAAGATGTCATTACGAAACGTTGTAAACGGTATTTTGTAAATTCCTGATAGTGAGTGGGTGTCCCTACGTGATTGAGGAAGAAATGAGGAGAAAACAACCGTCACAGCTCACAGAATCGCTAAAATAATGGGACAGTGGATTTTTTGAACAAACTAAGTACCTAGGTAGGTAATTTAACACTAGTATCAAAAAACAAACAATTTATTTGCGACGTTCATCTTTACTGTTAATCTGAAGCGACGAATGCAGTCTGAATTAATGTTATTATCTACTCAAATTATACAAATTGTCCCGCAAAATATTCCGGACACGTAAATGCTTAGAATAAGGTACAGTGGGCTGCAAATATTTATCAAGAATCGAATACCAAGTCTTAACCGCCTCCGTGGAGTAATGGTTAGTCCAATCGCTTCACACTTGGAGGTCGCGAGTTCGATTCCCGGCAGGGTCTAACTTTGTAAGACTCGGTTTGGTTAGTGGTAGGGCATTTTCTAATCCCACCTGGCTAGCTACCACAATCTTATCTAAGACTTGCCGCCAAATATCAATGTTGCCATCATTGGTGTGTTCCGGCATGAAGATAAGATAGCCAGTTCCCCATTGCTTTGGGAAATGTTGATGAGCCCGCTTCCATCTTCGGCATCAACGTCATTTACCATCAGGTTTACCATTGTGAATTTAAAAAAAAAGGTGAGATGATGTCAAGGGCTTATCAATTGTGGAATAAAAAAAGGTAGCATTCTGATCTTATTATCGAACGGCGACCCATGTTTGTTATGAATACTGTCGCGAGACCCGGTCGCTTGCATTCTTCTGTGCTTCATGCAAAGCAATGGCTCGCGCGAATTAATTCGGATCGTCGTCGGTCGCGTTCACGTCGGAGTGCTACCTTTATTTATTGTATGATACACGCGATCAAAGCGATCATTGTATATTCGCGCGAATATTGTGCGTGCGAAATCGCGATCAAACTACTGCAGTCAAATAATTCTAATATAGATAATATAATGTAATGAGAAAACTAGTGTGAAAAAGCGCGATCATCGCGCGTTATCAGTTAGGAAACCAGCATGAAGTCAGTATGCTTGATCGTGCGTTTGTAAGAACATTGGTCACAAGTGTTGGGACATTCCCCACTATCCACTAATACCTCAGATGTTTATTAAGTTGACATTCTCGTTGTTTTTGCTGTAAACTGTAATATTGTTATTATAAAAACGCCCTTTTTACGGTAACGGATTTAACGTAACGGGACCCTATTATCAAGACTACGCTATCTGTTCGTCCGTCTATTTGTCTGCCTATACGACCTTTTAAAGGCTGTATCTTTAGAATTTTAATAGATAGCTAGCTGAAATTTACACAAAATATATTTTATTATGGGGAATTCACTAAAATATTAAGATAAACTAAAGGGGTCGCCATACAAAAAGTACCTAGTTTTTTCCAACATTTGTATCTTCCTATAACGTAAAAATTAAAAAAAATGTTTAAAATTGGTATAATTATATAAGTAGTATTAATCCTGAAGTAAAATAACAAATAACATAATAAAATTGGCAACGTATGAGTCGTAGTTGCGCTAAGGAGCCAGAAATTATTAAAAAAAAATCATTTTTCAGACGTTCGAGTTGATTTCTTTTGTTTGAAATTAATAATTGTCAATGTCAATAATATTTTGTATTGCCAAAACCATTCGTACACATCTTTGATGCTGTTTTGTTTACATGTTTATCGCATTTGGGGTAATAGAACTACTCTTGTCAAAGGCATTAACGACAAAGTCAATAATTTTCATGTATTACTTCTCGTGTCATATTGTTTTCATGTCTAGATGACATCACTTTGTTTTATATCAATGATTTTATTGACATTATTAACTGATGATTGTTTGTTTATAAGTTTTTCACCATCTGATATTATGTAATGTTATCGCTATCTTATGACCATCAGAAAGAGTGTAACATTCACCTATTTTGAATAAACATTTTGAAAGCTTGGAACGAATTTCGTCCCCCGACTGTACTTACCTATTGGTGGGGACAAAGCGAGAGTAAGTAACTGACGTGACGCATAATAATGCTATTTCCCGACAGCGTCGCTTCGCTAGGGTTAAAGTGGCGTCACCAAAGTATTCAGAGTATAATCGTCTCGGGATTCGAGAGCTTAATTAGTACAGACCTGTGCCGCAGATGAGATAATATCAGCACCTCAACAAATCTTAATGAAATTTGGCATGCAGGTAGCCTGTGTCACTGGAAAGGACGTAAGTCTATGACCTCTGACCTATTATTTTCCTTCTTATCCCGTGAAAATAGCATAGTCCAATTCAGTTCCTGAGAGAACTGAAAAAATGCTCGTAGTTACTTCGTCCTGTGCCCTTAAAAGTATTTTTGAAGTGTAAACTTCTTTATCGCGTTTTGCTGAGGAGTCAACGTAAGTGAACCGTTACGCTCGGGACGTTGACGCCGAATCGGATTTACTCGACTCCACTCGATATCAAGATCCACTTTCATTTCATTTATATCTCAGAAGCGAGCCAGCTAACTTGGTTTCCAGTGTAGTCCGCAATCCGTTTAGACCTCGGTTCGAACCTTGGCGGAGGAGTGGAATTTCTTTTGTTTTTTGAAGTAAAAACTTCTTTAGGCACGTTGGGCATTTCCTGAGAAGGGAAAAACTATTGAACTCGCGACACCGTTATCGACACCTTAAGAACACTCGCAGGGTCAAAAATTTGTCAAACTGTCGGCACTCCCGGAGTGGTTAGGTTTTTTTTTCATTTTAAAGCTTTATTTCAACTTATTTTTAATGTTATGGGTTTATTCAACTTGTTTATTCTGAAAATCGGTTTTCACACAAAAAGAAATAAAAATGAATTAAAAAACTATATTAAAAAATAATAATAAAAAGAATTAATACATATAATTTACACTACTATCGGCACACACCCATTTTCACAAGCTTTATACCCTTTAGCGACGTTGGGGACAAATGTGTCCCCAGCTAAAATCTACTAAAAACTAATAATTACGAAGCGGATGTACGTTATTTTTGTTATTTATTATTTTCTGAACCAACCTTTTATTTTTTTAGTTGTCAATACAGCATAAAGTATTACCTATTTTTGTTTATAGTCATTTGAAACTGACAGTTCTAAGGTTCACAAACTGAAGGAGTTTCAAAAAAGTGTTTAAAATTATAAAAGCGGTTTTCATCTTTTCAAAGTGTGACATTATCCTTGGCTGGTAAGTAAATTATAATTGTATACAGTTATGGAACCAATATCAAGTCACGGACAAATATATGTCACTGTAAACTCAAAGGGACATTGGTGTCCCTGTGGTCGATAAAAGATACTATTTCTAAGGGATTCTTTATTTACAACGACTGATGATTTTTTTTAACTACCTTCAGATTTTTCATTCATATTATTGCAGATTATGTTTCGTAAAGGACATGGAGTCTTTTAATTTCTAAATAGTAAAAATCAACATACTTTTATGGGTAATGATAGTGAAGATGAAGACGATTTATTGCTCGAAGAAGAAAACCCAAAGGCTTCTGATACAGGACGATGACTAGGGGGTTTTTGATGTCTCGATTGAAGATAAAACACTTGAATTCCGGCAACTAACGAGACCGTCTGAACCTAAAACATCTACAGCAGAACCTGTCACCGATCAAGCAGCTGGTGAACATTAATTGATATTCAAGTGGAACCAGAGAAGATAAACCCAAAAGTTTTTCGTAATGTGGAATATGAATTCGGAAAAGTAAAAATTTTCCAAGTTATTTCATCCAATATACTCATTCCTTTTGAAATCTTCTGTTCAACAACTAACTTTAATGTGTTAGTTTAAAATATACAGAGTCAGTAAGATCATCATCATCATCATATCAGCCACAAATCGTCCACTGCTGGACAAAGGCCTCCCCCAAGGATTTCCACGACGACCGGTCCTGCGCTACCCGCATCCATCGGCCTCCCGCGACCTTCACCAGGTCATCGGTCCACCGCGTGGGAGGTCTGCCTACGCTACGTTTTCCGGTGCGCGGTCGCCACTCGAGAACTCTACTGCCCCATCGGCCATCTGTTCTACGAGCTATGTGCCCTGCCCACTGCCACTTCAGTTAAGCAATTCTGTGAGCTATGTCGGTTACTTTAGTTCTCCTGCGGATCTCCTTGTTTCTGATTCGATCACGCAGAGAAACTCCGATACGCATAACGAAATGGACGAGAATTCACTATTGAAATCGATGATTTTATTTGAAAGCATTTCTTGGTATGATTATGGGCTATAATATCTTTCGTTCATTGAGAGATTACTGGTCTACAGAATAAGAAATGGCGATAACTTTAATATCAAACGTTATGCCATTAAAGCGATTTAAAAAACATACCCAGGAATCTACATTTTTGTAACAACGAAGAAGTAAGAGACCTTATAGCCATTATCATGATAGAACATACTAAATTCGGCAAATAATCTATTATGCTCTAGCATTTGATACTTTTTTTCAAAATGCCCTCGATAATACTAAAGAACATTCTATCAACGAGCACATGATAAAATTCATAGGGCATTATGCAATGAGCTTCACATTATGGTGCAGATGTGATGTAGCAACTGGCTACCTTTTCTATTCAATTTTAAAATCAATAAAAAAAAACTCCACAAATGCGCATTTTTTTCACAAAACACTGTTATCATTAGTAAAACTAAGACGAGCAAAAAACAACTCTTAGGGACCACAGGGACACATTTGTCCCTAAAATTTCCAAAAAAACCAAGACAGTTTTTGATATTTTCCTGTCAAAACCTATTTTCTGAAAGCCTAATGGATTATTAGAAACCGCGAAAGTAGTTGCATAAGCTCCTGAAATCATATGGTCGTGAAAGGGATTAGCTTGCCGTGTTAGATAGTCTATCTGTCTGGGTATTAATTTGGGATAAATCTTGGAAGCTACTTCCCGGTTCCGACTGAGCTGAAATTTTGCATACACGTTAAGTTTGGAGAACATTGCATGGTTAGCTAAGTGACGTCATTCCAACGCAAAATAAAGAAAAAAGAAGCGCTTTAAATTGTGCAAAGAGGTGGAATATCTACCTCATAAGAGAGGAAGCCCGCCCTGCGTCTGATTGACTGAGAATGGATCGTTCACTCTGCAAAATGCAACCTGAAAAAACTAAAAACCAGGCGATTTTGAACCTATACTCTAGGGCCTAGAGTTTAGGCTTTGGAGTTTAGATGATTCAACCTCGTCGGCTGTCAGTGGCTATACACGACGTTCAATCGAATGTAATGCCTCCAGCTGATACTGGGCAACGAGAGCAACAATGAGGATTATAATGATTAGAGGTCATTGGAGAAGCCCTATCGTTTTCCTAAATTTTATTATAAGAATTCTATTTCTTTTAAACTGCTTTAAGTTGAACATATCGTATGGGGCGTGCAAAATCATTTTTGCTATTCGACTCTAAAACATACCATTTGGAATATTATTTTTAGGCAAATATTCATTCAAAAGAGACAACGTCGCAAACAAAGCTGCTGGGATAAAATTCGACATAATTTTTTTCCTTTCAATTTTCAGCGAGTTTCGAGCTTTATTGCACTTTTTATTTTTATCGCCCGCCATCTTGGATTACATGAATAAAATATTCGAAGTGGATAGGTCACAGTAAGAAGGGTCACCGTAAGATAGGTGTAAGAAAGATATTCTTATATAAAAATATAAAAATAAAAAACGAGACCTACAGTACTCGCATATGATGTGTAACATGTGACAAAATACTTATGAAATTAATTAATTATCGGGTCGTACATTCACGGGCCGACCCTTCGAATAGTAGTATGTCATCTTTGCCTTTGCCATCACACTAGGCGGCATGGCTATGACAACCTTAGTTTTCGAGAATTAAAAAACATTCGCATTTCCTGTTACACATTTCCGTCCCATTTCACGAAATCACTCCCACAAATTGCAGGAAAGCGAGAGCAAAGATGTTACACATCAAAAACTTAGAATCTAGTAGCATTACATTGCCATTATCAAAAGTAACAACATACCTACATAGGAACAAACATACGAGTACATACAACAGCATTGATGTGTTACTTGAAGGTAAGATAGCCAGTTTCTCATTCCGTTGGGAAATCTTGGTAAGCCCGCTTCCATCTTCAGCATTAATGTCAAATACCATATGATAAGATGATATCACAGGCTTACGTATTATCGATAAAAAAATATCTATCTTATTTTACTTAACAAATATCGTCGTGGGGACCGAAAAATATAAAGTTGACGGAGCCCCGTAAGCGGGGCTTCTTTTGCGGTTAAAAATGTCACTAAACTGACCAAACAACTATTTATCTAAGTTGGATTTTTCAATGTTACTGCCAGAGATATAACTTCAGGATTTGTAAGAGAGTAGCGCAGGGAAAACCTTTTAGAAAATAATACAAACCCCGAAATTGAGGATTGGAAAAAGTCATTTTTCTGCGGTTGAAACTGCAATACATTAAATGTATAAATTAAAGTAAATATATAAATTTTACAAATTATTTTTTTTATAAATTTATTACAATATATCAGCTACAAAGTGTGGTAGGTCAAAACACAATTTGCTTAAATTTTGACAATTTTTGCTGTTTTAGCCCACAAAAACAAGTTTTACTTCACTACAGTTAGACATAGCACCTTATTTTTTTTTCTCTCTTATTCCTTAATAAAATCCTGACATACTCGTATTGTCGGACTCACTTTTTTTTGCAAAAATGCCTATATCTAAGTTGAAAAAATAAAACATTGAAAAAGTGCATAAAAGTGTAGGTACTTATTTTCTTTACTCTTTACACGTAAAGAAAAAAAACAGAGACAACTGTTCTGAACAATACCTCACCTTAATTGAAAGGATTTTGATTTCCTCATAACGGATGCACAGAAAAGTTAATAAAATGCGTTATATGTACATAATTTGCTTGTAAACCCGACGTGTCTTAATCCGATGTAGGTATTTTCGACAATAAAAGTAGACGTCTGAAATTGTTACGCATCTCTCAACAGCACGGTAAAAAGGGTAAAAGCGGGTTTACAACACTTTTACAGTAAAAGCACCTATTTGACGCTACATCAGAATAAAAGGAGGTAAGTGACGGGTTTTAGCGTTTATTGCCGCAGGTTGGAATGTTACTGCGTGCGTTACCTTTATAGGACTTTCTGTGGTTAAGTCAGCAACGTATAGGTATGCTATGTTAGGTGCCTACGAGGTATGCGCCGTACTTTCGCAAAGCGATTATTCAAAAGCATCCTAAAACTCTGCCGGTGGCTATACCCTTCAATATATACTCTTGTCTTGACGCCAAGTGCCAGTTCTGAAAAACCCGGCCTAAGTCCTCCTAAGACTGCACTTATGATTTAAGTGGGCTCTTTCCTGCAACAGGACTTTCAAAACCAAGTTTGGCTTTGCTAGTCACGCTCGCGGTAACTGCAGTAACCCGCCACAGAACCTTAACACAAGCGATGAGAGGACAAAAGAAATACGACATCTAGAACGCGCTATTATCATTTCTTCAGCACTGAATATATATACACCTACTAACCATCAATGATTGGTCCACGACCGGACCCCTAGGCATACCACCTCGCCTGGCAGAGATATCTCTCCCTTTGCTCTCGTTAAGTAGGAAGACGCCCACCGTTCCTGCGAAGTGATTATGAGAACATTAGTTACATTTTTTCTTTGATTTTTACTGATATAATTATTATCACAATAATCTTCGTTATGTTTTATTGTAAACTAGCTATTGCCCGCGGCTTTGCCCGCGCAGTACCCGTTTGTAGCCACTTTTTTTTATAAAAACCTTCTCCTGACAATAAATAAACACAACAAAAAAAGAATTAGCGAAATCGGTCCAGTCGTTCACGCGTGATGCGATGACCAGGGGAAATAGATATACTCTTATATAAATATAGTCTATAGATTACAATATAACAAAAATATCGGTGACGGAAGAGCTAAACAAATAAAAGTTATTTAAACAATTGTTAAAATTAAATGGTTAAATTTTTCAGTGATAAAAACATGTGTCATACACGTGACAGTTAAAGTATTACTCACAAATAACCTAACCGATTTAATTAAAAATTAAAACACGACTGTATAGAAAAATGTATCCTATTTCACTAAAGGGATCGAGACAAATCTAACGACACCTCATACTTTAAAATACATTGAGCCGTTCATCCTACAGGTTCAGAAAAAGAAAGAGACATACATACATACATACATGCTTATACAGTGTGTAACTAAATTGGTATAGGTCCCGTTGACTGGGACTTCTACTCATTATACTGAACAACTTTTGTTCAACGACTTTGCTGAAATCGCTAAAAAACAGGACTTTTCATACAAATCGATCAGCTGATCGGCCAATTTTGTACATTTTAGTATGAAGGGTATTTTTTTTTGGAGAATTGACTATGGGTTCCTTGGGAAAAGTTTTTCAGTATGATGAGTTCTACTAGTTAACGGGTCCTACACCAATTTTTTACACCCTGTATATTTTAAGGTATGCTTTTAAAGTTTTTTTTTTCAGTCGGGTTTAAAACATTAATCTTCTTCTTGGGCAGTCGGGTAATAAAGGTATTGCCGGTAATTTGTTAAACTAATCAGTTAGTAAAAACAGGTCAAGTGCGAGTCGGACTCGGACACGAAGGGTTCCGTACCATCGCTCAAGATTCATTACCATGTACAGAGGCCAGCACATTAAGCTACACATCGTAGTGCGATTCTGATCCATACGCATACGGCATAAGAACGGTACAAAGTCCAAATTGCAGTACAAATCTGTTAACCGGATCACGAAAGAGCAGCCGTTCGCATTAGTATCAAATCCAATAGATTATATTTGGTTTTTTAGATCAAAATAGCAGTGATTCAGATCTAAAAGGAATTAAGTCCATGCTTTCGATCAATTAGGCAGTTTGTGCGCCGCAAAGTTAAGCGCTTTTTATTATTAACGAAGCGCCGTCTATTGGCAGTTTAGATCTAATTTAAAAATGTTAAATGGTAATCAAGTTCATTGACTAAGTGGTTGCATGAAAATTGTTTCTATTCCGTGAAAGAATATATAGATTTAGTTTTCCGGGATAAAGAATACCCAACTATATAATGATGGTCAAAACACCACATCTCAATGTAAAAGTTTCATATTGTTACGTTGAGCCATTCTAAAGATTCAATTTTTTTGCATTCCTGCAGGAATCTTGTTTTTTTGGGATTCCAAATGTTCAAGTTTTAGTTTGCGATATAAGGTATCAACGTGTAAAAAGAGCGTCAGTGGCGTAACGTCTTGGTACGTTCTTATGCCGTCCGGGAGGTCGTGGTTTAAATCGTGCCACGTACCAATGTGATTTCGAATTTAGATTTCATATGTACGTTTATCCGACACTCTTACGGTGAAGGAAAACATCGTGAGGAAACCTGCACACGCTTGCGAAGAAACTCGCAAGTTGTGTGTGTTAAGTCACCAACCCACACTGGGCCCGCGTGGTCGACTAAGGCCCGATCGCCTTAATTCAGGGTAGACTTGAGCCATTCGGTGGGGACGTATATGAGCTAATATGATGTGTCGAATTTAATTGCAATACGTCAAGCAACATTTGCGTGGTGAGTCATTCTAGAAACGCATACTTTTGATTTCCCCACGGGAAATCTTGAATTTTCTAGGATAAAAAGTATCCTATATGTTAACCCGGGCTATAAGGAAACACCATACAAAATTTCATCAAAATCGGCCTGATAGACAAAAATTCTAAAAGTTGTTGTATTAGCCTCTACATCGTTAGTAATGTGCACCACAGTTATTATTTTCCAAAAATATTTTATGTACAGATACGGCCCCGTTACAGTTTTATTATATTATATTATATACGAGTAGATATCTTGTAACGTGTATACCTTTTTTTACTAATAAATTGATTATGTTTAGGCGTACACATCAATCTTAATGTCTCGATGCGTGCTCAACTTTTAATCTGGTTGCTATGAATGAAATCTATAAAATCAAATAGCATGGAATTTTTGATAGCATTGAAACATTAAAAATTATATTATACTTTTCTTTGAGCTTAGTACCAATGACCTGTAAAAGGAAGGTGTAGAAAAAATCTTTAATATTTTTACTATTCTTCTAGACATATTTTATTTATTACTATTTATTATCTTTGTTTGGCAAACAACATGGTCCATATTTTTTAGTAACACAGACGTCTTATTACACTAATGTTAGTAGGGCACAGATTTGTAGAAACAACAATAAAAGTGAAAACAGTCCTTCCACACCCCATGCACTTACCAGTTAAAGGAAGCATAGGGCCCCTGTCTGACCTACACACGCATAAAGTGCGAAAAGAGATGGTAATCGTATCTGTCAGCTACAGTTGATAACTTAGACCTACAGTTGATAACTTTGGCAACAACAGGCCAGTAAGAATAGTTATTGAACAACTGTTGAGTCCAATAACGAACGCAAGAAAGTGAGAAAGGGCGTGAATAAACTTTGACGAACTTTTTGTTCTGAAGAACATAAATGAGGAATTTCTAAAACAGGGTTCACATCAGCTAACCGATTTTTATAAAAATGAAATGGGCAGTGCATAAAGCCTAAATGGATCGAAAACCGCAAATCCATGTCAGGATATCTAGATGATTAGTATACACGATGCATACACGAAAGCCAACTACAGATTGATAGCACTTAGTGTCCAGCAACTTTTTGATGAAATCTGTGAACATAACTACACGATTTTTTCCAGTGGTCGTTAAAAAACTTTAATAAATGTACAGGATAGCTGTTTGGTACATAATAATCATGAATCAAAACCACTAGTCCATACTTGGCCCTCGTGTATGCATTCAAGATTTTATCTTTTTGACGAGAAACGTCTGTAAAATCACAGACCAGGTTAGAAAATTGAAATGCAACGCATATAACGAAAGAGACTTTGATCTGTTTGAGGTAGAAATGTGAAAATTTTGTGCGAGAATTCAAAACAGTTTTGTGGTGCCGATTGTACACGCTCCTTTGGATGGGAAATTGACAACATTCAATTCAAATTATTAAAACACTGTGTAAAGCTATCAGCATGAAAAAATATATAATATACTTAAAGTAATAAAAAATCTATTTAATTGAATACAATTTTAAAAATATTACCGCTTTTGATGTAAAAAAATATACTGTAGACTCTGTTTTTGTCATAAATTGCAAATTTTCTCGAAAACAAATATTTAATGTTGAATGAAACCAACACACAAAAATCGGTGACTTTAAGACCTTTCATTTTAATTGAACACATTTTTTTTAAACTTATTTGAAAGTGATCAAAAGTAATAAAAACATGTAAAAATCGAGAATTGGGCGTTCGGTTTCAACGTAACAGCTGCGTTGAAGCGCGCTCTGATTTGAACTTAAAATGAATAGGCTTACGTTTGTTATTATTTAAACACGTTTCAACCTGCTCGGGTTGAGTGCTCTTAGGGCCTTAAGATTTATGAATAGAAAAATGTGATAGTGACATGGAGTCTGAACTGAATATAAAAGAAGAATTTTCTGTCTAAGGCTCCATAGCCATACCGCCTAAAAATTTTTTCGGAGAGTTTAATTCCATACAACCAAGTAACGAACCGCGAGGCCGAAAGCCGAGTTCTGCGTAGGGGCAGCTCGGAACGCTCCCAGCGAGGCCAGAGACCGAGCTCCGCGCAGGGTAAAGCCTTTTGACATCATGTAAAGTTTGACGTCAGCGACCTTGCACAGAAGGGATGCTAAATCCCTCCTGTGCAAGGTCGCTGACGTCAAAACTTTACATGTCAATATCTTTGTAATTATCCATCGTTGACTCCTCGTGTTTGGACTCATAAGAATTGGCTCGACCAGAACTAGACGTTCGGGGGGTCAAAAATTTGGATGCCTATGTCTTTGTAACCGTTCATCGTAGACATATCGTTTTTTCAATTATTTTAATCTTTAACACAAGTGCCTCGCTGACATAGATGTTTCACATTGTGCCTCGACACAGCCCCACTCAATTTTTGTTGTGTTTGTGTCATAACAAACTTGTTTTATCCTTATGTAATTAATAAGCCCTTGGCATCATCTCGCTTGATGATAGGTGACAATGATGGAAAAAATGGGAGCGGGCTTACCGAGATTTCCCAGCGCAATGGGAAACTAGCTATCTTATCTTTAAGCCGGAACACATCAATGCAATTAAAATTTATATCTGGCTGCAAGACTTAGATAGATGGTGAGAGCTAGCCAGGCGGGCTATAAAAATCACTATCAAATAAAACAAGTCTTGCAAAGCAAGATCCCGCCGGGAATCGAATCCGCGATCTCTTGGTGTGAATGGACTAACCATTACGGCACGGAAGCGGCTATTTTAAAAGCTTTTATTTAACTTACAATATTTGTATGTTTGTTTGTTTAGTTCAAATCTTGCGATCAATGTGAGAGCGACTTCCAGGGGACCGATTGAGCTGAAATTTGGAATGAAGCCGTATTCCCGGAGACAATAGATCCTTTTGGTATTTTAAATTTGATCTGATAATGAACTTTGTAGGTGCAATCAAAGTCCCAGAATAGTATTTTATTTTCAATAGATTCGTATGAAACCTCAGATTTAAAATAATTTTCGAAAAACCTAAAATTTTTTAGGTACAAGCTTTCAATATTGCATTGTCACGCGATGTACATATGCATGCAAAATTTCAGCTCAATCGGAGACCTGAAAGTGGGTCAAATTTAACTTGCAAGATTTCACCCGAACAAACATACATACATACATTGCAAGTTAATTAAAAGCTTATAATGATGTAGATATTGAGTATCATACAACAAACACAACAAAAAGTGGGGTAACGATTGTTCTATTATATACCTACTTATGCTTATTAAATCTACCTTTTAGTTTTGATCAGAGTATGAAACACAGTCTTTTTTGAATTTGGAACGATGTATTTTTTATATTCATTTGAGCATTTGGCTTTTTTAACATAAAAACTCTTTTCAAATAAAAGCTTGTACCAAAAAGCTTTTAGGTTTTCCCAAAACTATTGTATTTAGTCTTATATTCAATTCTAGACAGAGCCTACCATTCAGCCGGATTTTGGCCGGTCTAACCCGCTTTTCCTCGCCAGACTGCACAGTGGCCCAACCACGCAATCAGTCGCCTACCCAGCCACAATTGTCTGATATCAGACGTTTAATTGTCGCTATGCGGTTACACTGGTCGGCAGGTCCTTTCAGTGGAGGACGGACTCAGCACAGAACTTACTATGCTAATGCTTTAATTTTGGTGTGGAGACTTCGTTTAGGGGTTTAGTTGGAGCGGTCACTTGCGACAAGTTGCTAATAACGACGGATGTGCAAGACCCAAGACGGAATATCGGTATAACTTAATGAGGTGGACGATTTGAGTAATATCTGTTCGCTAAATACACATACTATGGTTTAGTTTGTGAAAAACTACAAATGAAATTCAACCGCCTCCGTGGTGTAACGGTTAGTCTATTCGCTTCATGCCAGGAGGTCGCGGGTTCGATTCCCGGTGGGGTCAACTTTGTAAAACTCGGTTTGGTTGGTGGTAGGGCATTTTCATAGCCCGCCTGGCTAGCTACCACCATTTTGTCTAAGTCTTGCTACCAAACATCAATGTTAACAGCATTGATATGTTCCAGCTTGAAGATAGGATAGCCAGATTCCCATTGCATTGGGGACTTTTGGTAAGTCCTCTTCCATCTTCGGCATCATCGTCATATATCATATTAGCGTGATAAGATAGATATTTTTTTTAGTTTCAATTGAATCATCAGAGACTGTCACAGATAGGCAAGACAAATGGCGCAGAGGGGCAAGCGATCCGTTTTCCTTCTGATTAGCTCACTGTCAACTACCAAAGCGAATTCTTCGCCCGTTTTTTGTGTTTCTGATTAATGGCACCTTGTGTCGTTTGTTAATGATTAAACCACCTCTACCGAGGAACTTCTAACTATTCTAGCTATGAATGCGTTTTAAGGTGTTCGCCTGAAAAATAATGTGTCACTGTAGCATCGCGTAATTGCGAAAACGGAAAATTGAGTAATGAATTATTTGGCCTAGTAAGATTAGATTAGCTTTGCGGGGCTCCGTCCACTCGCTATCATACACAATATCGTGATTTCGTTGAAGAAAAAAAAAGAGATCCTATGTTATACTCATTTTTATAAAATACTAGCTGTCCCGGCGAACTTTGTTCAACCTTACACTGCACTACACTACACTACCCTACCCTACCCTACCCTACACTACCCTACACTACACTACCCTAACCTACACTACACTACCCTACACTACCCTATCCTACCCTACACTACCCTATTCTACCCTACCCTACCCTAACTACACGACACCTACATTACACTACCCTACCCTACACTAAAAGCAATTATTTTTTGACTGATAATATTTTTTTACATACATACATATTTAATACTTATTATGCTATTCCCGATGAAGACAAATGCAAAAACACAAAAATCATAAAAATTGGTCAAGCTTGTCTTCAGTTATAAATGGTGTAACTAACACGACTTTCTTTTATATATATAGACTTAATATTCAGATTTACGTGACATAATTGAACACAACTCATCACGTCGCCATTCAATAAAAATCAGTCTTTCAACAACAACAACTGTTTTATTATTATTATTTATTTAATATCAGTTTACATGATCCATATTGTGTTGGTATAATTTAAATTAAACTAAATTACCGGTCAGGTCAACTGCTGATGATCTACTGTAGTCAAAATGCTCACGAATCTCCTCTAAGAATTGTAGGCCATAGACGAAGTAACTAGTATCTCATCTGTGGCCATAGTAGGGAACGGTTCATATTTGTATAGAAAAATGGACTGTATATCCTTACCTATCTATTTCGACAACCCCTCACCCTTACTTCAATCAGATGCGAAAACATGGCGATCGAATGCTCGTCGTCTGCGCTGTTGTGCAGCTAAATAAATGCTAAAAAAAAATCTTAATCTTGTAAATATCTAGTGTGTTATTATGAGACCTAGAAGCTGGCCAGCTGGAACATCCGTGAAATTGTTTGTGATAAGATGAAATGCTGTGTCGACCAAAATCACTACATTCACCGCGTCACGTAGACTTGTGATTGCTCAGCTATCACAAGACTCGCTATACAGGTGCGTTTTCCTTCACCATCCTAAAAAAATACAGTCCACTTAATAATATCAAAAGCAGGACAAGAGCTTCGTCTTTTATGACACGTACAAACGCTACTAATAGCTATTCAATACGAACAAATACAAAAGGGATTTAAAATAGAATATACTCTTAGTCAAAATGGATCTGTCGCAGCCATCTGGTTAAATTTACCATTCGATTGAAAGGCTAACCCGTCAATTAAATGGCGACATTCATTTGAATAACTAAAGGGCAACTGGTCAAATCGTTGCATGGGATCATCATCATCATATCAGCCGAAAATCGTACGCTGCTGGACACAGGCCTAGCCCAAGGATTTCCACGACGACCGGTCTTGCGCTGCCCGCATCCATCGGCTATGCTCGGAGTTTCTCTGCTTGATCGAATCAGAAACGAGGAGATCCGCAGGAGAAGCAAACCAACCGACATAGCTCACAAAATCTCTAAACTGAAGTGGCAGTGGGCAGGGCACATAGCTCGTAGAACAGATGGCACATGGGGCAGTAAAGTTTTCGAGTGGTGACCGCGCACCGAAAAACGTAGCGTAGGCAGTCCTCCTACGCGCTGGACCGACAACTTGGTAAAGATCGCGGAAAGCCGATGAATGGGATATTCCGAATAAATTCCGAATAAAAAACTGATAATTTCTTCTTCTGCGAAGCATTCTGCTACCCATGGAGGTATCAATCAAACCTGACCGAACCTAATATCGCCTGCTTCGCTCGCTTATTTACGGTTCATTAGAAAAAAAACTATTTTTTGCCAACTCCCTTTTCATTGTATGGGATTTGACGTCCGCCATGTTCAAAGGGATAGCTTACAATCAGCTAATTAGTTGAACGTTGAGTGACGCTTATTCAATCAACGTTACTCCTAGTCCTTCATTTGAATGTCGCCATTCAATAAAACGGCTAGGCAGTTAATTGAATGGCTAATTTAATCAGCAGGCTGTGACATATCGATTAGCCGACACAAGTTTTCAATTTGTTGAAAATACGAAGCAGCGCAGTTTCGTTGCATGAAACAGAAACTGTGAAATGGAACATTTTCCTGTCGAGGTTTCAGTTAGAAAACACGTCTCCAAGGATTTTACTCGATAGCTGTAGTCGAGCGAATGTGAGCGAGGGGTGAAAAACGCGGGAGTGAACAAAAAGGCGGGAAGAGGGTAAGCTTTTAACCTCTCCATCGACACGCAGTTTTCTATATTTCGTTCTATGCACGGGCTCTATGAAACCGTTCGTTCCTACCTCAACGATGTATAGTTTTTAAATTTTAGTAAGGAACGTCATTAAGAGCGTCGGTGGCGTAATGACTAGAGCCACCGCCTCCTGCCCGGGAGGTCGTGGTTCGAAACTGCCACGTACCAATGTGATTACGAATTTAGATTTCATATGTAAGTTTATCCGACGCTCTTACGGTGAAGGAAAACATCGTGAGGAAACCTGCACACGCCTGCGAAGAAACTCGCAGGTTGTGTGTGAAGTCGACCAACCCGCACTGGGCCCGCGTGGTCGCTTAAGGCCCGATCGCCCTAATTCAGGGTAGGCTCGAGCCCCTCGGTAGGGACGTATGTGAGCTGATATGAATGAAGAATGGTACAAGTAGTGGCATCAAAGTTTTATGGGTGTGGCTCTTTTTTAAATGACGTTAAAAAAAGGAGCTGTACTGCGTCTGTATGGTCTTTTTGACGATTTCTTCGTTATTTTTTATTTTATAGGTTATACCATCTGGGTGATCTCTTAAAAATTTCATTAAGATGGGTCAAGTACGTTTTTGGTAGATTAACAAACACCAAAAAAAATAAGGCCTAGTTGTAGTTGTTGTGATTGAAGTCTGTTGTTTTTAAAATGTTTAGCGATCTCAATTATGTGACAACATTCTCGCTAATGATCCGTATAAGTGAGCCCACTTATCTAGGTAGGATCCTATGATGCTACGAGTAGGTCCAACTATCTCAAATACCAAGGCCACTTTTCACTTGAGACTACCATTAGGCGATAGCAAAAGGCGTTGGTATCACAATAGATGTTTGGAGAGATCCTTTTATGCCATTGTGTTTTTTGATCCTAAGTCCTGACTCCAAGTGATTTGAGTTACTTTTTATCATCTAACAAAACATAAATTCTGTTCTGAAATTATTCGTGTTACTGGCATGAGACGTCATTTTCTTTGGTGAAATAATATGGAGATTTTATAAACATAAAATTCGAAACAGATTTAAATGTAAAATGAGTAAGTTCTTTTTGGAGGAATATTATTTAATAAATAATATTTTTTAATTTACTTTGATACTGTTAAATACCGGCTGATTGTCTGAAATAGATCGGCTAAAAAACAGCTGTCTACACCTCAGGATCTCATGAAATAGTAATTAGACAACGAAAGATTCATATTACAGCCTTCATTGTTGAGTTTTAAGTGGATTGTGGCCTTGGTATTTGAAATGGAATTAGGCCTCTCGTCTGCACATTATATCTATAATAACTGTCATCTGCATAGCCGTGGGACTGCAGGTGTGCAGCCACTTTACATTTTCTAAGATATGAATAATCTTCTAATATACTATTCTAGACAGATTCTATTTCATTATTTAAATTAAATGTGACATGCATTACTATAAAATGCAGCTAAATCCTGTGGCTAAAGTCCGAAAGCAAGGTCACCTCAGTTTTAAGACTTGTTTTCATGAAAAATTAAACACTATGATCACATAAAGAATGAAAAACGATACGAGTGTATTACTTATTCGGGAATGTTTTCCTCTCGAAAATACTTAAATAATAATAAATATAATAAAACTGTAACGGGGCCGTGTCTGTACATGAAATATTTTTGGAAAATAATAACTGTGGTGGACATAACTAACGATACAGAGGCCAAAACAACAACTTTTGGAATTTTTGTCTGTCTGTCTGTCTGTCTGTCTGTCTGTATGTTCGCGCATCACGCAAAAACTACCAGGCCGATTTTGATGAAATTTTGTATGGTGGTTCCTTATAGCCCGGGTTAACATATAGGATACTTATTATCCCGGTAAATTCAAGAGTTCCCGTGGGAAAATCAAAAGTATTCATTTATAGAATGGCTCACCACGCAAATGCGGCTTGACCTATTACAATCAAATTTTATACGTTGATACCCTTATCGCGAACTAAAACTGGGACATTGTGTATCCCAAAAAAAATAAGGATTCTTGCAGGAATGCAAAAAAAATGTATCTTTAGAATGACTCAACGTAACAATATGAAACCATTACATTGGGATGGGGTGTTTTGAACATCATTGTATAGTCGGGTATTCTTTATCCAGGAAAAGTAAAGAGATCCCGTGGGAAATTATCTATCGATACTTAGAATAATAAATATAGAGTACTTTTTCAACATATAAGCTACACATACCACACATTATAATCATAGCAGCAAAATGATAATAGATGGCACTGCAGGAATAATAAAACGCGCTTAAGTTGTGTTAAAATATTAAAATATTATTTCATACTTTTGAGTGGATTCCTTTTATGTATTTTTCAGCATACGCTTTTTACACAACTCTCTGGAATTATGGCACGTAGCGATGTGGTTCATACACGAACAGATAGGTATTTTTTTATAGATTGCAATCGTGTAAAAAAATTAAAAACACATAAATCGAGTTTAGCTTCTTTTAACAGGAGGCACAGATATGGGAACTCTTCTGACGGCGACTATTTGCGTGTGGCAGTTGCTCTCCGCCTGCAATATCAATATCAGTGAACCTCATCAATGTATTTGCGGGTCCACGGTGGAGGCAATTGGCCATCACTCACTGAGTTGCGGTCGTTGTTTGTGAAGATTCCCACGTCACCAATTCCTTAATGACCTCACTCGGAGGGCACTGGTATCGGCCAGATGGAATATTCCATCTTTGATGCAGCCACTGGGCTTTAGTCGATGTGATGGCAAAAGGCCGGAGGGTTTAAACAGGTGCTATGGAAGAGAGGAACGTGCCTGCTTTGGGACTCTACTTTTTCTGCCTCACTTCTCACCCGTACGGTACTGCTGCTCAAGTTGCGGCGAGAAAGAAGCATAATAAGTACTCGGTCTTGAAGGAAAATTACTGCTTTGTACCGCTGGTCTGTGAGACAACCGGCTGCTGAACCCTCAGAGGCCTTTGCCTTCACAAAGGAGATTGGCCGTCGCCTTCGAGAGAGGAGATGTGACGTGTAGTCCTACCTGCTGCTAAGGTTGTCTATTTCCATTCAGCGCGGCAACGAGAAGTGCGTCATGGGCTACTTTGGAGCTGAAACGTCTCGAGGATTTGACCCATATTAATATTTTTAGGAAGTTTTATTACTAGATTGATGGAATGATTTGAATTAGTTTTTCGATAATATAGGTATATGTGTTATTTCATCATATCAGTTTATATACGTCCCCACCAAGGGGCTCAACCTGCCCTGAGTAAGGGCGATCAAGCCTTAGACGATCACGTGGGCCCATTGCGGGTTGATTGACTTCACACATAAGCTTCGAGTTTCTTCGCAGGCGTGTGCAGGTTTCCTCACGATGTTTTTGTCACCGTAAGAGCATCGGATAAACGTACATACCAGTATGAAATCGATATTCGTATAGATTTTGTTAAGTGGCAGCATTCGAACCACGGCCTTCCGGACAGGAGATAGTGGCCCTAACCGTTCTGCCACCGACGCTCTATATGATATTTAAGATTTAGAAATCCTTACTTATTATTATAATTGTGAAAATGTGTTTGTTTGTTTGTTACCTATTCACACTTCAACACCTCTACCAATCTTGATGAAATTTGGCATGCAGGTAGCCTGTATCACTGGGAATGAAATAGTCAAGTTTATATTTGTGGAAATTATCATAGCCCGATGCAGTTCCTGAGAAAATTAAAACAATACTCTTTGTTCGTTAAGTTATTTAAAATCGTAACGTAAAAATGAGTTTGTGTGATTTTTAGCACAGAGATGAGGTGGAAAATGATATAATTTACTAATAAGTATATCCTGACATAGTTCCCGCTGGATCTTGGGACAACTGTTTTCTACGCTCGCGCACGTCGTCGGTGGCGTCGCAATGGAGCTACGGATTTAAGTGATTTTTTGTATAGAATTTGTTGAGGGGGTGGGAAGTGACAAAGACTGCTAATCCGAATAGCCCGATACAGTTCCTGAGGTACCTGGAGAAAACTCATGTCCACGCTTGCGAGCTGATTGCGGCTCGCGCACCACTCACCCTCAAAAAGAGTCATAAAAGCTATGTCCAGGCGGGCGAAGCCGCGGGCAAAAGCTAGTAATAAATATGTATTTACTTCAAAAAAAAAACGCAAATACTGCGTAGTATGTGGTGTGCATGCTTTTAAGTATTTTAACTGGTTTTTTTGAGAGAGTTCTTGTACTTGAAGCGCTAGTTGCGCTTAGATCCTACCTACATTCTTAATTGATCTCGCAGTTTGTAAGTGTTTTGTCATGGGAATAATGAAAAGGTAGTACTTGTAGTTGGTGGTGGTAACTGTTGTCGATCTGATGTTGAGCACGACGACGTATTCCTGAGGTGGCTCGGAAGAAGAAAAACCACTCCGGCACGAGTGTGTCAGAACGCTTCCTGCTTGGTGGTATTATTTCGTCGTGGGATGGGAAAACCCTAAAACGTAATAATTGAAAACGCTTAACACTTTAAAAAACCGACTTTCATCGCAACAACTTATTACATTTTACATTATTATTTTTTGTTTTTGTTAATCTAAATATATATAACTCAAAGGTGACTGATTGACTGACTGACATAGTGATCTATCAACGCACAGCCCAAACCACTGGACGGATCGGGCTGAAATGTGGCATGCAGGTAGATGTTATGACTTAGGCATCCACTAAGAAAGGATTTTGGGAAATTCCCACGGGAACCGCAAAAATCGGGATCTGCACGGGCGAAGCTGCGGGCATCCACTAGTTTTCTAATAAAGTACTACACTGATCTTGATAAAATAAATATGGGACCACATGGGAAGCACTAGCTTTCAAATAAAAAAAGAATCATAAAAATCGGTTCACCCAGTCAAAAGTTCTGAGGTAACACACATAAAAAATGTACAGATTCCCTGCTTAGCACGAACTACTAGGACATTGAAAATGAAATTCAGGCATAAGGAAATAAAAGAAATGAACACACAAATTTTATTTTTAGAAAATTTATTTTTTCACAATTTCAATTTATAGAACTTGCAAACTTTTATTTTTTTACATAACCCCCATACCCCGAACTCATTAATTAAAAATTTAAATATTTTACAAAATCCAAAAATTTAAAAAAATATCGAAGAAAGTTCAAAATATTCCATTCACCACATACAACAATATAAACTCTCATACATACCCAACTTCCATACCACAGTACTGTATAACTATGATGCGCTACAACTCACTCGCCGAGGTATTTTTTGAGGGCGCACCTACGGACCGTATTTTTTTTTTGATTTTCAAAATTTTTATCTCATTCGACAGCCAACTAAATACCCTAGGACCGTTTTGTTTTTTCATTTTTTTTAACTTCGACTTAGTTCTAGAGACATCCGGGCCCAAAGCCAAAAATTCAAAAATTTTCGACCAAAAAAAAAACAGTTTTTCTACCATAAATTTTTTGGATTTCAAAATTTTCAAAATTCCTTCACCATCTGAGAGATCTCGTCAATCAACGTCCTTTGACACCCTATTTATCTATGAACTACCGATAGCTTCCATACAATTGCCGTGTCGCACTAAACTCCCAAATGGGACCTAGTATCCAGCGATCTAAAAGTCATTTTCAATGACAAAAAAAACATACAGACGAAATGAGTTCCTCCTCCTTTTTGGTAGTCGCTTGAAAAAGATATACGCGACAAAAAATCCGATAAATTAAGCGATGAAGTGTGCAGACGTACCTTGAAACAATTTCTGCCGTGGAACGACATGTGTGCGCAAACGAGATAATATAAGCGACGCATTCTGTCTAAGCTTGCAAGAAACGACAAAGTACCTACTGATGACATCCCTGGTTTTAGATATGTTTAACGTGACTATAATGGGCAGGTGGGAAGTGCTATAGACTGCAGACAGGGATCTGTAGAAAACTGCTGTCTATGCGTGCGAGCTGCTTGCGGCTCGCGCACCACTCCCCCTCAAAGACAGTCATTAAAACTATGTCCATTTTAGCGAAACCGCGGGCAAAAGCTAGTTATACATATAATTCATACTAGGTACCTTGAAACATTTTCTGCCGTGGGACGGCATCTGTGTGCAGACGAGATAATATAAGCGACGCATTTTGTCTAAGCTTGCAAGAAACGACAAAGTACCTACTGATGACATCCCTGGTTTTAGATATGTTTAACGTGACTATAACGGGCAAGTGGCGAGTGACATAGACTGCAGACAGGGATCTATAGAAAACTCCTGTCTACGCTTGCGAGCTGCTTGCGGCTAGCGCACCACTCACCCTCAAAGACAGTCATAAAAACGATGTCATGTCTATGTTAGCAAAGCCACGGGCAAAAGCAAGTTATACATATAATTCATATTCATCATATCAGCCACAAATCGTCCACTGCTGGACAAAGGCCTCCCCCAAGGATTTCCACGACGACCGGTCCTGCGCTGCCCGCATCCATCGGCTTCCCGCGACCTTCACCAGGTCATCGGTCCACCGCGTCGGCCTGCCTACGCTACGTCGTCCGGTGCGCGGTATAATTCATATTAGTGTTTATTAAATTTTATAAACGTATTATTTGTTGTAAGTTGTAAGGGCAATGGAGCGTGGTATGCTCGGAATTTCTCAGCGTAATGGAATCAGAAACGAGAAGATCCGCAGGAGAACCAAAGTAACCGACATAGCTCAAAGAATCGCTAAACTTAAGTAGCAGTGGGCAGGGCACATAGCTCGTAGAACGGATGGCCGATGAAGCAGTAAAGTTCTCGAGTAGCGACCGCGCACCGGAAAACGTAGCGTAGGCAGGCCTTCCACGCGGTGGACAGACGACCTGGTGAAGATCGCGGGAGGCCGATGAATGCGGGCAGCGCAGGAACGGTCGTCGTGGAAATCCTTGGGGGAGGCCTTTGTCTAGCAGTGGACGATTTTCGGCTGATAAGATGATTATTTTGTTGAAAAATACGACGAGAAGCAAGCGACACTGTATAACTATGGGGCCCCGTCGAGCGTACGTAGCGTCCAAAACTGGCGTTCAAGAGCTTAGATAGAAAGAAGTATCGCACCTTGATGACCCCCTTTCAACTCGGCGGAACGTGTTCGTGTCCACAGGGATGGTAGAGCGCATAAGACGCGTACTCCACTGCGTCTGTGCCCTCAATACTGCCTACTAATTTTTTTGAACAAAAACTGCAGTAGCAAAACTACAGTAGTCAGCATTGACATGAGTGGCGCATGCTCGCTTAAATGTTCGTGCGATGGTGGCGCACAGGGAGCCGAGTCATTCCTTTCCCTCTAATATGGTTGAGAGGAGCGATGGCTGACTCTCGCGTTATACTAGTGACCGGGTGCTGTCCGTGTGAACTGGCCTACACTTGTCAAAGGCATTCATGACATTAAATGATTTTAATGTATAACTTCTCTTGTCATATTGTTTTCATGTTCTAATTACATAATTTTGTTTTTTATCAAGGATTGGATTTTGACGTTAATGACTAATAATTGTTTATTTCTTGATTTTTCAAGCGACTTCCAAAAAGGAGGAGGTTCTCAATTCGTCTGTATGTTTTTTTTTTATGTTTGTTACCTGATAACATTGGACTGGATGAACCGATCTTTATGATTCTTTTTTTATTTGAAAGCTAGTGCTTTCCGTGTGCTCCCATATAAATTTTATCAAAATCGGTGTAGAACTTTATTCGAAAATCAACAAAAACCAAAAATAGTAATGCAAAAATGTACTAACAATAAGTTGTTGCGATGGAAGTCGGTTTTTTAACGTGTTTAGCGTTTTCAATTATTACAAGTGAAATTATGTAATCACTATTTAATGAGAAAGAGTGTAATTTGCACTTATTTTGAATAAATATCATGAATCTTAAATCTCAGTACACCCGAAAAACTTGCATATCGACACATAAATTTATTGGCAACTTTTGTCCGCGACTTAGCCCGCGTGGATGTAGTTTTTATGACTAATCGAGGTTGCACGGTGCGTGGAGTAAAAATAAGCGTAAATGTGCTAACCGAGTGCTTGATCTACCTACCTTTCATCCAAATCTGTTTAGCTGTTTAGGCGTAAAGTAAATTTTTTGGCCCCTATTTTAATTGTTCAGTTTCACTAATAGACTGTCCGCTTGTCAGCAAATTAAGGGTCACCCTTTAAACGTCATCAGTTTAAATAAAATGTACAGCCACGCTGTAGATACTTTCTCGCGAAGCCTTCACCGTCTGTCATAGTCGGTAGTATACACAAATCAACAATAAACATTACACTTACTTAGTAGCAAAAAATAGAGTAAGGTTTACTTGATGAAAAATTTACAAATAATTGCGGTTTGTATGGGAGGTACCTTACTCCAATTTTGCTTGGTTTAACAAATTACTGCTTGTCAAAAGTGCCATATAAAGTTACAGTAACGTACAGAATTTCACCAAAATCTTCAGAGCTATTTTAGAGAAAATATAATAAGTGATTTTTTCTATGATGGCAACCATAAAAAGTCGAGATAGGTAAAGTTTGAAAAAAAATTGCTGGAGATGTAAAAATTACATTGCTTTCACCCAAATTTTATCAAAAGCCGCCCGGTAGTTTCACACACACATTTTTATTTTTTTGGACTCTTCTAATGTCAACATCGTCATCATCATACCAGCCGAAAGATGTCCACTGCTGGACATAGGCCTCTCCCAAGGATATCCACGACGACCAGTTCTGTGCTGCCTACATCAAGCGGCTTTCCGCGACCTTCACTATGTCATCAGTTCACCGAGTGGGCGGCCTGCCTACGCTACGTTTTCTAATGCGCGGTCGCCACTCGAGAACTTTACTGCCCCAACGGCCATCTGTTCTACGAGCTGTGTGCCCCACCCACTGCCACTTAAGTTTAGCGATTGTGAGAGCTATGTCGCTTACTTTGGTTCTCCTACGGATCTCCTCGTTTCTATTAGTGTAAGACAATCGATCCCCATCAAAATTTCAACTTCGTTTTTTTTTGCCACCACAATACTTTCTTCACTCCTTCGTCGCTCGAAAGTAAAAATGGATTGAAAAAAGAGTAAGTAAGTACATATCTTGATTATTTCTAAGACCCCTTCACTTTGTCTAGGCGCAGACGTTTGCTCAGCCAGAGAGCAATGATTGCGACATATTATGTGCGCCGGTGCCTCTGTTTAAGTTTCCACTCCAGGGGACATATAATATTGGTTTTGACGTACCGTTAGGACACTATTTTATTAGCAGGTTGCTTGTAGCTTCGCTGTAAAATATGAAGTTAGGAACATTTGCGGAATGCTATTATTCTCAGGGTGAAGTCATTGGCTTGACATGACGCGGGGTCTTTAGATGACTCTAGCTTAACACTGCGTTCTGAAACATTCCAGTTAGGTAGCTATTATCGTTTGAATAGTTGACAAAGGAAGAATAAAGAAAAAACTGACACGTAAGGGGGGTACCTGTCAGTATTATTCTCAGGGTGAAGTCATTGGCTTGACATGACGCGGGGTCCATAGATGATTCTAGTTTAACACCTGCGTACTGAAAAATTCCAGTTAGGTAGCTATTATCGTTTTAATAGCTGACAAAGGAAGAATAATGAAAAAATCTGACAGGTACCCCCTTAGAGTATACATAAGCTAAAGCCTTATGTATACTCTAAGGGTACCCCCCATTCAAATTCAAGTTCATCTCAAAATGGCTCTAACGTGTTTAATAAAACTTTGTAAACAACTCTAACTTAATAAGGCCTACTGTACTAGGTAGTTCAAAAATAAATAAAAAGTCAGAATAACGTAATTCCCATACAAACACAGATTACATGTAAATTTTTCATCGTTTTAAGTAGGTTCTGTAAATTATATATTTCATGTTTTTTTATTATTAACCTATCATGTGTGTGTGTGTCTGAAGATACAAATTAAACAGTTTATTTATCTACTGTTATTTGCTTGTAGGCCTCCCCCAAGGATTTTCACGACGACCAGTCCTGCGCTCCCCGCATCCAGCGGCCTCCCGCGACCTTCACTAAGTTGTCGGTCCACCTTGTGGGGGGTCTGCCCACGTTGCGTCTTCCGGTGCGCGGTCACCGCTAGAGAACTTCACTACCTCGTCGGCCAACTTTTCTACGAGCTATGTGTCCTGCCCACTGCCACTTTAGTTTAGCAATTCTGTGAGCTATGCCGATCACCTTGGTTCTCCTACGGATCTCCTCATTCATTTTTTATTTTATTCTATTTATTAAGTGTAATGTTATTTTATTAAGTGTAATGTTAATTGTAGATGACGTTAATTGTTGTTAATTGTTTCCACCACCTCCGTGGCGTAATGGTTTGGTCCATTAGCTTCAGGTCAGGAGGTCGCGGGTTCGATTCCCGGCGGAGTCTAATTTTGTAAGATTCGGTTTGGTTGGTGGAAGGGCATTTTCTAAGCCAGTCTGCCATCTTATCTAAGTCTTACCGCCAAACATTAATGCTTACAACATTTATGTGTACAGGCTTGAAGATAAGATAGCCAGTTTCCGCGTTGAGGAAACTTGGAAAGCCCGCTTCCATCTTCGGCATCAGCATCACTTACCAACAGGTTAGATGATGCCAAGGGCTTACCAATTCCGAACAATAATAAATAAAAGATTTGTGTATGCTCGACTACATTAGATGTTGAATGCTACGCCAGCAAGTATGTAGAGCGTGAACAGCCACACAATCGAGAACTGGATCTTATATTCAAGCCGAAACAGATTATTGCTGTTATCATTGATGTTTGGCGGTAACACTTACATAAGATGGCAGTAGTAAGCGAGGCAGGCTTCTGTCGGTAAATATGTGTCGAAAAACTCATTTGTATCATTACCCGTGTAGGATTTTAAATAAGAATACATTTAAATAGGAAAAGTTATGTACGGCTGATCCTCCAAGGCTTCTGAGGCTCTGATTACGTGAGTGAAACCGTGGGTGACAGCTAGTTGGACCAACTTTAGCCTCCAGTTTGCCTCTCACACCCGTTGTTTTCAACAGGCGCGGGGTTAAACCCGGCTTTTAAAACATTACATTAATCCAATCCGAAAGCTGTCCAGTTTTTGTGACTGCGAACTCTGCGCGAATTTAAGTCCAGGAGCATAATTAGGGGCACTGATGACGACGTAAAATAAATACTTACACTTAGATACATGAAAATTAAAATAATTTACGGACTACAGTCTTGAAAAGTTTGCTTGAAAATGCGGCGTCGGCGGACCCTTCACTACGCCGAGACTCGCATAAAAGACGTAACTTATGGAGGGAAGGGCAGGGTTCTTTAAAAAAATAGGTAAATCCACCAAAGATTACGTTGTGTAATCGTTGTGTGTTTGTGTCAAATAAAAATCTGTCTATTGTCTAAAACTGAAGTGAAATATATTCATCATATCAGCCGAACAACGTCCCCTGCTGAACATAGGACTCCCCAAGGATTTCCAGGACGACCGGTTCTGCGCTACCCGCATCCAACGGCTTTCCGCGACCTTCACCAGGTCATCGGTCCACCGAGTGGGAGGCCAAATAAAATATTTTAAACACGTAAAAAATGGTAAGTGACAGTATGGTTGAATAGCATGGGAATCGAATGTCAATTTCAAAATTCAAAAACAAACAATGACAAAAAGTAAAAAAGACAAAAGATAACATAAAAACAGGTTGGGAATTAAACCAACGAGATTAACTACGCCACAAAAACAACGGTTTTTGTATTTTCGAATGACAATGCACGGAGATTTTCTTTATAAATCAATCTGCTTCATAACATTGCTTACCTAAGCTATAAAATCGTAATGTTTATGGTTGATTTGTGTAAGCCAGACGGTGAAAGCCACAGATAAGAATTTTTTTTGGTGAAAGATATGCGGTAAGGTATGCACTTTGTGCATTAAATAGCGTGGTTGTCCAATTTATTATTGTTTCTTTTGCTAAGCTAGCAACTCATTTGTAAAACTGTTTTCACAAAAATTTTAAGTAAAGCGTAATATAATCCTACTAATATTATAAATTTAAAAAATGAATGTATGGATATATGGATGTTTGCCATTTTTTCACGCCTGAATCGCTAAACGGATCTGGATGAAATTTGATAGGTAGAGAGATTAAGACCTGGATTAATATATAAGCTACTTTTTCCCAAGCTAGAGAACCGCTTGCGCCTCGCGCACTGCGCACCCTCGAAGACAGTCATATAAACGTTGTCCACCCTGGTGAAACCGCGGGAAAAAGCTAGTTTACGATATATTTATCTACGAGTACTTACTATCGAAAAGCGATTGTATCCCTGCCAGCTAGCACTGGTATAGGTCACGAACTTAACATGGCGCAGCAAAACTGTGATAGTTATTTTATTACTTTTCGATGTCCCAGCTATCGATGCGCGATCGTATTCGTACCAACACTAGCGAGGGTCACGACCTTTAGTGGCACTTAGTGGTGGAACTCCGCATGGTACTTAGCTGCGGAACGCAGGGTCTGATCACCACGTGACCCTCGAAGAGACTAGCGGTGCCAAGGGCGGGTGTACACAAGCCAGGAAATGAGCCATTTTTAGTATGAGTTTCTCTGACCTGTGGTGAATAAAAACCTTCTACAACGTAATTATTTCTCAGGATTCCATTACATCCTGAAATTGTCACGTGTATGAAAGATCATCACTTGCGAACGTTAGGACAAAGTTTGTATGTATATGTCGCAGTTATATCGTATAACACGCCTCATTAAGTACAAGTAGGCGCGCTGAATTGAAAAACGTCGCTGTTTTGTAATGTGGCTACCTTACGTTCAGCCAGATTGTGGTGGCGATACGTTATAAAAAGCAGCATCATCGTCACTTACCATCAGGTGAGATAATATCAAGGGTTTGCCAATTGTGAATAAAAAAGGGTGTTAAACGTTTAGCTTAATTGCCAGCAAGTAGCAATGTATAGTGACTATTACAAAACGGCGCGCCACTTTGTAAACTACTGAGTAAAAAACTCCGATTAAAACAGAGTCGGACGGGCGAACGGAGAGACGGTTAGGTTAGGTAAGCATGTCTTGTGAAAAGGACTCGGTTTTATTCGCAGTTTTTTACTCATTAGTTTTACAAAGCTGGGCGCCGTTTTCAAAAAGTGGCGGATCGATGATACGCACATGTGTAATATGTATGTGGGCTCTACGTTACTAAGCCGCTTTGACGAACGCGAAGTGCCTTTACAATGAGTCGCACTTTATTACAGCCAAATTGAAATCCGGCTGAAAGTGAGGTACCCGCATTACAAAAGGTGACGTTTTTCAATCGGCGCGCCGTTTTGTAAAACAGTTAATTCTACAATATGGCTGCAATATATATTATAGCGCGACCTGCTAAGCCGCGGGTAACATCTTGTAGGTAATCATCATACCAGTCGAAAGACGTCCACTGTTGAACAAAAGCCTCTCCCAAGGATTTTCATGACGACCGGTTCTGCGCTGCCCGCATCCATCGACTTCCGGCGACCTTCAACAGGTCGTGGGTCTACCAAGTGAGAGCATGTGTACGCTACGTTTTCCGATGCGTGGTCGCTACTCGAGAACTTTAACACTCCAATGGACATCTAATCTACGAGCTATGTGCCCCGCCCACTGCCAATTAAGTTTAGCAATTTTGAGATCTATGTCGTTTACTTTGGTTCTCCTACGGATCTCCTCGTTTCTGATTCGTCAACGCAGGGAAACTCCAAGCAAAGCACGCTCCATTGCTTTTGGGTTACCTTGAGCCTTCTTATGAGGTCCATAGTAAGCGACCATGTCTAAGTTCTGTATGTCATCACTGGCAAAACAACACACAATGGTCAAAGACCTTGATCTTAAGACACTGTGGTATTTGGGACGTGAACGAGAAGCTTCATGAACGGTGCCCAGTCGAGTTAGATTCGACGATTGATCTCTTTCTCGAATCTTGACCTACCTAACTGGACTGTTTGTTCCATATAGTTCCAGGTACACATATTCGTCAACAACTCGAGTTTAGACCCACCAACGTTCAGAGAAGTAGGTGCGACACAGACATTTGTCTTAATTTTTGTCAAACCTACTTGTTGAGAGGCTCTACTGAGGCCATTGAGCATTGTGCCCTTGACATTATGACCTTCCGTTACCTTGACAGCTACCAGAACCAGGAATAGCGGGACCACTGGGACCGTAGGGGCGGTCTTTAGTTGTATTGATCTACGGGGGTTTTTCGTAATCGCCACGCTTTGCAGTCGGGTTGGCGATCGCAGTGCTGTTGCAGGTCCACTGCAGATGCGCGGAATGGAAGCTGCTGCCTATACCCCGGTTAAGTCCCTTAGTCGTCTATTGGAAGAGATGGGATGGCCCTATTCGCA
Source organism: Coleophora flavipennella (assembly GCA_947284805.1). NCBI lineage: Eukaryota > Metazoa > Arthropoda > Insecta > Lepidoptera > Coleophoridae > Coleophora > Coleophora flavipennella. Next base: position 9,152,027 of record OX369308.1, read on the forward strand.
GCCGAGAGCCATACGGCACTCTAAGCCTGGTAATATATTTACAAAAGTAATTACCGTAATCGCCACGTTTGGCAAGCGAGTTGGTGATCGCATTGTGCAGTGTAGTACGCAGAAGGGATGCTGCTCCCCATCCTCCGGTTCCTCCCTTAATCGCCTCTTACGACACCCATTAGAAAGATCATATCCATACGGTCGGAAACCATACGGGGGATTCGAGGGATCAGATCCTAGGTATATATATGCTTTATGGTATAGCCCACTTTGACATTACTATTATTTATACCCAATTATAATAGAATACTACAAAATAGAATCAATAAACTTAAGTGGCAGTGGGTGGGGCACATAGCTCGTAGAACGGATAGCCGTTGGGGCAGTAAAGTTCTCTAGTGACGACCGCGCACCAGAAGATGTAGTGTAGGCAGTCCTCCCTCTCGGTGGACCAACGACCTCCTAGTGAAGCGCGCGGAAAGCCGCTGGATGCAGGCAGTTGTGAAAATCCTTGGGGGAGGCCGTAGTCCAGCAGTGGACGAGTTTCGGCTGATATGATCACAAAAAATCTGATAGGTAGATGTAGATGTAGAAGTACAAATATGTTTTTCCAATTGCAAAGTGAATGATATTCATTTTTTTGTCGTGTTATATCAAATGTTATTTTTTGTAAGGTATGAACAAAGTGACTAAATACTACTAGGAATCTGTATTCGCTGTTTGGGAAAGTGCTAGAGAAAGAGGAAAAAACATCGTAAGCCCCAAAAACTCACGAGCCTACTACATTCTGAGATCGTGTGGTGGACTGGTGGAGGCCCGTGAGTGCCCGCCCTTACGTACGTATAGCGCTGACTCACACTAATGCGAAGGAAAGTACGGAAATGGCTTTGAACAGGGCAAGTTGTTCTGCTGCAGAAAATACGAGGCAAGCCGATGAATAGGGTAGTTCGCTACTAGTCATTTGGGTTACTTTCTTTTTATCATTTTTCAAAAACAAAAGTTTGTTCTAAAAATGTTTTAATTAATATAGCGACTTTATACTTACTTATCATCTCTGATGTACTAATAATATGATTTTGATAATTAAAAAAAAGATTTGACAGAAACAAAATAAGTAAGATTTGTGTGATTTCTGTAAAAGAAAGTTTCCAATTTAGTGAATCATCATATCAGCTCATATAATGTCCCCACCGATATGTACTATATGTATAAGGGTCATAAATGTACCCTGAATTAGGGCGATCGGGCCTTAGTCGACCACGCGGGCCCAGTGCGGGTTGGTCGACTTCACACACAACCTTCAAGTATCTTCGCAGGTGTGTGCAGGTTTTCTCACGATGTTTTCATTCACCGTTAAAGCAATCGAGGAGTATATGTACGTAAGTTTCGAAAAACTCATTGGTACATTGGCCGTCCGGGTTTGAAAACGGTACCTCTGGTTAGGAGGACCGAGTCGTTACCGGTTGAGCCACCGACGCTTCATTCAATTTAGTGAATACAGTTTTATAATTTGTTTTTAATATCGTCTGCAACGACTACACTATTTTTCGTTAAGGCTGTAATATTACAGATTTTCGTTATTTTTGACGTCAATTATTCCTTTATTTTTTATACTTTCATTGTAGATTTTGATTGAAACGAAACGAAAAAGTGAAAAAGTGTGGTTATTTTCTTTACTTTTTATTCCTGTCCTTTCCCTCTAATATGGTTGAGAGGATACGCGATCTCGCGTTATACTCGTGACCGGGTGCTGTCCTTGTGAACTGTCCTACACTTGCCAAAGGCATTCATGACATTCAATGATTTTAATGTGTAACTTCTCGTGTCATATTGTTTTCATGTTCTAATGACATAATTTGTTTTTTTATATCAAGGATTGGATTTTGACGTTATTAACTAATGATTGTTTATTTCTTGATTTTTTATAAATGAAATTATGGAATCACTATTTTATGAATATCAGAAAGAGTGTAATTTGCACCTATTTTGAATAAATATCCTGAATCTTGAATCTTAGAAGATTACTATACAAGGCGAGTGTGAATGGTAATACTGGAAGGGGTAGACCTAGACGTACGTACTGCGACCAAGTCGAAGACGTATTGAAGAAGTGTCAGGTCAAGAGTACCCTAAACCGACGAGCTTGTATGAAAAGATTGATGAATGTAGAGGAAGCGAGAGAAGTATGTCAGGATCGTAGCAAGTGGAAAAATGTGGTCTCTGCTTACCCCTCCGGGAAAGAGGCGTGATCTTATGTATGTATGTATGTATCTTGAATCTACTCTTTACACGTAAAGAAAAAGACAGAGACAACTGTTCCAATCAATACTTCGCCTTAATTAATGATTATATATACTTACTTGCAAGTAAACTTCAATATTAACTGTAAGAACTGCTTCCTCTGAGGAGACTGTGATAGTGGCAGCTGTATGCGTTACTACTAGTTCCTATACAATAACCTCGAAGGAAAAAAAATGTCTATGAAAAAAAAGGAAAATTTTTAACTTAAATTTAATATACCCTAAAAATTATGACTATTTTGTATCAGAATCAACAAAATCGCTTTTGGCGTTTGGAAGAAATCAGATTTTTTTGCGAAAATCAAAGAAAACTACGTTTTCTTTTTGATTTTTAGGGTTCCGTAACCAAAGGGTAAAAACAGGACCCTAAGACTGCTGTCCGTCCGTCTGTCCGTCTGTCTCATGCTGTATTTCATGAACCGTGATAGCTAGACAGTTGGAATTTTCACAGACGATGTATTTCTGTTGCCGCTAAAACAAATACAAAAATAAGAAAAAGTGAAAGTCTTCATACAAAAAACTGTTTTTTTTTAAAACGTCATCATACGAAACTAGCGCCGTATAGTAAGATGGTACGGAACCCTATGTGTGCGGTTCTGATTGTCGGCTGGAGTTCAGTGCGACGGGGAGAGAAAGCGTCGAACTATCCGGGCAATGTCGAGGAGGACTGCTTTACTATTATTGTTTTCTTTTTTTTTGTAATTCTAAATTTGCTTAACTAGTGCTAAACTGATTTTTATATAGTTTACATGAGAACATCTCGGAGGCATAAAGATAAGATAGCCAGTAGTTCCCCATTGCGTTGGGGAATCTTGGTAAGCCCGCTTCCAACTTCAGCAACATCGTCACTTACCACCAGGTGAGATGTTGTCAAGGGTTTACCAATTATGAATAAAAAAAAAGGCTTAATTTATCAAATACGAAAAGAATCATTGAAATCGGTCTATAATTGGCATATAAATCGCATAACACACGTACACAACTATGAAACAATGATGTAGGAATTAGCTTCACAACAAGCCACCATTAATAATGGCGACTCATAAATTAGCGATAAATAAGTAACTACAGAGATCGCATCATAACTTTCGCCATTTATGGTAACTTTAACGATTGTAATGACAACCTTCATGGCTTGTTTTATGTAAGACGACTATTAAAATATATACATATATCGTTCTCATAATTTATGAATCACAATTCGATAACCCATGGAATAGGAGGAAACTAGGTCTTTCTCTACATCGTCATCAGCGTGTGGCACATTATCAAATGAATCCAAAAACATCCACTTTGAAAGGCCTATCTACGCTACCACTTATGGTATGTGGTCGCGTCTTCAGAACAGTCAACAGTATGTGACCCGCCCACCATGTCACTATGTTCTCTGCTCATTTATGATTCGATCACGTAGGGAAACTCCGTCGTCGTTTGGGTGATCTTGACTAAGTAATTTAAATTTTGAATAAAAATAAAAAAATATCGTAAAAAACAGTTGGACTCGCGCATCAAGGGTTCTGTTTTAAAACACTTCTGAGTATAAAACACTTCACAAAGAGTATATCTGTGATACCATTCATTACAATCAACCAGAGTACCAATTTTTTTTTTATTCATTCAGTTTGAGATCCTTAGCGCAAGTGCGACTCACACTTGACCGGTTTTTATAATTTGGTGTTTTATTTTACACACGTTGTACGTTTAATTATGATGGAGTAAAAAACCTTTTCCTCTATGTAAATCTCCTTTAATTTTAACGTTTGTTATTTTTTCATTTGTCTGGATTTTTTATTTAAAACTTGAGTGCATTTGACTACATCGTACTTGATTAAAAATAACGATGCAGTCGAGGATACACGATACACGAACCCAAATAGTGCGTAATCACTCTCTCGCCCTGAAGATCCCCAGATCGTAAGAGTCGGGAAACACTGACTCAGACAAGGAGCTCAACTCCTTTACTGTCAACATGGCACGTGGGCGGGGCACATAGCTCGTAGAACGGATGGCTGTTGGGGCAGTAAAGTTCTCGTGTGGCGACTGCACACCGGAAAGTGTAGCATAGGCAGGCCTTTCCACTCGGTGGACCAATGACCTGGTGAAGATCGCGGGAAGAAGCTGGATGCGGGTAGAGCAGAACCGGTAGTCGTGGAAATCCTTGGGGGAGGCCTATATCCAGCAGTGGACGTCCTTCGGCTGATATGATGATGATATCTGTCAGCTTAATAAACGAGGAAGCGTAACACTTCGTGCAGAAAGGTAAAATATAAACAACAAAGGGATCATTGCCCTCCCCGCGTTGTTCGAACTTGGAAGGGAACTAGGGAAACGAGGTCATGTAGTTCTGGCGCACACTCTTCGAAATGGATCCCGAAAAACCCCGATAAAGAGGCGACTTTGCTTGCGGCAATTCTCAAGGCTTTAGTTATTCGACAAAGAAGACGTCAAGCACCGAATAAATACGGCGTGGCTCAAATGGACGTCACTTACTGGTATTCTCTGCGATCCCAAATTGCCTATCAAGGTTAAGGGGAAAATGTACAAAGTACAAGACTTTATAAGACCGGCCTTAACCTACGATAGCAAAGTGATGGACTAGGAAAAAAGTTCAAGGACAATAACTACACACGAACGAGATGAAGATGTTGAGATGGCAGGTGACGTGACACGAACAACAACTACCCACGAACGAGATGAAGATATTGAGGTGGTAGGTGACGTGACACGAACAACAACTGCACACGAACGAGATTAAGATATTGAGATGGCAGGTGGCGTGACACGCACAAAACTACACACAAACGAGATGAAGATGTTGAGATGGCAGGTGGCGTGACACGAACAACAACTACACACGAACGAGATGAAGATGTTGAAAAGGGTTGTGGTTTGACACGAACAACAACTACACACGAACAAGATGAACATGTTGGGATGGCAGGTGACGTGACATGTACAACAACTACACACGAACGAGAAGAAGATGTTGAGATGGCAGGTGACGTGACACGATCAACAACTACACACGAATGAGATGAAGATGTTGAGATGGCAGGTGGCGTGACACGCCTGGATAAAGTCCGTAATGAGCGTATTAGAGGGCCCTTCATGGTGGCCTCTATCGTAGACAAAGTGAAGGAAAGCCGCTTACTTTGGTATGGCAATATCCAAAGACGTGAAGATGACTACGTGGTTATGAAAGTACTTAAAATGCCAAACAAATTCAAAGGAAGAGGCAGACCACCCACCACTTGGTGGAACAAGATCAAGAATCAGATAGACCAGGACAACCTTACTATCCAGACAACCAAAACAGAGATCTCTGGCGCAAATTGACACGGAGATCCGACCCCAGATGAACTGGGAATATGGGTTGGACAAAGAAGAAGAAAGCTCAAGGCTTTAGTTAGAGCCGGTTCGGCTTCGAGATGTCAAGAGATAAAGCGAAAACGTCATTGTGTTTCTCAATGGCCTCATTCCATGTAGCATATATTAAAAGATTTCCAGTGGAACGATCTTAGCGAAACCCGTATTGTCGATCACTAAGTAGATCAAAGTCTTTTAAGTGTGCCAGAATGCGGGTGTTCAATAAACCCTCCTCAATCTGCAGATTTCAGAGGTACTTTCTATGGGGCAGTTATTTGCGAGTAAGTGTGACTGCCTTTTTTCGGTACGCTTCCAGGACTTTGGGATTATGCCTGTTTGAAGATAGAGGCGATACAGACGTTTCGGAACAGGAGTGGACAAATGCCGGGTAAAAAATAAGGTACCTGATTATTTTTTTTCAATTGTCCATTTGTATGGAATTTGAGGTTCCGACGTATTGAGATTTGTGAGTATTTGTATTGTCTTAAGAGCGTATTTACAAAATCGTTTCCCAAGCAAAATTAAAATAACAACTTCTTGAAAATGGATGGGCCGATTCTAATGAAACATTATACATATAAAAGTAAATCACGAAATGTGCGAAATGTTTGTGGATAGATCACATTAAAAAAAGTGTTGTCACTAAATCATCATTACAGCTCATATACGTCCCCACCGAGGGGCTCGAGCCTACCCTGAATCAGGGCGATTAGGCCTTAGTCGACCACGCGGGCCCAGTGCGGGTTGGTCGACTTCACACACAACCTTCGAGTTTCTTCGCAGGCGTGTGCAGGTTTCCTCACGATGTTTTTCCTTCACCGTTAAAGCAATCGGTAAGTATGTACGTAAGTTTTTTTGAAAAACTCATAGGTACATTGGCCGTCCAGATTTGAACCCGGTACCTCTGGTTAGATGGACCGAGTCGTTACCGGTTGAGCCACCGACGCTGTCACTAAATAATAGTGATTAATGGTTTACATAGTAATATTAAAATTTGCTAATCTTTTTTAAAATGTTTTACAAAATGTAATCTATTGTGACTTACTTATGTGTGTGAAGTTTTATTAGAATTGGCCCATCCATTTACATCATCATCATCATCATATCAGCTGCAAAATGTCCACTGCAGGACAAAGGCCTCCCCCTAGGATTTCCACGACGACCTGTCCTGCGCTGCCCGCATCCATCGGCTTCCGGCGATCTTCACCAGGTCGTTGGTTCACCGCATTTTAAGTTTGAATGGGAAAAGATTTAGTGAATATGCTCTTAATCCTGTTTGTGACAGAGTAAATTTGAGCAGTCAGGTATTTAATTTAATTAGTTAGGCTATTTAGCAACACAGTAAAGAAATAATACATTTCACTAAATGACACATGACATTCATAAATTATGCCAAACTAAGTAATGTTCTTTCGTACATGATAAAAAGTGAAATTAATTGGTTTCGCATCTGCTACGCTTCGTAGTTACCTACTACGGCGTAGTCGGGCTACGGAGATGTAACAAAAGGCGTTAGGTTAAATAATTATTTATAACTAGCATTTTGGCTGCGGCTTCGCTCGCGTGGATATTATATAGTGCATCATCTATTGAAAATTTGGTGGAACTTTTTTAAAGGGTCGTGGACTTTAAAGATACGCCACAAAACATCTCAACGACTGTCAGTATATCAACCTGAACTTAAGTACCTTTTTATAGTCCACTTTTGATAAGCCCTTGGCATCATCTCACCTGATGGTAAGTGACTATGAAAGCGGTCTAACCATGATCCCCCAACGCAATGGGGATCTTCAAGCCGGAATACATCAATGCTGCTAACACTGATTTAGATAAGATGGTGTTAGCTAGCGAGGCGGGCCATGAAAATGCCCTACCACAAACCAAACTGATTCTTACAAAGTTGACCCCGCTGGCAATCGAACCTACGACTTCCTGGTGTGAAGTGAATGGACTAACTAACCATTACTTACTAAACTACGTAAACTTTTATTTCGTTAGACCGAGGAACACGAATGTCTATCTAATACAGACCTACAAAACATTTTGACAGTTTGCACCTTCTGCGCAGTACCATTAGCCGGTCTGCGTACAAAACTCAGTCTTTAAGATTTTATATATAGTCAGTTTCGTTGAAGAGTTATTATCTGTCATGAAGGGAACCGATGCGTTTTGCACGTTGCTCCTCAGATTAAAAGTATGTATTTAATTGCTATTCCTACATTTTTAAACGGTCATGGATCTCATCTCCTGTTTTATAGTATTTTTTTTAAATTAAAATTATAAAACATTTTATACAAAAACGCTTCACACGTAAAAAAACCGACTTACATAACAACAATTTAGTTTTATTTTTGGTTTTTGTTAATTTTCCAAAAAAGCATTATACCAATTTTGATAAAAATTATACAGGACCAACATGGCAGCATACCTTATCGAATAAAAAAATAATCATGAAAATCGGTGTAAAATATGCGAAGATATCGTGTAACAACCATAAAAAAATAACATTCGAATTGAGAACCTCCTTTTTTTGGAAGTCGCTTGAAAAACATAGCCAACTTCAATGACAATAAAGCACACTAAAAAAATATACAGGGTGTTCGGCAGATAGTTGGACAAACGAAAATGGGGGGTAGGTGAAGTAGTCTCCTACCCATTTACACCATTAAAAAATCCTTAACTTAAAATAAAAATTTTAGTATTTTTTTAGGAGTTTGTGAAATTTTGCCATTTTTATATGTTGAAAGCCCTACATCTTCTTTATTTTTATAGCTAGGCCCAAAATTATTTTTTTAATAGAACCTTAAGACTTAGTAGGTCCTTAGAAAGTTATTATTTGTTGGAAATTCTTGCTAAAATTAAAGTTCTAGACCCCAAAACCTAAAAAAAACTTGAAAAAATAATTAATAGCTCAACTTTTTCTTTCATTTAAAAAAAGTTACAGAAGCAATTAGACTTTCAGGAAAACATCTCTAGTTTATTCTCTTTCTAAAAAAATATAACATGATTTCATTTTTTTGTTACGACTTGAGTAATTTCTAATTTTGTTCAAACCGGAGACTTTTCACGAATTTTATTGAGAAAATTTAACTAAGTTCAAGTAAGCTTAAATAACAGGGGTTATTAGGAGTTCGGAGGAAATTAATATAAACAAAACAAAACAAGTTACAAAAAATTTTCATGAAAATTTTAAGTTTCAATTAATTTTAAAGTTACAAATTTTGTTCAAAGTGCGCGTATTCTTCGTTGGTAAATTCAGCCATTTATTGGTCCAGTAATCAAATTAAACAACTAAAACGAAAACTTAACGATGAACAAAAAACTTAAAAAACAAAATGATGAACTAAGCGAAAACAAAACGAAATAACAAGCGTAACGGGCACGTGAGATCGCAGAGGCAGCTAAGACTCGACTAAGGGCAATTGGGCAGTATGGGCTCGACTCGACTACAAACAAAGCGACTCTGGACCATTCAACACATTCTTCCGAGTGTGAAAGAGATAGAAGATAAGTGTTTTGTATGCGTAAGAGTGAAACAACATTTGTATATGTTCTGCAAGTACCTATGCAACGGTTAGTTTAGGGGTTAGCTAAAAATAATAAGTCTCCGGTGAGAATGAATTAGCAATAACTCCAGCTGTAATAAAAAAAAGTAAGAACATGTGATATTTTTTTAGAAAGAGAATAAACTAGAGATGTTTTCCTGAAAGTCTAATCGCTTGATATCTGTAACTTTTTTTAAATGAAAGAAAAAGTTTAGCTATTAATTATTTTATCAAGTTTTGTCAATTTATTTATTTTATTTATTTATTTATTTTGTCAACTTGAAAAAATAATGGATCCTGTGATTTTTAATAACATGTTTAAGATCACCTTTTTGGACAAATTGGGCTAATTCATCCATATTTTCAGAATAAATTAGTTTAAAAACCACACACAAATTTTTGCAGGCGCTCAACAATTTGAACCTGAATCTTTATTTTGTTGGCGAACTTCTCTATATTTAAGTGTATTTTACTACAAAACTAGCCGGCTATTTTCTATATGACTATATGCTATATGCTATTTTAAAAAAAAAACTAACAATGCTACTAACTTAAATTTGGTCACTAAGCATTATTGTGGATTTTGATATTGATATAAACATTTCAGCCAAAAGACGTCCGTTGCTGATCATAGGTGTCCGAAAAGATTTCCGCAGCTATTGGTCCTGCGCTGCCCATATCTAGAGGCTAATGTAGTAACTTACTTGTAGTAGTTACTTTTCACTTTGCGATTTTAGAAAAACTGCTACTAGATGGGCCACAAAATTTACAATAAAATACCGTACTCGATTCGGGAATCGCCCTTTAAAAATTTTAAGGCAAAATTGCATGAGTGGCTTATTCAGAACATGTTTTATTTCATAGACGATTTTCTAAAGCATAAGCAATGTTAAAAGCTAATAGAAGGAAAGATCGAAGGAAAGCGCGGGGGGGGGGGGAAGACCTAGAATTGCTTATATAGACCAAGTTAAGAAGAAAGTTAAGGTGGAAACGTATAGAGAAATGAAGGAGATAGTGTGGGAAAGAGAGACCTGGAAAGAGCTACACCGACCAGAGCACGGCTCTTAAATTGTGATGATGAAGCAATGTTAATCTGTAATGTCTTATTAGGTCATTTGTATTATGAATTTGGAAAGCGTTGATTAATTACTTGGACTTATTTTATTATTTTTGTACTAACAAACAATATTTGCATGCTAATAATACTAAAGGAGCTAAATAAGTGATTCTAACACTATTGTAAGACCTTTTCACCATATCAGCCGAAAAACGTCCACAGCTGGACAATGGTCTCCCAAGGATTTCCACGACTACTGGTCCTGCGCTGCCCGCATCCATCGGCTACCCGCGAACTTCACCAGGTCGTCGGTCCACCGCCTTACTTACCTTATTTAAAAGCAAATAAAGAATCATATTCTATTTTATTCTATTCACATACATTTTGCTTGGCTTTACACCAACAACTTCAACTTTAATTATTGTGAGTTGTACATACTTCTATATGGTGTAAAAATATCTTTCTACGTATTTATTTTTTACGCTGTTAATAATTATTATTTTAATATTTTTATTGTGTTTTGTTGCCATTGAAATCAGCTATATATTTTAATTGCCTTCAAAAAGAAGGAGGTTCTCATGTCAATCCTTATTTTTAATGTATGATCACTTATATATATTTTTTAATGTTTTCATTAAGGAGTCTCTATCGAACATGTATGCACAGTATCATGTTGTTACTAAGCACACAATGTAATTTGTTTTTTAAAAGTAATTTTGTCTTATTTTTTTTAATTTGAGATATTCCAATTGTTCATACACACGTATATTCACTTGTAGTTACTTTAATTAAATTTGAATCCTCAAGAAAACCAACCCTAACAGTTGCACTAGATTTCATTATTTTTTTTAAACTCGCACAGCAAATCAAAATTAAAAAAAACTAATTAATCCAATTCGCTAAAAAGCTAATAATAAAATGAAAAGTCGCATTTTGCATTACTACTTAACACTAAATAAAAACAAATTTAAAAGAGAAACGTTCAATGAATTTTCGTGACCCGCATTCTGTCAGAGCTACAGATAAAGTATATCTGTTTTATATGTTAGTGTTTTGGACACATTCCAAGGGAGGGTGGCGGAGAGATCCGCTGTGCGCTGCTAACGATTGATACAACTAGCTAGGTAGGTATTTGTCGCAGTAACATAGAGAAAGATATGATACAATTAGGCACTGGATGTAACGGTAGATAGCTCACTTGGAATATAACTGTTAATCTATTAAATGCTTATCTTACTTACAAATGTGTTAGTGAGAGCCGCGTCAACTCGGTGTTTTCGGAGGCGGGGCTTCGTTTTGCGGTAAAAAAGTGACCTAGACTAACTTAACATCTATTTACTGGTACATAACCATGTCACTAGAAGTATATCACGGATTTTCCCACTTTACTGTGACATATTTAGATTTTTTACCATTTCGTTCTGTTGTTTCGCAATCACGCAATTTTTTTTATCCATGCTGCTTTCTACCGATGCTGTTTTGAAAAGGACGAGTAATTTTGCATAACGTATTCTGTATTATTTCGTATTGTGATAAACAGGATGTAACACATTAGTATAGCAAACGTTGACTGGGGTTTCTATTCATCATACTGAACAACTCAAGAGACCCATGATCCAAGTCAATGTGCAAAAAAATTGACTCTTCATACAAATCGAACATCTGAGTGACCAATATTGTGTATTTTTGTAAAGGGTCCAATATTTTTTTTGCGAATTGCCTTTGGCGCTCCTAGGGAAAATTGTTACGTATCATGAGTAGAAGTCACAGTTATATAGTTCTACACTTATTTGGTTAAAGTTGGATAAAAAGATGATCATCATCATGGAAAGGTTTGAAATCATTCACGCGATAAAAGCAGAAGGGAAAAATAGTTTGGTTGCAAATCTTAACATTCGTAAAAGCTACCTAACGACTAGTGTGTCTCTGCTTTATTACGAAATACGGGTAGTAAGTATTTATATATTTTTCTAATCAGAAACATGATTAGGTAGGTAGGCTTGAAAGTCATAATATCCATTGACTAGAAAAAATCCATCAAAAAAAATCAATTTAAACTAGGATGGCGTTCAGGGGTAGTTTAGAATACGCATCCAGTAAAATATGGTAGAACTTACCGCCTCTAATTAGGGAGTGCGTCTCGGTCTAGAGCTTATAAGTAACATTTTATATCATTGGCTTATAACGTCAAATTATATACGAGTATATACCTAATGCTCGCTGGCGATGAAACTTCTCCTCTCGCGACACACAAAGGAGAGGCACACACTTTTGAAAGTAAATATTAATTATAATTTTAGGTAGCTTAGTATCATTTTTGTATTTCTTTTACATCTTACTTGTAAGATTAAATTTTTAATTCTCTTGTTGTTTTAGATTTTGTGCTTTATAAGGAACGTCACATTATTTTTTCTTCCGGAGGTGGGCGTTAACAATCCTCGACTAATTCAGTTGCTATCGTACACATAAAAATGTACTATAACTACTCGCAGTTTAAGTTCCAAATAAATAAATTGTGCAAACAAAAAATATATCTTTGCACAGGGCGCACTACCTACTTGTTTAAAACTGCCTTTCTACGTTTGCTTATGTAATATCGAAAAGGAAAATATTGCAATCTAGTAGGTCTGTACTAAGGAATGTTTCTAATATCTAAAATATGAATCACTTCCTAAGTCTAATTTTAAATAATTAGTTGTTTATATTATATAGGTAATAAAAAACTTTTTGGTGTTTTAAATGTAAATAACGTTAAAAAGAATTTGTCGCTTACAAAAGTGTTGCAGGTTTTAACATTTTATATTTGCTATCTTTTGATTTGCTAATAGTTTTCTTTTTTTATTATTATTGTATCTGTTTACTTCGTTAATGTCCATCACCCTTCCCTAAAGGGATAGTAGCTGAAAATCAGCGCTGTGGTCTATATGACCTGCTATATTTTTAGTGATAGGTACAAACTATGTGCTGCAAAAACATGTAATATTTCACCTGTGGATACTTATCGCTGATTAAACATTTGTTATATTGTATTCTAAATTAATGACTAATCTAAGAGGCAAAGTATTCTAGTATTAAACATCATTATCACATAAGGCGAAAGACCTTCACTGCTGGACTAAGGCTTTCCTCAAGGATTTCCTTAGCCAACGACCGGTCCTGCGCTGGTTTCCAGCGGCTTCCCGCGACCTTCACCAGGTCATCGGTCACTGGATCCTAGAGAGCAAAACAACTATTTTTTTACAGAAAGTGATGACATAGTATGCTATCCGTTACCCGACCTTATAGCTTATGATTAACTTCAGGCTATATCGGTTGGACGCGTAATATTTCCATTCCACCATGACATCAAATCATGGAAATCATGCTTGGCCTAAAACACTAGTGGTTGAACGACAACGATTTCACTATTCGATCAGATTATAAGTACCTATGCTTTGTGCCTAGCCTAAGACAGTATATAGATGAGTAAAATCAGTATGTTACCGCTGTTTATTTCCACGCAATCATGAGCATGGTTTGTGCCTAGCTCACGACAGTGTCGGTTGTAACAGATGATTCACCATTCCACGGTTTCTCCATGATGGTTTAGGGCAAGTCCAAGACAGCATCGGTGAAAGTGCAAGTCGGTTGTTGTGAGTAACAAGTGCTTACCATTGTAGAGGAGCGTGGGCTCGGGCGCGCGCGGGGAGGGTCCGGGCGCGGTGGCGGCGGGCGCGGGACTGCGGCCGCGCCCCTCCCCCACCACGTCGATCTCCTCGTCCGTGTCTTCTGCCAGCTCGGCCAGCGCGCCCGCACCCTTCCACTTCTTGGCCATGAGGCAGCGCGGCATCGCGGCGCCCGCATCGGCCTCAGCCGCGCATCAAGAAACAGACAACAGAGAAGAGAGAAGAGAAGTTTAGCCCCGGACGAGCGGCGGTCGTGCGGCGGACGCGCGCGGTCTCTGCGTTTGCCGCGCGGGAGGGCCGGTGCCCGCTTTTATGTGTGGGGGGTGGGTGCGCGCGCAACCTTCGATCGCCCCGCGAACTTTGCAAGTTGGTGCGACACTTGCTGCGCCCCACGCGATCAACCAGTGGGAAGTACTGTGCGCCCCTCGCGCGAGGCACGCGGCTCCGCCACCGGCGCAACTGCTTCGTTTGCCATTTTATCTGAGCCCTGCAACAAGTCGTAGGGGAAATGCGTTTTCCTAGACACCTACCTATACCATCATGATTGTAAAATGTCAATGTATAAGGTAATTAAAAAATCCTCGTTTATATCAACTCATTTAATAACTCCTTACAAGTTACAACAACTTCTTGTCTAACACACAAAAAACTCAAAACTGAATCCTAAAGGACGGTAATTATCTCTTTAACGATATGACCTACTTATATTCTGTGTCTGCCTGCTCGACACTTGAATCTTAAATGATCATAATGCTTACCTACTATATTCATATCCCTATGTAGCATTGATATGTAAACAGTTTAGGAGCTATAGCAACCTACCTCCCCACCCTCCTGTGGCTGAATAGCTTGAAATTATTTTTCCATTGTATATTCTATGCTCTGTGATCAACACTGTATGCCCGAAAATCTATTTATTTTAATCCACTATTGATAAGCCCTTGGCATCATCTCACCTGATGGTAAGTGACGATGACGCCGAAGATGGAAGCGGGCTTACAAGATTCCCCAACGCAATGGGGATCTGGCTATCTTATCTTCAACACTAATGTTTGGCGGCAACACTTATATAAGACGGTGGTAGCTAGCCAGGCGGGCAATGAAAGTGCCCTACCACCAACCAAACCGAGTTTTACAAAGTTGACCCCGCCGGGAATCGAACCCACGACCTCCTGGCGTGAAGCGAATGGACTAACCGTTACGCCATGGACCTATATTCATACCTATAGTAAATCTTTCGTAGTTATTGTATAGTTGCGCCCATCACCCAGGTTAACTGCTCTAAACCACTGTCATTACCTGGATGGATTTGACCGTAAGTGGCTGTTAGTGCTTCACAAGGCACTTTTAGCTGTAGGTGCCGGTTGATATCACTACATGGAAGTCATTGAGCCGTGACAGACGCCTTATCATCATCATCATCATATCAGCTCATATACGTCCCTACGAGGAGCTCTAGCCTACCCTGAATTAGGGCGATCATCATATCAGCTTATAAGTAATTATCAAGGGGCTCGAGCCTCTAAATTAAGCCTATTGGGCCTTATTCTACCACTCAGGCCCAGTGCGGGTTGGTCGACTTCACTCACAACCTTCGAGTTTCTTCGCAGGTGTGTGTAGGTTTCCTCACGATGTTTTCTTTCACCGTTAAAGCAATCGGTGAGTATATGTACGTAAGTTCCGAAAAACTCATTGGTACATTGATCGTCCGGATTTGAACCCGGCACCTCTGGTTAGGAGGACCAATCCGGCCTTAGCCCCCGTGTGTGGAGTATGGCCTAGCCTCCTCAGTTCGGGAAGATACACATGCCCCAGTGGGGATATTAATATAGGTTGTTAATGACAAACCCTAGACTAGAGTTTAAGGGTCCCCGGGAAGCTCGAGTTTCCAAGAATATGTAGTTTCGCTTCAATAAATAAAAAACTACATGCCGTATTGAATCCAAACTTTGCGAATATATTGAGTAGACACATATCGATGTTTTTAATTAGTTTTCGATTTTATCATAATGTCCCCAGCGAGGGGCTCGAGCTACCCTGAATTAGGGAGATCATTCGGGGATCATTTTCGATGTATTATAAAGAAATGGATCAAAAAAAATTTCAGTTTCAACCTTAAGTACAAAATTAATTTAAGCCTTCGTTTAGTTATATTTCAATTTACTACGATGAAAATGAATTACAAACATTGATATGTGTCTAGTCAATATATTCGCAAAATTTGAATTCAATCAGGCATATAGTTTTTGTATTAAAGCGGAACTACGTTTGTATGAAAACTCGAGCCTCCTAGGAACCCTTAAGCGACAGTAGCTCAGTGTGACTTGCGCAGTCGCATAGATCACACAGGTTAACTGACCAAAACTACGGCCATCATCTTAAGGGGTTTGGCTGTTAGTAGTATTTAGCTGACAGTTTCCGTGCTTTGCATTGCATGCTAAGCCGTACTAGAGGCATTACAGGAGGGCTTGACATGCGCAGTCGCATAGATCACAAAGGTTAAGTGACGAAAATTACGGCCATCGTCTTAAGGGGTTTGGCTGTTAGTAGTATTTAGCTGACAGTTTCCGTGCTTTGCGTTGATTGCTAAGCTGTACTAGAGGGATTACAGGAGAGCTTGACATGCGCAGTCGCATAGATCACAAAACTTAACTGACGAAAAGTATGACCATCATCTTAAGGGGTTTGGCTGTTAGTAGTATTTAGCTGACAGTTTCCGTGCTTTGCATTGATTGCTAAGCCGTACTAGAGGGATAACAGGAGGGCTTGACATGCGCAGTCGCAAAAGTACAACCATCATCAGTAGTATTTAGCTGACAGTTTCTGTGCTTTGCATTGCATGCCAAGCCGTGCTCGAGAGATTACAGAAGGGCTTGACAACTTCTGCCAGTGGAGTCCAGTCAATAGCCCTAGATCCTTCAACTACCCGGCTTGGCTCAGGTGTGAGGAGTACGGCCTAATCTTTCCGAATTCGGAAAAGAGCCGTGCATTGCCAGTGGGGAATGTTATGCTCTCTCTTTCTTATCGTGTGACATAATTAACCGTGCTATCCAAGGGATAGACGGCGGTTGCCTGGTATTGCACATAGCATCACCCGCAGTCACGTGTAAAGCATTTAGATATACACCTTCAAAGCGACCTTTATACAAATCTAGAATCAGATGTGTAGGTTTCTTCACGATGTTTTCCTTTACAGTTAAACCAATATGTAAGTATATGTACACCTAAGTTTCGAAAAACTCATTGCTATATTGGCCGCCCAGATGTGAACCCGGGAGCTCTGGTTAGGAGGACCGAGTCATTGCCGGTTGGGCCACCGACGCTTCACGATGTTATGCTACAAGGGGATGTTTTAAGTTCGCGGAATGGGGGGTACGAGTAGAAATAAAAAATTAAGTTTATTTTTCCTTTTCAATATACTCACCTGCTACCCTAATACATTTTACGGATCTTTGCCGAAACTGCATCCTTCACTTCTTCATCACTTGAAAACTTTTTCCCACGAAGTTCTTTTTTCAAGTTTGGAAATTGATAATAATCACTGGGAGCCGGGTTAGGACTGTAGGGTGGGTGTGGCAAATTTCGAAGCCCACCTTCTGTAGGGCAGCCATCGCAACACGGCTCTTGTAAACATGCGCGTCGCCGTAAAGAAGGAGAACACCTTTAGTCATTTTTCCCATACTTTCTTCTTGATGGCTTCTTTCAATTGCAATAGGATTGAAGCGTAGTAATCTTACGGTTAAGGAAAACATCGGGAGGAAACCTGCACACATCTGCGAAGAAACTCGAAGGTTGTGTGTGAAATTGGCCAACCCGCACTGAGCCCGCGTGGTCGACTAAGGTCCTATCGCCTCAATTCAGGGTAGGCTCAAACCCCTCGATGGGGACGTAAATGAGCTGATGTGAGTAAATCTCCGGTAATGGAGAAACCCATATCTTTGTAATCGATTAACAGGATTCCTTCTGAGTCTCAAAAGACCATGATTTTCCAGCCGATTGTGACACCTTAAACTTCTTGGGTGGTGGTGTGCCTTTTTTGCTCTACATAGAGTCCTGTTTAGACTCAGGTTCATAATGTAATGAAGGACCCAAGTATTATCACCAGGATCAATTTGAGCCAACACTCTATCTTTGTCTTCACTACAGAGGTCCAAAACAAAGAGTGTGGTTTTATGAAACCATGGTAAAAGTGAAACTTTTTTTCACATTATAGATATTTACAGAGCACGAAACGATCATGGCTACTCTAGTCTTGTAGCTACGGTACAGTGGACGAAACGATCATGTAATAAAAGTTTCACTCCTCTTGGAGCTACGGTACAGAGAACAAAACGATCATGACTGCTCTCGTCTTGGAGCTACGGTACAGAGGACGAAACGATCATGGCTGCTCTGACGAAAAAGCTTGAGACGATGTAATAATCTCTTTGCCGTCACGCAACACACAGACGAAGAAGCTTGAGACGATGTAATAAAAGTTTCACTTAAAAATGCACAAAAACACTCCACGCGCTGTTGTTTTCGAGCCAGCGTGAGCATTCTCGGCTCCTTCACAAATTCGTGGTCGTGAAGAATTTTGAAAATGTTTGTATCTGATAATCCAACCATTTCTGCGAGCTGTCTCCTCTTTAGTCGGACATCTTCGAATATAAAAAAAAAAAAAATTCGACATTTTATATAATTTCCGAAGTGGTCACCTCGATCGCCCTTCCTGGCCGTGGGTCGTCTTTAAGTGACTGTCTGCCTTGTTTAAATAGGGTATTCCGCTTGTAAACCATAGTTTTACTTGGACAAGAATCCCCGTAAATGGATATCATCTCCTCTAATATGGTCTGAACCGATTTTCCTTGCTTGGTAAGGAACTTTATAACAGCGCGGAACTCGATTTTCTCCACATTTCACAATTTCTTCCCGATTGACTTGTTTGGTCGACGATTTTTGCTTATTATCTGCATCGCAGATATCAGTGAAAGGGTAGGGTAGGGTAGTTTAGTGTAGTGTAGTGTAGTGTAGTGTAGGATAGGGTAGGGTAGAGTAGGGTAGGGTAGTGTAGTGTAGTGAGTGTAGTGTAGTGTAGGATAGGGTAGGGTAGTGTAGAGTAGGGTAGTGTAGTGTAGGGTAGGGTAGTGTAGTGTAGGGGTAGGGTAGTGTAGTGTAGGGTAGTGTAGTGTGAGGTAGAACGAAGTTCGCCGGGACAGCTAGTTCTTGTATATATTTAAGTCTATCTAGATAGGTGTCATTCCTGAGAAAATCCGTTTTCACAAAAAAAGTAAGTGTTTTTATTTTCACACTTGGTAAGCTCTTGGCATCATCTCACCTGATGGTAAGTGACGACAATGCCGAAGATGGAAGCGGGCTTACCAAGATTCCCCAACGCAATGGCCAACTAGCTATTTTATATTCAAGCCGGAACACATCAATACTGTTAACAGTGATGTTTAGCTGCAAGACTTAGATAAGATGGTGGTAGCTAGCCAGGCGGGCTATGAACAACCAACAACCCGAGTCTTACAGAGTTGACCCCGCCGGGAATCGAACCCGCGACCTCCTGGTGTGAAGCGAATGAACTAACCATTACGCCGCGGAGGCGGTTTGTTTAGATGCTAATAAGAGACTCCGAGTAACGCTTGATTGCCCAGGTTCTTTTAAGTAACTGATATTAGATACGTTAATGTTAACAAGGCTTTACGCCACACACGGGTGGGGCCTAGTAATTAAGTGAAATACAATTCAAAAGCCGACGGTTTAAAATGTATCTTACTTACCGATTTAAGGCGAATGTAAAGGCGACACTTCGCACTCCAAAATCAAATAGTTTAAGAAACAGGCTCAGCTAAATAAACATGCAAACATATACCTAAAAACCCCTTGAGTAGTCGGGTAAAGAACACATATCGTACTTTCTATTGTGTGTGACACTATATTTTCATTTGTTATACCAATATTTTTTCATAAATACAGTGTAATCTCACTAATCCGGCACTATTAAAAACCGGAGGGCGCCGGATTATTGGAATGTTGGGATTACTGGATTATACTGAAATAAAGAATTTAATGGAGGGAATAAATGTATGTAATGTATTAAATTAACATGTTAGGACATTTGTAATTAAATAGTGTTAAAATAATCCATAATTGAGGTCTGCTTTTGTGCAACTTGTAGGCCTTGCTTAAAAACCTTTTCTCGCATGATGGAGGCGTGGGCGGAGGGTGCCGGATTATTGGACGTGCCGATCTATCGAAGTGCCAGATTAGTGAGATTATACTGTATAATAATTTATTTAGATATCTATTATAGTAGCATTGGACGGGATCTAGCGGTACCCACCAAGGTAGGAAGCACAGAGTATTTACAATAAAAAAACTGTTGTAAGTACTACATTTCATTTTAGTTTATTTTATCGCTTCAAGTTTCCCTAAATTACAATATCGTATAAGCAGTTCTTAAAAATTATTGCTGCAAGTTTTCTTGTACAATATGTACCTAACCTAAGTGCTAGTTGACTAAAATTGTCTATTCCCATTCTCATTCCCAGCTGCTCAGTGACTTTGAACAATTGACAAAAAAAGGAAAACCAAATATACAATTTGTATGGCAAAGTTATTTTTAGTTGGCCATTACTTAAGATTTTATACTTTCTGATTTTATGAATGGATACTAAACCACTTTGTAACTTTGTTGTCTACAACTTTGTAACTTTTTTTAATATTCTGAAAAGTTGGAATGGTAACCGCCTCCGTGGCGTAATGGTAAGTACATTCCTTCACACCAGAAGGTCGCGGGTTCGATTCCCAGTGGAGTCAACTTGTAAGACTCTGTTTGGTTGGTTGTAGGGCATTTTCTAAACTCGCCAGGCTAGCTACCACCATATTATCTAAGTTTTGCCGCCAAACATCAGTGTTAACAACATTGATGTATTCCGGCTTGAAGATATGATAGTCAGTTCTCCATTGCGTTGGGGAATCTTGGTAAGCCCGCTTCCATCTTCGGCATCTTCGTCACTTACCATCAGGTGAGATGATGCTGAGGGCTTACCAATTGTGGATAAAAAAAGTTGGAGAACAAAACGGTGGTTAGATTCGTAGGTAAAATGGCCAGGTAAAAGGTTTCTGATAATTGCAAATATTTTTTTCTGTCTTATTTAGTAGTTTTTTAATTACAATTATTTAAGTCCTTATGTTAAGTGACGATGATTTGATGATCCTCAACGCAATGGATAGCTGGCTCTCTTATCTTCATGCCGGAATACATCAATTCCTTTAATATTTATAGCATAGATTAGATTAACCTTAGATTAGATGGTGGTATAGCCAGGCAGGCTTTTTAAATACCCTATCACCAAATTAAACGAGTCTCACAAATTTAGACTGCATCGGGAATCTAACCTGCGAACTTCTGGTGTGAAGCGAATGGGCTAACCATTACACTACGGAGTCGGTTGTAATTCTTTTACCAACGGTTTCAAATTGTAATTCTAAATAAATTTCTCAATAAAACTTTTAAAAAGTTACCATTCTAAGTTGGGCCGTCCGATTTGTAAAAAAATGTGTGTTTACTGTAGGCTACATGGGGAATGTTGTTCCAATATAGAACGGCAGATAACAAATTAATTGGGACATCATATGAGAATAACGCGATAAATGATATTAATTATTTGGAACCATTGTTTAACCGTTGTTAAGGCGAAGGGAACAACTGGGAATAGAATAAAATATTATAATATGTTAGTATTTCGTTAACTTAAAATCTACGATTTAATTTTCTTACACACAAGGATAACATCGCTTTGTTCACAATAATAAGTACATAATATAATTGTAACACAATGTGCTGTATTTTATTTTTAAAATTAAAAACGAATCACAAAAAAAGCTTTTGTATGTATAGTATAATTATTAAAAACGAAACGTAAACTTAAATTATGTACTTACACAATTACAGTTATTAATATTTATTGCAGTCGTAATTATAAAATTTGCTCCCAAAATTTCATTAAATTATCATTAACAATTACAAAATACAGGTATGGCTATTCAAGACGATTATTTTGATGAATAAAATCATTTTTTGATTCGTAAATACAACTGTATTTTTTATTATGCTACAAATCTATTGAAAATTTTGCATAATCTGAAAATAAAAATAAAAAATCACACATGTTTAGGGACTTAGTCTTGAGTTGCTCATATAGTTTGTAAACAGACGCATGTTTTTATTGAGTTTTAATGGGACTTTTAGTGCTTTTAGTTAGCCTGGACTCTGGACCGCTTATTTAGTCTTTATACATTTCAGAAAAAGATCAAGATACTTACATATGTAGGAAAAGTAAATAAAGTTTATTGTTGCTAAGAAATATTTCTGTCATTACATATGGGTTAGTAAATAACTATTTTTCATCGTATCTATATAATAATATGTTAAGAAAAGAAGTTAAACTTTTCAAAAACATTTATATTTGGGGAATATTTGCCTACATACAATCTTTTTCAAATCTAACGTGTGGTGTTTGTTGCATATCCGGTGCATGCTTCGTGCGCAATTTAAAAACTGTTACCGTCATGCGCCAGATAAGTATATCTTTAAAAAACAATTTATATGGTAGATAATAAATTTGATTCGTTGTTATTTAAGTACATAAAACTAATTGATTATGGTAAATTGTTATTTCTTTTGTATAAATATATTAAAGTTGAATTGTCGTGTTCTTAAAAATTATTGCTTTTTACATTTGAACATGAAAGATAATTTTGAGATATTTCTAAATTTATTAAATATTTGAAGAGGTGAAAACTGTTTTTTATAATTAATTGACCACAAATTGGATTAATTTGACTGTGTTGATTTTGTAGTTGGTGCTTCTGTCTGTTAGACCGAGGATCATAGTTACAGCTCAGCTACTATCCGCTCAGGAAAAACATTTTTGTGTTGTGATAATTAAATTTGAGTATTATTTTTAATATTATAACATATATTTATGTCTGGATCTGGTTCCAAAATAGAGGTTTGGGACTTAGGATGCTGTAAGGTTTTAGGACCACGAATTCGTTTAAAATTATTAGTGTGCAAAACAATATTGATAACAAACTAAAATTAGGTAATTTATCATTCATTAGAATAATGTGTACGTTATTTTTTTTTAAATACAACAGCGATTTAGATTCTTAAAGTAATTATAATAATGAATAGGTACCTGAAAAAATCGTATTTTCAAAAGTCTACGTATATAAAAAAATGCTATTTTAGTGTTCTGAAAATCACTTTTTTTTATTGCTCATAATTTAACGTCTCACAGGATAACTTTCATTCAGGTAGACACAAAATGTTATAAATTTTACGAACTCTTTATTAAGTCATTTTAGCTTGCAAGTTTATGCATTTGCTGAGTAAGTAACTCAATGGAATTATGGATATTCTGCCCAAAAAATCAATTAATAACAAATAATTTTGTCGGTAACTATATATTCTGAACAAAAGGCGGACTACATGAACGAGTGCGATGGTTTCTTTTTTCGGCAACTATTCAAACGTCCAGTATTGAAAATAAACTGGCGTTAAAATTCATTTTCGACTTTTTAAATGTGTTTGGGATTTGGAATGAAGTATTTTTAGGGTTCCGTAGTGTAACTGGAAACCCTTACAGTTTCACAATGTCCGTTTGTATCTCTGTCTGTCTGTCCGTCGGTATATCGTAGCCGCTTTTCTCTCAAAGACAGCTATGAAGCTGAATTTTGTATGGTTATACAAATCAGTGATTCCTATTAAGTTATAGAATAAAATCTGGTAAGCAATTAGGGTATCTTCCCTACAGGTAAAGTGGGGGTGATTTTTTTAAACTTACCCTATTTGTGTGGGGAATCTCGTTAAATAGGTCTTTCAGAACTACTGAAGGTTTGCTAAGATCATTTTACCGATTAATGATTCGTTTACAAAATAAATAAATAAAAAGTTTAAAAGTGGAGATTTTTGTAAGAGTTGCATGTCTCCACCTCCTAACACGTAAAAATTAAAAAGCACTGTTATAATTATATTTTCAGAAAAGTATAAAAATATCTCAAGTAAGAGTGGTAATTTTCTAAATGTTTTTTTATAATTTTATGGCGCATGGCGTATGTACCTATTCTTAATTAAAACTAAACAAATACTTCAATGTACAATAGATAATACTTATTAAAAATACTAACTAAAGACTTAGTCCGAAATAGTAGTAATGTAATCCTATTTTGATTTTCCTATAGTAATAAGAAAAAACTATTCCATATACAGGGTGGCCAGGGAAGACACGTCCAATTTTTTTTATCTTATATGTAAAGGTATCACCCCCATGTAATGTTCCACTTAAGTCCACGTTTTTCCAGATATTCACGTTTCAATATTCAGATTTTGTATGAAACATATCTTTGCTAGACTTTAACGTCATCATCATTCGGCATCATCGTCACTTACCATCAGGTGAGATGATGCCAAGGGCTTACCAATTGTGATTAAAAAATCAATAAAAATAAGTTTGTTTAAAAATCATTACACGATTAAGTCAGTAAATACAAAAAATCTTCCTCATTTCATCAGATTTCAAAAAAAGTACCTAATAAAATATGCAAAAATACAAAGTAATTGTACTAGAATTAATATTTTTGTTTCCCAAACTAAAGAAATATTTTTTCATGATTTTATAATTTTCAAGATTTATCATGCTTTTTCCATCATCTGTGACTCTCTACCGTCATTTTTATATCCTTGATTCGCATGCTAATCGATTATTTTTTATACAAAATTGTTGAAAAATTGTATGAATCTCGATAGTCCCTTCTAGTTTATTCCCAAGTTTTATTGTGTTTTTTCCAAAAAAAAAAACTTTTATTCTAAAATCTAATAAAATGAAAAAGTTTTTCTTGTTAATTGATTGATGTTTTTTTTTACAAACTAATTTCAAAGTCCAGCAAAGCTTTTTTTTCATACAAAATCTGAGTATAGAACGCGAATATCTTGAGTAATAATATGACTTTCGCGGATCATACATGGTTGTGATTCGGATACCACTGGATATAAGGCAACAAAAAAAATCTCTGGCCACTCGGTATAAATAGGTAACAAGAGGGAGAAAAAATGGGAAGGAAGTTAAACTTACTTGTTTATAAAATGATTTGATATGCAAGTGTAAAAGACCGCATCCGTAAACTAAAACAGAAACTGAACAACTTTTTTCCACTTCTTTTCCAATTCAATACAAACTTATTGGACTATTCATGCCAATTGAATATATAGACAACGAAATTCCGTTTAAGTTTTCTTTTAAATAATATTCTGGGACCTATACATGATTATTTGACCCCAAATTAGGATTTCCTGTACTATACCCAAAAAATGTGTATAAAAATATATCAAAAATTACCGCAACTTCATAAATAGATATATACATAAACAGATATCACACCCAGGTACGGAGCAGACAAAGTTGTTCGTCTCACAAATGTTTGCCCTGGGCGGGGTCCAACCCACGACCCTCAGCAGGAAGGTACTCCGACCACTGAACCACCGTGTCAGTCAACACGATTCACGCATAAGTTCAATTACAATTTTTAATTGTTAATTACATTACCGGAGACATTACACAACATTAATTTTGGAAAAACATTAAAAACAAACATAATCGTCATAAGAATCAAACACAGTTTTCAAGACATGGATTTATATACTTTTCTTTTCGGTTAATTAGGCCCTTATTAGGTTGGTTACCTTGGTTTTATCACTGTCACTAAAGATTTCGGTGTGTGTGATCGATCACTGACCAATAAAATACTGACTACTTGATAACTTTTGTGGCTTCTTAATCATTGGCTAATAACTTCAAAACAAAATCATTGATATAACAAATTTGTCTTTGTAACATGAAAACAATACGACACGATAAATTATAAGTAACACGAGAAGATAAACATTGAAACTATTGAATTTATCATTAACGAGAAGTTAAACATTGAAACTATTGAATTTTTTATTAACGCCTTAGACAAGAGAAGGCCAGTTCACGCAGACAGCACTCGGTCAAGAGTTCTTAGGAAAGTTGTTCGGTTTCATGAATAAGTAGTTAAAAGTTTTTCGCTGTAGATAAAAAACAAAATGCATGATCTTTTTGGGTAATAGGTATATGTATCTTAGTGCTATTTTTAAAGTGAATTACGTTTTTAACATTACGTACTAACTATATATTTAAATGGTGTGATATGTGGTGGTGTCTACGGTATGCACATAATATTTATATCAATATGGAAGACATACTCGATGAATAATTGAGAGAATTCGAGTTTTACGTAACAACATAGCCTACTTTATATTACTACCTTGGAATTGATTTATTACATTGTTGAAAAGACGACGACGACGTTGTGTTGTTACGGAAGTTAAAGCAAGGTGCACCCTTTTTAACCGACTTCAAAAAAAGGAGGAGGTTTTTCAATTCAACCGTATATATATATTATTATTATTTTATGTGTGTTCGCGGATAACTTCGTCGTTTATAAACCGATTTCGATGGTTTTTTGTTGGAACGAAGATATCCCAAGGGTGGTACCATGATAAGGAAACCAGGATCTGATGATGGCATCCCAGAGAAATCGAGGGGAACCTTCGTTTCCTGTTTAAAGTCGGTTTTTTTTTGTTCAAAATTATGGAATATTAGTTACGAGCTTTTATTTAGTAATGAAATCTTGCAAGTTAAATTTGACCCGCTTCCCAGTTTCCGATTGAGCTAAAATTATGCATGCATATGTATATCGCGTGACGATGCAATATTAAAAGCTTGTAAATTTTAAAAAGTTAATTTAATGTGACAGTTTGAAAGAGCAAACAACTTACTTCCGAGTTCGGACAAAATCAAAGTGTTTAATATTGCGTTTCGTTTACTGGTTAGCAAATATGATCAAAATATTTTGTTAGAATTTAGAGTAAGTAGTAAAATGTAGAGCTTTTTTATAATTTTTCAGTCATTCATGCGCTCATTTTGTGATTTCGATGCATTTAAAATTGAAGACCTAATAGAAAACATCGCCAGCAAGGTTTTTAAAATTTTAGTAGGAGATAAATTTTGAGATTTATTACTTCATAGTTTATTATTAATTAAGTCGTCATCCCTACATAGAGCTTAAATTGTAACGTTTTTTAAGTAAGTTCCTTTTAAAATGACCTACTAAGAGTACCAACCAAAAATCAGTCATTCAAAGTTGGACCTTGCCAGTATTCAAACACGCGACTTGCTGGTTGTGAAGACAGTGGACTAACTACTACGCCACGGAGGCGAATAAAGCCACGGGAATTATTAAAAGTTGTAATAACTTTAATTTGACTTTAGCACTGCTTTAAAAACTTTTCAAATACAAACTTCTTACCCGACTGACTATTAAAACTTGATTTAGGCGGGAAATGTTTTTCGGGTGTATGTAAGTACGTATGTATTCTACGTACATATGTCTGTTTCTTTAGCTGAGCCTGTAGTTCAAATGGCTAGAGCTGTCATTAGATTCGTCTTGATCCCTAAGGTTAGATGCTGGTATTTTGTTTTTTGAATGAATTGATTTTAATAAAGTTATTTAATTTTATGAGTACCTGACTGCTGTACCTACGCAACACCTTATCTCAGTTAACTAGTCTACAGAATTGATAAAACTATCAAAAATTGACATATTTACTTAAAATCAAAGACTAGCCGTGCAGCTTACGTGTAAGTTATTAAGTTGTATGCGTCTAATTAGGCATGTCCTTATATTTTACTATACGTATTCTAGGTACGTACCTACTACGTCTATGCCTATAATAATAATTCATTCAACATAACGACCTAGTACTGAAAAAATGAGCTTGTCTGTGATTGGCCGGAGTAACGACGCTATCATAACGTTTACAGCGCGTGTGGTTTTTTAGTCTGATCGTGCGACTCCTACTGTTCAGACGTCCCTACTTCTAATACGCTGCTATCGATTATTGTGATTCTGTGACTTTGCATGAACTTTGGTCTGTTTTTTCTTTTACTGTGTGACCTGGCTTGTGTTTTGGATTCCGAGATTGATTCCATCATCTACTACTACTTGGCGCCTTTATATCGGAACTTCCGGCACTAAATATTTTTATGAATCTTTAAGTACCTATATTATAATATTAGCTCTCCAACCCCCGGCAAACCCCCGGACGTGACCCCCGTGTGTGTGGTCTAACCATCCCAAGTTTGGGAAGACCAGTACCACAGCTGCAGTGGGTACGTATATATGAGTTGTTAAAGACTATATGTCTACGCATGGTGTTTTTCACAAAATGTATTTACATTGTGCTGTGTTTCTGTTTTACTTCACCAGAGCAAAGTCTAGAATTTTTGACTATGAAAACTTGTGTTCGTGGCTTCTAGTAAAGACTGAACTCGTAAAAATATTCATTTCGTCGACATTTAGTATAGGCGTTATTGCATTGATATATTATTATGGTTCTCACTTATTAACATATAACTTTGATGAAATACCAAACTGAGCAAATAACTTAAGACTACATTTTATTTTAAGAAATCATTTTTTATCCCTTTACAATCCAAATTTTAGCTGAACGTGATTTTTTCGCACTATTTGTGATAAGTGCCTATAGTTATTCTGTGATATTAGGAAATATAGGGATGTATTTCGCTAAATAAATGTATTTTATCAAATTATGGATAACATTTTATAAGTAATTTTAATTTATAATTAAAACTGCGAACAGTTAAACATTTGTACAAAATATTTTTTTCGTTGGTGATTCGTACTGTCGATTTCAACTTGATTTAGCTTTTTAGTATGTACTGTTTTAACATGTATTTAAATTAGTACTTGCTGTAACTTTCAATAATTATTTTAATATACGAGTATATTGATTCTCTTATTCATAATTCACTGCAGAATCCTGATTTGTCATATTTTTTTGTAAATTTTTCACCAGATTCTATTTTGTTAATTACTGTGATACACTTTGTCAATTTGTTGCAATTATACATGTTAAAGCTTATTTAGTTATTGCTGTTTCTATACATGAACCTAATTATGAAAATAGTCAATAAAACATAAGAATTAGGACAGAAGAGGAACACTTGATTAACTTTAATTATGGGACCTACTATTATTTATAGAAATATTTAAATACAGATTATAAAAAGTACAATTAGTGATATTACAAGCGGTGATTAAAAATCGACTGTGGCATAAGCACTTAAGTGAGTAAACTTAAAGAAACTAATCTAATTTAAAAGTGACTACTTAGAAAAATGACTAAATGGTGTATTGCTCTTCAACTTCTCTTTCTAAAATAATAGTTTCTAAAAATGAGATCAATCAATTACCTCTTAATTACGATTCACAAAATCTTAAAATCTACACTTATTCTTATTGCAATATAAACACTACAAAATGCTGCAATCAAGGTTAAACAATGTTACGTAAAAATGTTGCGATCACGGTTACAATAAACCCTAACTTTATAAAAATACAATATCTTTCACATTGATTTTTATGTGGTTCCGTCTTTTTGCTCCATTCTCACTCCAATAATGTAACACTTACCTCTAGAACTGAATTTTAAAATTCTAAATACATTAGGTACCAAAAGTTGCGATAGCTTTACTATGTTTTTTCCTCATAGTCCATCTTAACTGCCAGAATTTTTCGCGGTTTTTCTGGTATAACGATAGGTGAGGTTTATAACTCATAGATAGTGGTTTTTAGAAAATTCGATTAATTGAAACGTAGGACATAAACACTAGTCGGTATTCTTCGATATGCAATATGTTCTGTAATAATTACATCTATAAGTCATTGACCTTTTAATAAATGCTAGTTATGGCACGGTGTAAGGTAATTAGGTAAAATAAAACACATTTTGATTCTCCAACTTTGTATGGGTTCAATCCTTATTTTTTTAAATCAGCAAACTTGTAGTACAAAAGTTGTTCAGTTTCATAAAAAGAAATTCCCACTAATATTTGTTTTATTTTACCTAACTCTATGTAGAATTGAAAAAGTACGTCATATTATAAGGATTGATTCGTTCCTTTTATTAATATATGAGTTAATTTTAATAATTGCGTGTTGCTAAGCTGTATAACAAAGGAAGGTAACGGTAATACAATATCAGTTTATTAAAAATTACAAAATAATGTTCATTTTCTTTTTTTTTCTAGAATAATAATATAAAAGCCTTGTTTTATAGGTCGTACTATAGTCTGACTTTAAATTAGACGCAGTAAACTGAAATAGTCGCTAAAGAATGACCAAGGAAATTTTAATTAAAAACTATTTAGGAATGACATTTTTTTTACCCGCGGAACGTCATTTTACTGCATCTAATTAAAAATCCGATTTTAATATGATATCGATTATAGTTTGTTTTCGTTTTAACAATCAATAATACGCGCATTCAGATCGTAAATTTAAAATTGACACTCTAAATTATTTTCCGTATATTTTAATATCTATTCTTGTATTTAAACTTTATAATATTTGAAAAATGAGAATATGTTCGTTGAAGTCAGTATAAATTCAGTGAAATATTGTATTTTTTGGCTTATTATTATTTTGTAGTGCGACGGAGCCCATATGAGTTTAGCTAATTTTCAGAAAAATATGTCTGGCTGCAAAGGATTGCTACCGATCGGATCTGAACGAAGAATTCTGTGAATGGTTACGTATTTTTTCCTGTTTTTTTTTTAACTCGATCGTGAATCACCCCTTAATGTTTAACATATGGACATGCGTCTACGCATACCAAATGTCAAAATTTGACTAAAAACAAAAAATGTTGGTGAGCGCATCACCAGACTTAGATGAAGCTGGGCCCCCGCCCTGTGACCCCTCACTGGCTAAACGGGAAGATGGAAGGTGGACCAGAGCTACAACAAGAGTAGTAAACAAAACCAGGGCGAAGGTAGACCAACTACCCGATGGTCAGATGACATCCTTTCCATTGTTGAGATAAACTAGGCGAAACTGACGAGGGCCCGAGACAATTGGCGTGCAGAAGAAAAGGACTATGCCCGGCAGTGGGCTGATTAGATAGATTTAAAACGTATAAGTGATATTTTAAGAGGTAATTAATAAATTTAATATTTTTCCTGTATTCTAAAGTTGATTCTGGATCATCTCTTAAAATATGACTAATACTTTTTATACCCTATACATACAGATGTTCAGAACATTTTCTTGAGAATTAATTTCCGGGGTAACTTTTTTACCTGACTGCGCCAGTAGGAGGGCTAATATTTTTCGAGTATGTATGTATTTATGTATGTATGTATTTCATCATCATCATCATATCAGCCGAAGGACGTCCACTGCTGGACGTAGGCCTCCCCCAAGGATCTCCACGACGACCGGTTCTGCGCTGCCCGCATCCAGCGGCTTCCCGCGACCTTCACCAGGTCATCGGTCCACCGAGTGGGAGGCCTGCCTACACTACGCTTTCCGGTGCGTGGTCGCCACTCAAGAACTTTACTGCCCCAACGGCCATCTGTTCTACGAGCAATGTGCCCCGCCCACTGCCACTTAAGTTTAGCAATTCTGAGAGCTATGTCGATTACTTTGGTTCTCCTACTGATCTTCTCATTTATGATTCGATCACGCAGAGAAACTCCGAGCATAGCACGCTCCATTGCCCTTTGGGTGACCTTGAGCCTTCTTATGAGGCCCACAGTAAGCGATCATGTCGCAGTTCCGTATGTCATCACTGGCAACACACACTGGTCGAACACCTTGGTCTTAAGACACTGCGGTATCTGGGATGTATGTATTTACGAGTATGTGTTTAAGAGTACGTTTATGTCGTACAATTTCGTTTCCTTCTCCGGTTGAAACGACTGGTCCGTGAGGCATGGAGGCAAAGGCCTTCATGGGAGAAGTTTGGCGCTGACTTAGAAATAATGGGTTTGGCTCCCGCTCCAGATCCTTCCTGAAGCAAAGGATATCTATAGCAGTACAGCGGGGCAATGCTGCGAGCCTCGTGGGAACCTCTGCACCGGGAACAATAATGATGGGTGGTTTTTTTTAGGGGGGGGTTAGTATAATTGACATGTTATTTTTTAATATAATAATATCTAATTTTACGAGTATGTATGTATGTTTATTTTCTTATATTTTTGGCACGCTCTGTATAGCCTAAACGGCTTGATGGTGTCGTTAGAATCGTCTTGATCCCGAGAGTGACATGATAAATTTTTACAAAACGAGGGGTTATACGTTTATGCAGCCGCATTTTTAATTTTAAATTAATTCGTGTAGTTGTTAACATTCATGAATAGAAGCATAAATATTTTATTTAGTTGGACACCTACCACAAAACACCAAACCCCCAACGCAGTGTGAAAGTCAAATTATAAAAAGAACTTTAACCGCCTCCGTGGCGTAATGGTTAGTCCAATCGCTTTACACCAGGGGGTCGTGGGTTCGATTCCCGGCGGGGTCAACTTTATCAGGCTCGGTTCGGTTGGTGGTAGGGCATTTTGATAGCTCGCCTGGCTAGCTACTACCATGTTGTCTAAGTCTTGCCACCAAACATCATTGTTAATAGCATTGATGTGTTCCGGCTTGAAGATAAGATAGCCAGATCCCCATTGCGTAGGGGAATCTTGGTAAACCCGCTTCCATCTTCGGCATCGTCGTAACTTACCATCAGGTGAGATGGTGCCAAGGGCTAATCAATTGTGGATTAAAAAAAAGTAAATTTATTGAAAAGATATGAAATAGAAAAAAAAAATCTTCCGTTCGTAAAAGAGGAAGTAAAAACGTGAGGTGACTTATCGATTTAGAAATTGGAACCGTTTTCAACCGACTTCAATGAAATTAATTCAGCTCAATTGGAAGGGAACCCGAGAAATTCATCAAATGCCTTTGCCAGTGACGTCAAACCGTTTCAGAGAAATGTTGACTATAACAAATAACTTTAGGAATTCATTGAAAATTAAAAAACTCCACTGCATAAAAACTTGAACTTAACCTTTTTTTCTTTTTGACCAGTCGGATAAAAATGTATCCTATGTCAATCACGAGATCAAGACAAATCTAACGATACATCATACGTTAAAATCCTTCAAGCCGTTCAGGCTGTAGCAGGGAACATAGAAATCAACATACATACATATATATAAACTCGAAAAACATAACCCTCCTTCTGAGGTAGTCGGGTAAAAAATGAGAAAAATAACTACCGATGGTAGAGTAGCACGTCCTTGTAGGATACATAAATTAAAAGGAAAAAAAACCACAGTTATTTATTTATCAAAAGAGAGTTTAAGCACAGATATTCTAATTTTTGCATATGATTCGAACAACAAGGCAGTCTATTAAAAAGACAGTGTTGCTTCCAATAAATAAAATACAATTTTAACAGTGTTTCTTGCATATAAAAAACGATTAGATTGTATCATGGTATACTGGAGTACAGGTACAGACAGTAGAGTAGGTAAGTGGAAAACCAGCGTTAAATAGTAATAATCAGGTACCTCCCAACTAGACTAGAGGTCCCGAGATCGAATTCCGTACAACCAAACTTAGTGATGAAAAAATCGTGAGGGAACCTGCATATCTGATATAAACAAGTCGGGAGTGTACAAAGGTTGTTTTGTACACGTCCGCAGCTTAGGTGTAAAAGTGTCCTGCTATACTACATCACCATGGGTGATGTTACGTACAAAACTAGGCGATCACCGTCTAGCCCTTAAGAGTGACATTAATACCACAGAATGAGGGATTAAAACTGGGCTCCGCCGTGCGTCACCGCCCGCCCACGCGGCGAGTCAACGAATTGGCCCTTTCCACACTTACTGCAGCTATTATAATTAGAATTATTATTATACATCGTCTACCGCACGCTACCGCAAATCAGCAAAACTGTATCTACGCTCTTTACTTTATTGCTCTCATTGTACCACAGCTCGACGGTTTCATTAAGTCTCTACGTATCACCGTAACTACTAATCTCTATACCGT
Source organism: Coleophora flavipennella (assembly GCA_947284805.1). NCBI lineage: Eukaryota > Metazoa > Arthropoda > Insecta > Lepidoptera > Coleophoridae > Coleophora > Coleophora flavipennella. The sequence goes on from OX369308.1 coordinate 9,185,937, forward strand.
ACCGGTGAGGATCGCAAACTTCATTTGCAGTTAAAGGCTACTTGTCTCAAGCGACGGAACTGTAAAATCGTTTCTGTATCTTGAGATTTTACGACTCAGGCCGCATGAGTACCGAGCGTAGTGTAACGCTCGCGACAGAACGTTCAATCAAGTTTGTAATCGTCCATTCCCGGCAATATCGGCGTATCTACGAGCTCGCTACCCTATCACTATCACTAAATATTTCGCTACGCTGTAATATTGTGGGCTCTTGCCATAAATTGACGCAATTCCTTCCGCCTTATAATGCCGGACTAATAATTGAAAAAATACAATCTAATTTTACATTAGAATTATGAAAAGAGCCATAACTATTAGGTACATCATTATTGCTTACATTTTCATCGAAGCCGTCGGCTAAGAGCAGCTACGCTATAAAATATTTCTTTCTTCCTATAAAGGTGTAAAGAAGTCAATAGAGAAATCTTTCGTTGCTTTCGTTGGGCGGCGCGACGCATTAGTCGTCATCGGCGCGCACGCAGGCGGCCTCCTGGTGTTTGTTAAGGTAGCTCTTGAGCGCGAAGCTCTTGCGGCAGCGCGGGCACTCGAACTTCTTGTCAGAGGAATGGATCTGAAGGTGTGCGCGAAGGTTGGAACGGTCTGCAAACGCCTTGCCGCACGCCGAGCAGCTGTAAGGCTTCTCGCCGGTATGCGAACGTAGGTGCCCACGCAGCAGCCACGGACGTGAGAACTGTTTCCCGCACACAGCACACACGTGCCCCATGCGATGCGTCAGCACGTGCATCGCCAACGCTGGCATAGATACGTACGCTTTCCCGCACTCCCCGCAACGCTTTGCCGCGACGGAATCCAAGCTCCTATGCGTCTGCTTGTGTCGCGAGAGATTTGATGACGTCGCGTACCGCTTCCCGCATTCATCACAGTCGTACTTCGCTTGCTTCTTCGAGCCCTTAGTCGAGGACTCCGTTTCAACAGCAGCATCCTCTGCACCCTCCGCTACAGCTGAATCGACGGTCACCTGTTCAGTATAATCTGACTCAGCATACTCTACCTCCGCACACTCGGTCTGCGTCTCCTCTGTGCTCTGGTACACATAGTTGACCTGAGGCTCGATGTACTCGACGGTTTGAACCGGTGTGACAGTTTGCACGGTTTGGTAGACAGGTTCACGGTCGTCGGCTAGAATGTAGATGTTGGTGGGCTGGATGGTGTAGGTGTAAATAGGGAGGATTGGCGCGGGGTCGGGGCGCAGGACTGTGACAACGGTGGGGGGCAGCGGGGGCACGCCTTGCGCCAGCGACAGCAGGTCATGTGCGGCCTCGGTGTCGGCTGCCGACCGCTCCGTCAGGCTGCCGCTGCCAAGCTCCGCATATTCCGCCACTCGCGGTTCTGTTGATAAAAGGCATTGTCGTAGACATAGAAGGCATATTCAGGGCTCGCTCACTTTGAGCACGAAGAAGAGAAGTACTTGGTAAAAAGCGGCCAAGTACGTGTGCATATGCTTTAGGGTTCCGGAGTCATTACTTGAAAACTGTTTTTTTAAGGATACCTTTAATCGTTCTCATAGGTCCAATAGTTTAGAAACACCATGGTCACGCTCTAAACGACTTTAAGTATTATTGGAAAAGGCAAACCTTACAAAAATATGTAGTTACAAAGCTCAATTTTTTTCTCCACAATTGGTAAGCCAAAATATTATTCGAAATATCTAAAAAGAAGCTTTCATTTGAAAGAATTTTAATCATTTCGTATTCTTAGCAAACCCTTTCATTTGATACCCGTATCATGGCGGTGCATAAAGAAATAACTGGTCCGCCATATTCAATCAATACATATAATAAAACTATTACTGGGCCGTGTCTGTACATGAAATATTTTTGCAACTGTGGTGGACATTACAAACGATATAGAGACTTAAAAAACACTATTTGTAATTTTTTTCTGTTTGTCTGTCTATCTGTCTATCTTTATGATGAACTCCTCGTCAAATAGTCAAAACAGCGGAAGTGAATATGGTTGCATCCCAATGGCATAACGAAGAACGATATTGATTTCATCTTGTCAACAAGGAAGCAAATATTCAATGTTGTCTCTGTGATCAATTCAGACAAAACAGGAAGCGATCATCGAATGGTAAGAGGCACATTGAATCTAAAGACAAATCTAGAAAGATGTCGACTGATGAAGTCTACGCTCTGACCAGCGCCCATCCAGCTCCAAAACCCCGAGAGCTTTCAGTTCGAGTTGTAAAATCGCTTCGAATGCCTAGGAGACTGAGAGAATGTGGACGCTTATAATGACAGTGTGGCGGCAACTGCACTAACCCGCCACTGATTCTTAACACAAGCGACGAGAGAACGAAAGAAATACAACATCTAGAACGTTCTATTAGATTTTTTTCAGCACTGAGTATATATACAGATACCAATCATCAACGATTGGTCCACGGCCGGACCCCAGGCATACCACCTCGCCTGGCGGAGATATCTCCCTTTGCTCTCTTCGAGTAGGAACGCACCGTTCCTAAATTAGTGGCCCCGACGTGATACTCCATCATCAAGCCTCCAGCCGGTAAATTTTCTAAACGGTCGGGTCTAAGTTTTTAAATTCGTCGTTCAAACAGAACCAAAAAAATCTTGGACTTCACCAGCAACCTCATGGAAGAAAGACGCAGATTGGTTTTACAGTCCTCTGAAGATGCTACTCAGTACGATTAAGCAAAACAAAGGCTCAAAAGAATTCGCGAGAGATCTGTCTATTGGACAAAGCCAACTGACCAAGCTAAAGACTGAGAATCGCAGGATCGTATCGTCTAAGACTGAGTTTCTGGAGGAAGTTGAGAAGTTCTACGGTCAAGAACACACGTCTGCCTGTCAGCGATCTGGCTTAATAACTAAGAGCCACACTAACCAGACACTATACCGAAGATATCCCGAATTTCAGCCTATACGAGATTAGAATAGCTCTCAAACAGCTTAAGAAAACAATGCACCGGGTGATGATGGAATTACGGCTGAACTTCTGAAAGCAGGTGGATTACCGGTACTGAAAGCTCTTCAGAAGTTATTAATTTCCGGTATATTTGAGGGACAAACGCCTAAGACATGGCACAGAAGTGTAGTCGTGCTTTTCTTCAAAAAGGGTGACATCACTCTGCTGAAGAACTATAGAACCATCTCACTTCTGAACCATGTCTACAAGCTGTTTCCGAGAGTCATTACGCTTGTAGGTTTGACGACTTCCAGCCTCCCGAACAAGCCGGTTTCTGAAAAGGCTTTAGTACCATAGACTACATACATACGCTGCGGCAGATTATACAGAAGACTGAAGAGTACAATCAGCCACTATGCTTGCGTTTGTGAACTATGATAAATCCTTAGATTAATTCGAAACCTGGGCTGGTCTACAGTTTATCCAGCGGCGCTGAATCGACTATCAATACATCGAGGTGTTGAAGTGTCTCCAGGACCAGAACTCGAAACCTATCCAGTTACAGCGAGGGGTGAGACAGAGAGTTATATCTCCGAAACTGTTCACCGCCGTCCTGGAAGATGTTTTCAAGCTTCTGGACTGGGGCGGACTCAGCATCAATATCAACGGCAAGTACATAACCCACCTCCGATTCATATCGTGGTCGTGGCTGAGACTATAGAATACCAAGGCACGATGCTCGATGGCCTAAGTAATGTCTCTCAACAAGTGGGTCTTAAAATGAACATGGACAAGACGAAAATAATGTTAAATGTCCATGTCGCACCCACCCCTCTAAAGGTTGCAGACTATACACTGGAAGTTATTGACAAATATGTATGCCTGGGACAAACAGTCCAGCTAGGCAGGTTCAACTTCAATAAAGAGATCAATTGACAAATCCAACTCGGCTGGCCAGCGTTCGGGACGCTTCGCAATATCTTTATAACCCAAATACCGCAGTGTCTCAAGAATAAGGTCTTTGACCAGTGAGTATTGCCAGTGATGACTTACGGAACTGAGACATGGTCGCTTACTATGGGCCTCATAAAAAGGCTCAAGGTCACCCAAAGGGCAATGAAGCGAGATCGACAGAATCGGAAATGAGGAGATCCGAACCAAAGTAACCGACATACGAGTACAGAATCGCTAACTGAAGTGGCGTTTGACCGGGGCACATAACTCGTAGAACAGATGGCCGTTGGGGCAGTAAAGTTCTCGGTGAAGACCGCGCACCGGAAAACGTATCGTAGGAAGGCCTCCTACGAGGTAGACCGACGACCTAATGAAGATCGCGGGAAACCGCTGGATACGGGCAGCGCAGGACCGGTCATTGTGAAAATCCTTGTGGGAGGCCTTTGTCCAGCAGTGGACGTTTTTTGCCTGATATGATGATGATGATGTTGATGATGATGATGATTGTTAAGGCGAGGCATTGCTGCGAACAGTTGTCTCTGTGTTTTTCTTTACGTGTAAAGAGTAAAGAAAATAACCCCACTTTTGCACTTTTTCGATGTTTTTTCCTTTCAATTAAAAACTACCATTAATAATAAAAAATCCAACTGGCATTTTGAAGTGTGCGCTTAGACTAATCGACTAAGAAAATTTAGAGGTTTAAATCGTTCTGGTTTGTCTGTAGAATGCAAATCGCTGTTTTAAAAGAGATCTCTTTGATATGTTTTTTCTGTTATGTAAGTTAACGAATCGTGTTTCTGCAACTGACAAAATGAAGAAATTGAAATGAAGAATAAGGTTATAAAATATCACTTTCATATGTTTTGTAATTGCTGAGAAAAAACAAGATCCTTGCGATCAAAGTTTCCAATTCGTCGCCTTAATAAGTTGGCGGGGGTGGGGTTGGGCACATGAAAAACATTCAACGATACCCCTCTCGAGAGCGATGCACTGAAAAAACCTCCCTTTACATATAGGGGAAGCTACTATCAATTTTCTTTTTTACATATTGACTTCATTTTTCATTTCGGGTCATTATTTTACATCAGCTGTGTACCAAATTTTATTTAAAATAAAAAAGGCTGTCATTATGGTTTTAATGTAAAAAAAATAAACCGACGAAAAAACAAAGGAACTGAAAAATAAAAAGATCCTTTTTAGTCTAACTACAGATGAGGTAATAGTTACTTCGTAACAGATGTTGCACTTCCTTATAAAACGAAAATACCTACGCATTTATTCACCTATTCTTTCCCACTGTCAGACAATACACGGAAACATGGGTATTAAGGCGCTCGACTTAGCGGTTATAACTGCGTACACGGGCGGCGCGCGAATTGCGGCAGCGATAATACGGCGTTCTAGCGTTGACAAACGGAGCGCCAATGTGTAAGTTCTTATCTCGCCTGCTCGAACGAGTGACGGGGGCCTGGTCTAACTAAGCTCTTTACACTAATGTAAGTATCTAATCCATCGCGCCCATCAAACAAGCAACGAAAAACATACAGCGAAATGCGCGGCCGCGGAGGCGACGCGACGCGTCCCTTTGCTAGAAATTGCCGAAAGTCCCATTTGTTTCTTTGGCACTGAATTAAAATTATTTCGGTATTTACATTAGTGTAGGAAATCAGGTATACTATAAAAGTTCTTTTTATTTTTCGTTTTGGTTTAATTTTTTGTGGCTAAATGTAACGTGCTAATTTATAATTACTTTTCTACCCTTCGGGGTGATTTTTATTCAAATGGGGCCCAACTTCAAAGTATGCCTAACTAATAAAAAAACCGGCCAAGTGCGAGTTGAACTCGCGTGGAGAGGTTCCGTACAATGCCAAAGTCAAATACAAAATATGTCATTTGAAATCCTCACAGTAAGATGCGAGTTATTTTTTTTAATTATTAAAAATTTGAGTGTGTCTGGCTGCACCTCACCTGATGGTAAGTGCCCATGCAGCCGAGGATGTAACACGCAAGCTCAAAAAGTGCCTATTCACTCTGGTCTTGAAGATTCCTAAATTTTACGAATCGGGGAATACAGACGCCGGAAGGGAACTCCACCCCTTGGCCGTTCGCATGATGAACGAAGAAGCAAAACGCTTCGTGTGTAAAAGTGGAACATCATAATCATCATCATATCAACCGAAAATCATCTACTGCTGGACAAAGGCCTCCCCCAAGGATTTCCACGACGACCGGTCCTGCGCTGCCCACATCCATCGGCTTCCCACGATCTTCACCAGGTCGTCGGTCCACCACGTGGTAGGCCTGCCTACGTTACGTTTTCCGGTGCGCGTTCGTCATTCAAGAACTTTACTGCCCCATCGGCCATCTGTTCTACGAGCTATGTGCCCTGCCCACTGCCACTTCAGTTTCTTCTGTGAGCTATGTCGGTTACTTTAGTTCTCCTGCGGATCTCCTATTTTCTGATTCGATCACGCAGAGAAACTCCGAGCATAACACGCTCCATTGCCCTTTGGGTGATCTTGAGCCTTCTGATGAGGCCCATAGTAAGCGATCATGTCTCTGTTCCGTAAGTCATCACTGGCAACACACACTGGTTAAAGACCTTAGTCTTGAGACACTGCGGTATTTGGGACGTGAAGATATTTCGAAGCTTCCCGAACGCTGCCCAGTCGAGTTGGATTCGTCGATTGATCTGTTTCTTGAAGTTGGGCCTACCTAGCTGGACTGTTTGTACCAGGTATACATATTCATCAACAACTTCCAGTGTAGAGTCTCCAACCTTTAGAGTGGTGGGTGCGACACGGACGTTTAACATTAGTTTCGTCTTGTCCATGTTCATTTTAAGACTCACTTGTTGAGAGACGTTACTGAGGCCATCAAGCATTGTGCTTAGGTCTTCCATAGTCTCAGCCATGACCACGATATCGTCAGCGAATCGGAGGTGGGTTATGTACTCGCCGTTGATATTGATGCTGAGTCCACCCCAGTCCAAAAGCTTAAAAACATCTTACAGGGCGGCGGTGAACAGTTTCGGAGATATAGCGTCTCCCTGTCTCACCCCTCGCTGTAACTGGATAGGTTTCGAGTTCTGATCCTGGAAGCGAACCGACATGGTGGCGTTTTCATACACACGCTTCAACAGCTCGATGTATTCATGGTCAATTTGGCACCGCTGGAGAGACTGTAGCACAGCCCAGATTTCGACTGAAACAAAGGCTTTCTCATAGTCCACAAACGCCAAGCATAGTAGCTAATTGTACTCTTCGGTCTTCTGTATAATCTGCCACAGTACTAAAGCCTTTTCGGAAACCCGCTTGTTCCGAAGGCTGGAGGTCGTCAAACCTGCGTGCGACAAACATTGACGACAAAGGGGTGGAACCGCCCTCCGCACCTGGTCGTCCGATGATGAAATAGAGAGGGGGAATGAGGCCGTGAAGCTCCAAGACACACTCTCCGAAATCAATCCTGTAGAACACCGATAGACAGGCGTGTTTGATACAAGTTTCTCGTCGCTAATGAGTCTCCTAGCGCGTCGGTCGATAGAATCCAAGGCATATAGCTGGTAACGAGCCGATCCATCCCACAAGTGAGAGCAGTACTCCATACTACTACTAGCGCAATCTAGTGGTGTTTTAGTGAACTTATGTTTTTAAATAAAAATTTTAGTGCGTTTGGCTGCACCTCACCTGATGGTAAGTGCCGATGAAGTCGCGAATGTAACAAGCAAGCTCAAAAAGTGCTTATTCACTCTCGTTTTGAAGATTCCTAAATTATATGAATCGGAGAATACAGAATTCCACCCCTTGCCCGTTCGCATAATGAACGAAGAAGCAAAACGCTTTGTACGTAAAGGTGGAATATCAACGACAAAGGGGTGGAATCGCCCTCCGCACCTGGTCGTTCGATGATGACACGAAGAGGGGGAATGAGGTCGTGAAGCTCCAGGACACACTTTCCGACTGAATCCTGTATAGAACACCTATAGACTATTTTCTATTATGACTAGAACTTTATTCCGTAGGTGAACGTATTACATTGAGTTTACCACTTTCTTTTTAATTGATAGAATTCTTATAGGTTTTCCTGTAATCTACAAGCCATGAAGTATATTTTGTATTTTTTCAAAATTTTAGGCTCAGTAGTTTCAGAGAATGGTCAATTTTAGTCTTCTTTCATGAATAAAATCAAAACTCTTTATTTTACAATTTAAAAAAAAATATATTTAAGATCCTGATAACGAACTCTTTCATTTGATATATGACACAATAAGGTTTCCAAAACTTTTTTTTAATTTTCTAATTTATCCCCCGAAAATAACCCTTATTTAAAAAAATATGTATTTACTTTGCACACCTGTGTTTGGGTCATAGGATTACACTATCTTACCAAATTTCACCTGATTTGGTTCAGTAGATTCGGATTAAATGGGCTTGGACAGACGGACGGACTGACAGACGCACGAGTTATCCTATAAGGTTCCGTTTTTTTTGTATGGAATCTAAAATAAACATCGAAATCGGACTACGGAAAAGTTATGCGTGATCATACATAAAAAATATTTAAGAGTATATCTTTATATATATAAATCTTCTGTCCGTGTGTTAGTCATTGAACTCCTCCTAAACGGCTGGACCGATTTTGATGAAATTTTTTGTGTGTATTCCAGGGGGTTTGAGGATGGTTTAGATTCACAAATCAGCCCGGTAGATGGCGCTGTTAGTGTAGGGTGGAACGAAGTTCGCCGGGACAGCTAGTATTATATATTAACCTGCTTCGGCATATGATGATGATGACCACCATCTCATCAACCAAAGGATATTCACTGCTGGACATAGGCCTAATGTAGGTATATCTCTTTTTCTTTTTTCGTTTTTTATCCACAATTAATAAACCCTTGGCATTATTACACCTGATGGTAAGTGACGGTTATGCCGAGAAGGCGGTGGGCTTACCAAGATTCCCTAACGCAATGGGGATTTGGCTATCTTATCTTTAAGCTGGAACTAATCAATGCTGTTAACACTGATTTTTGGCGGCAAGACTTAGATAAGATGGTGGTATCTAGCCAGGCGGGGTACAAAAATGCCCTACCACCAACCAAACCGAGTCTTACAAAGTTGACCCCGCCGGGAATCGAACCCGCAGCCTCCTGGTGTGAAGCGAATGGACTAACCATTACGCCACGGAGGCGATTATTCCGGAGAAGGTTACGCGTTGATCTAAACAAATTTTGTTTTAAAGCTTTGCTGAATAGCATGAAAATTTTTGGACCTTACAATCAATCAGCTGATTCGCCTTGTTGGGCTCCTGAGTCTGAGAGTAAAGAGCCCAAAGCACACACTAGGTAAGATTACTATGCCAAATATTAAAGTAACGCTTACCAGTGAGTGCGGAGTTCTCGGCCGCGGCAGGGCTGTAGCAAGGCGGGGCCACGCACGCCTCGGTGGGACTCCGCGGCGGCGGTCCATCGTGGCGCTGCCCCTTCTTCACCATGTAGCAGCGCGGCATGGCGGCCCACGCTGAAACATTACCATTTACTTTAACAGTAGCTAAATGCGTCAATCGTGCAGGCTAACTGACCATGAGCACGGTAATAGGATGGGATTAATTTTTGGAATGTAAATTTACTTTGGAACGGCAGCGTTCGGGAAGCTTCGAATTACTTCACGTTCCAATTACCGCAGTGCCTAAAGACCAAGGTGTTCGACCAGTGTGTGTTGCCAATGATTACGTACGTAACTGAGACATGGTCGCTTACTATGGGCCTCATAAGAAGGCTCAAGGTCACCTAAAGGGCAATGGAGCGTGCTACACTGAAAAAAATAATTTCTTACTGTGTGCATGTTTAGCACAGTTAAAATTTAAACAGTTGGTCTAACGTAAATTACAGTAAGAATTATCGGTTTTAGACAGTGCCCATTAATGTTCCAAAACAGTAAAAAGCTGAAACGTTATTTTAACTGACCAATCATTAGTCGTAACTGAAAAGCTCAGTAACTACAACGTTTTACCTACACGGATTTCTCGACAGTACGTTTTAATGATGAAACAATTATTTCTACTAATGAAACATTAAACGAAACAGTAGCATTCACTGAAACTCTCAGTTATTCGAACGTTTTGCCGCATCCAATACCAAAAAGTTAGTTTTAATGATTAGAAACAGTTTTTTGTAATGTTAGAACATTAAACGAAACAGTAGCTCTCACTGAAACTCACAGTTACTCGAACGTTTTGCCGCACCTAATACCAAAAAGTTGTTCTAATGATTAGAAACAGTTCTTTGTAATGTTAGAACATTAAACGAAACAGTAGCTCTCACTGAAACTCACAGTTACTCGAACGTTTTGCCGCACCCAATACCAAAAAGTTAGTTTTAATGATTAGAAACAGTTTTTTGTAATGTTGGAACATTAAACGAAACAGTAGCTCTCACTGAAACTCACAGTTACTCGAACGTTTTGCCGCACCCAATACCAAAAAGTTAGTTTTAATGATTAGAAACAGTTCTTTGTAATGTTAGAACATTAAACGAAACAGTAGCTCTCACTGAAACTCACAGTTACTCGAACGTTTTGCCGCACCCAAAACCAGTCAGTTAAAAAAATAATTAAAAACACAGCAAAGTGCGAGTCGGACTCGCGCATTGGGGGTTCCGTACCACCACCATTGTAATATACCTAATGTATATTTATAGGTTTCTATTATGGTGAGACAAAAAAATGACAAGGAAAAAAGAGATATCCTACCAAAAAATGAGGTCCCATCAAAAACATCATTTTTATGTACCAATTCGCCAAGACTCGTGAGTCTCCCCTAAAAATATATGAGAGATCTAAGGTGAGCCAAGTCTGGCAGTATTTTTTTTTTATGAATATTCAGCAAATTGCACCATAGTTCTCTTTTAAACATAAAAAATATATTATGTATCAGGGGGCACGGCAGTGCTCTTTTTCAAGTCGAGCAGACAAGCACAGCTGCACACGAATTCAACAAATTTTCGAAGCAATTCAACGCATTTTCGAGCTCTTAGTACTTATATTTGTAAAGGACTGAAGAAGCTGCCTATTTTTGTCTATTTCATATTGCACTTTTTACGTAATGTAGACAGAGTATATTCCTTACAAGTTAATTACAAGTTAATTCCTTACAAGTTAATTATAATAAATAAATGAATTAATCATGTGTGACGCATGCATCCACCGCCAAAATTTGGCGGTGGATGCATGCGTCACACATGATTAATTATAATAGGTGTAACGGTATTACAACTGGTAGTAAGATTGGTAGTAACTAGAACGGCTAATTAATTACATATTTATTTTATTGTTTTTAGCAATTTTTTTGTATTTGTTGTTATAGCGGCAACAGAAATACATCATCTGTGAAAATTTCAACTACTATCACAGTTCATTAGATACAGCCTGGTGACAGATGGACAGACAGATAGACGGACGGACAGCGGAGCTTTAGTAATAGGGTCCCATTTTACCCTTTGGGTACGGTACCCTATAAAACATAATATAAACTGATCGGTAGATATACATGTTCCAAACAGTTATATCTACCGATCAGTTCCTACACCCCCCCGGCTTCACCCCCCCGGACACCTGTTATTTCTAGAATCTTCCGCGACTCCGACACGGCGCGAGCCCGGCAACCAATAGGAACCGCTTGTTGGAGTGGGGTGATTCCGATTCAGAGTGACCATTTATGGCAGATTTCTGCCATTTGGGCAGATTTGGCTTGTAAATTTTACCTCTGGCAGAACAAGCGGACGATTTAGAAAAAGTGGCACGATTTGGCAAATATCAAGAAAGAAAGGGGCAGAATTTGGCAGATTTCAAGGAAATCCTTATAGATATTGAGAAAACTTATAATTTTCTATGTCTTACTTTATTTTCATGACTTATTAGTTATTATATTAGGTAAGAAAATTTAGGAAAATATTTTACTTACTGAGCTGGCTACATTTGTCGTGTCATTTTAACTCAAATTGTGTGTATGCGTGCGTGCAGTATCAAAGAAAATAAAAATTACTATCTACGCTACACTACCAGCCCTCCGCGTAACCCGCGCGCTCCCTACCTCCCTAGTTCTTATTTGTTTTTTTATTCTAATTCATTTTTTACTGGAGATTGTAAGTTTTGAAAAACTAATTTCATTCAACTATTTCAGGTGCAACAGTTTTTTGATATTTCAGTTCAAAGAGAGTGAAAACAGCAGAACAGAATTTTAGTGCTATAGGCGCATCAAATTAGCTTAACCTGGACATAATTCGATAACTAGTTGTTTTGATTATTTTATCGGATATTGATAATTAGTATCAAATATTGATTAGATATATGATGTAAAAAATTCGCGGTGGTAACCGTTTCTTATAAAAAACATGAGATTTCGAACACTACCTAAATTTTTCCTAAAAGCAAAATAGATAACCAAATACCTTGTTAGTATAATTTTGAGGTGAATTCAAATGATGTCACCTAATAGCAAAATTAAACTAAAACCACTTTCGCATGTATGTTTTTTTTCACGGTATTCATCTGATCGCAATATCTTGATAAGCAAAAATGGTAACTATAATGTTTGTATCTTTTTAAGTTATATTGCGTCTTTTTAGTCATTTATGACAAAAATTAAACATTTAATTTTTATGTTTTAATAATAATGTATTTCTCAGTAGTTAAAAATCGTAACATTATTTGAGTTTGCGTGTACCATCCTCGACTGCATCATCACTTACCATCAGGTGAGTTGCAGTCAAACGCACTCAAATTTTTAATAAAAAAAAAAAAAAAACTGTAAAATTTTCGTTTAATATTATGTTTTTGTACACTACAATCTTGTTTTCATCAAAATTAAACATCTTAATGTGACGTTTATGAAATTGAAAATTTAATTTAAAAATACGCGCAAGCCAGTAATGGAGCCGGGCCGGATGCATGCGGTGCGGGCAGAGAGCGCATGCTCGCGCCGCGCACTCGCGCGGTGACACGGGTCAAATGACAATATTGAATTCAAATTATTGAAAGATTGTGTAAAGCTATCACCATGGAAAAAAATTATAATATACTGAAAGTAATAAAAAATCGATTTAATTGAATACAATTATAAAAAAAAATACCACTTTGGATGTACTTAAGTAAAAAAATATAATGTAGACCCTGTGTTTGGCATTGATTGCAAAATTTCTCGACCTTCCATTTTAATTGAACTCTTTTTTTTTAAACTTATTTGAAAATGAAGAAAAATTAAAAAAAAAACGAGAATGGGACGTTCTTCGGCTTCAAAGTAAGTAATAGCCGCGTTGAAGCCCGCATTGATTTGAACTTAGAATGAATAGACTTACGTTCGATATTATTTTAACACGTATGAAGCTCTATGCCAGCGCGTAGGTTTCATTTTTGCAAGTGTGCGCTCACACACTCATACGCAATATGCGACTCCACTCCCAGCTGCCCGCAAAACGGTTATCATATCAGTAATAAAAATATTGGTAGAGTTAAAATATGTTTTTAGTTTTATCTTAAAGATTTATTTAATTCTAAAAACGATCCACTTCGAATTTGAGCTCGTTTGATTTTTCTTGGTGAGAACTTTGGTCTCAGGTAGTTTCCAAGATCTGATGCTGTGTTACTTATTTATTACCAGTAAGATAAATTTACGTAATTTAACTTCTCAGTTCATTTACTTTTGAAAACCGGTCCTGCTTGTCCACATTCAGCGACTTCCCGCGACCTTCACCAAATGGGAGGCCTGCCTACGCTACGTCAGCCGGTACATGGTCAACACCTGAGAAATTTACTGCCCTAACGATCATCTGTTCTACAAACTATATGGCCCGCATATATCACGTAGTAAGTTAGTAAAGTTCCCGAGTGGTGAACGCGCACCAAAAGACCCACAGCACACCGCATTGGAAATTAACGGTCCTGCACATCTACATCCAGCGGCTTCCCGCGACCTTCACCAGGTCATCGGTCCACCAAATGTGAGGCCTTCCTACGCCACGTCTTCGGGTGCGCGGTCCCCACTAGAGAACTTTACTATCCCAACGGTAGCTATATGTGCCCTGGCCTCATAGCTCGTAGAACAAGTGACTGTTGGGTAGTAAAGTTTTTAAGTTGTAACCGCGTACTGGATGACGTAGCATAGGCAGGCCCCCACTCGGTGGACCGATGACCTGGTGTAGGAAGCGGAAAGCCGCTGGATGCGGACGAGCAGGACCGGTCATTCTTTGCGATAAGTCTTTTAGAGCGTAGTCGCCACTCGAGAACTTTAATACCCCAAAGGCCATCTGTTCTACGAGCTTCACGGCCGGGGCAAATAGCTACCATTGGGGCGTTAGGGCAGTAAAGTTCTCTAGTGGCGACCGCACACCGGAAAACGTAGCGTAGACAGGCTTCACACTCGGTTGACCGATGACCTGGTGAAGGTTGCGCAAAGCCGCTAGATGCGAATGAGCAGGACAGGTCATTTTCAATGCGGTGCGTTTTAGTACGCGATCACCACTCAAGAACTTTACTACCTTAACGACCATAATATCTGTTCTACGAAGTATGTGGCTGGGCCAAATCAATAAGTATCTTCTTAGAATTTAGGCCTGTTTTATTTTTCTTGACGAGTCCTTTGATGCAGGTAGGTTCCAAAGTCTGAAGTTGGACCACTCTCTTGATCAGCTTCTGGGTCCAGAACAAAAAACTAACCGTGACAAAAAAGTTAAGGTTTCAAGAAAACAAAGTAGAAAACACAAGCGAATATTTATTCTGGCAGGTTTTGGCGGATTTTTTGCCAGTGTCGGGCAGATTCATCATTTTCGAGATGGTCACACTGTTCCGATTTGCAAATGGCGTGCATTGCATCATGCGTGCGTGCCGTGCATCGCATTTATGTTTGTGGCGGCTCACAATCGCGCGTGATCAATTTCATTTCTTATTTCAGAGATTTAAAAACCGTTTTAAAATATTTTTACAATCCACAAGGTGCTCACTCGCAGGAAAGCTAGTGTAAAATAAATAGTGCGTGTACTTATATATTGGTGTGGTGTGGTGCTGGTACAATCGAAAACAATGTCATCTGAAGACATTGAGCAACTTCTCCATAAATGGGAACTCGATAAATACATCGAAAAATTTATTGGTAAGTAAGTACCTAGTTGGCACATTTATGTATCATACAAGCTCCATAACCTCAAAGCCCAAAGCTTGGGAGGGGACTAGGTCATATCTAAGGTACTAGGTACCGCATCCTGAATTACCTCATAGTACTTACATGTTACTAATTAGGTAACCTACTTTGTTCTTTGTATATTTCAGAAACTACCTATCTACACAATTTTAGAGAGTAAAGCTACATGACCTGACCTGACTACCTGTCTACTTCTTCTATTTGTAGCAGAATTCTGACGGTAATTTTGTGTTTGCGCATGTTTGTGTTGTGCTGTACAGGTGCCCTCCACATGCTTGCCAAGCCACAGCTAGCGCCCACAAGCACAAGCATGTAGAGCGAGGCACTTGGCTAAACAGGCTTGCCTCAGTTTGCCGAGCTTTTGTAGACGCTTGTGGCTTGTGGCAAGCGTGTGTAGGCCCCATGATGATTATGGTGCGGGTCACTGTGTCGTAGAACTAATCTTCGGTTAGCGCTTCGAGTTAACACAAAACTAACCTAGTGTAATTTATATTTTAACATTTATTATTACTTGTACAAAAATGTTACTGATTTAACATTTAACTAAACTGTTTTACATACGTACCTATAACTTACATAATCTTCGTTTTTCCAGAAAACGAAGTTGACTTAGTTGCGTTGCCACTATTAGACGATGGACACATAAAAGAGTTAATTCCTGCCATTGGCCCACAAGCAAAGTTTAAAAAGGCTCTTGCAGACTGGAAAAGCCTTAAGATAAAAGAGGGAGAAGAAAATGAAGATATTAATAACCTAGTAGAAATTTATGGTAAAGACGTAGGAGGTCTCACTCCAAGTGAAAGTTCACCCATCATTTCTCCAGTGTCCACACCTACATCGAGCAAATCATGTGATTCTTCTTGCTCGCTTGACTTCTCAACAGAAAAATTGGTGAGTATACTTAGCTATGTTGTCATTTCATCATCATATCAGCCGAAACACATCTACTGCTGGACAAAGGCCTCCCCAAGGATTTCCACGACAACCTGTCCTGCGCTGCTCGCATCCGTTGCTTCACGCTACCTTCACCAGGTCGTCAGTCCACTGTGTGGGAGGGCTGCCTACTCTACGTCTTCCGATGCGAGGTCGCCACTCGAGAACTTTAGTGCCCCAACGGCCATCTGTTCTACGAGCTATGTGCCCACTGCCATTTAAGTTTAGCCATTCTGTGAGCTACGTCGGTTACTTTGGTTCTCCTACGGATCTCCTCGTTTATGATTCGATCATGCAGGGAAACTCCGAGCATAGCACGCTCCATTGCCCTTTGGGTGACCTTGAGCCTTCTTATGAGGCCCATAGTAAGCGACCATGTCTCAGTTCCGTATGTCATCACTGGCAACACACACTGGTCAAAAACCTTGGTCTTAAGACACTGCAGTATTTGGGATGTGAAGATATTTCGAAGCTTTCTGAACACTGCCAGGCCGAGTTTTATTCGTCGATTGATCTCTTTCTTGAAGTTTTACCTACTTAGCTGGACTGTTTGTCCCAGGTTTACACATTCTCACTTATGGTCTGCTAAATAAATGTTTATTCTATTCTATTCTATTTAAAAAGCGTCGGTGGCTCAACCGGTAACGACTCGGTCCATCTAACCAGAGGTACCGGGTTCAAATCTGGACGGCCAATGTACCAATGAGTTTTTCAAAAACATACATACATATACTTACCGATTGCTTTAACGGTGAAGGAAAACATTGTGAAGAAACCTGCACACGCCTGCGAAGAAACTATACTTATATTAAAATTAAAGGACCAGTACGTTTTATTTTTTCCTTTTTAGAGGTTTCCGTTGGGGGTTTTTAAATTTTAAGTTTTTAGCTTACAATACAATACAATACAATATGTTTATTTGCTGAGAACATACGTTATTTATAAAAATAAAATAATATATTCATTTGTATTTTTCAGAACACAATTCAGGACTAAACAAAACTTCTCAAAACTACTCAAGAAGGTAGACTGCTCCTTAAACGGCGTACGGAACCCTTAGGAGAAACTCTGAGAAAAACTTTGACAAAGGAAACTTCTTCAGAAATAGTTAAACATGACCCCAAAGCACCTGTAACAAATCTACTATATAAAAATAAGTCAGGTTTTCCTTCCTGACGCTATAACTCCAGAACGGCTGGACCGATTTGGCTAATTCTTTTTTTGTCGAGTTCGATATTGTCAGGAGAAGGTTCTTATGTAGGGTAGGGTAGTGTAGTGTAGGGTAGGGTAGGGTAGTTTAGGGTAGGGTAGGGTAGTGTAGTGTAGGGTAGTGTATGTAGGGTAGGGTAGTGTAGGGTAGGGTAGGGTAGTGTAGAGTAGTGTAGTGTAGGGTAGTGTAGTGTATGTAGGGTAGGGTAGGGTAGTGTAGGGTAGGGTACTGTAGGGTAGTGTAGGGTAGAGTAGTGTAGTTTAGGGTAGTGTAGTGTAGGGTAGAGTAGTGTAGTTTAGGGTAGGAAAGTATAGGGTAGGGTAGTGTAGGGTAGTGTATGTAGGGTAGTGTAGGGTAGTGTAGTGTAGGGTAGGGTAGTGTAGTGTAGGGTAGGGTAGGGTAGTGTAGAGTAGTGTAGTGTAGGGTAGTGTAGTGTATGCAGGGTAGGGTAGTGTAGGGTAGGGTAGGGTAGGGTAGTTAGGGTACGGTAGGGTAGTGTAGGGTAGAGTAGTGTAGTTTAGGGTAGGGTAGTGTAGTGTAGGGTAGAGTAGTGTAGTTTAGGGTAGGAAAGTATAGGGTAGGGTAGTGTAGGGTAGGGTAGTGTAGGGTAGGGTTGGGTAGTGTAGTGTAGTGTATGTAGGGTAGTGTAGTGTAGTGTATGTAGGGTAGGGTAGGGTAATGTAGGGTAGGGTAGAGTAGTGTAGGGTAGGATAGTGTAGTGTAGGGTAGAGTAGTGTAGTTTAGGGTAGGAAAGTATAGGGTAGGGTAGGGTAGTGTAGGGTAGGGTAGTGTAGTGTAGGGTAGAGTAGTGTAGGGTAGGGTAGTGTAGTGTAGGGTAGGGCAGTGTAATGTAGTGTAAGGCGGTACGTAGTTCGCCGAGACAGCTAGTGACATATATTTACATTGGATTAAACAAATTGTAAGTATTAAATATTAATACAAGTATAAGGCCTGATTCACATTTGGCTAGTTTAAAGGTATCTATACAATAAAAATTTTCGTTACCCCATTACGTCCCCACAGCTGGGGCACGGGTCTTTTCCCAAGAAGGCTAGGCCATACTTCAAACACGGGGGCCAAGTCCAGGTTGGTGGCGGTTGTAGGGGTAGTGGCGGACCCCTCTGGCAGAACTTTTGAAGCTGCCTATGTTAGAGAAATATGCCACTAACATTCAAACCCATCCAAGCTGTGTCCATGCTTAGGGTCAGTTAACCTGCAAGTGGCACTGAGCTACAACCGCTTCCATATACAATAAAATCAAATTGTAATTACTTTTATGTTAATCTATGTTATGGAAATTTTAAAGAACTGTAATTTTAACAGAACAAGTATTCCCTGCTGAAAACTGCTCAATTTATTACACTAAAGCATCTGAAGGGCCAGGGCGAGCCCATGGTCGGCTATATGACGCAGTAACGAATCTAAAGGCAAAGTTTCGCCGAAACAAAGTGTACCAGCCAAGGCCGCGCGGTTCACTTCTTGAAAAAACTCTAACTCCAGAACCACATAACAAAGAACATGCTAACAAAAGGATAACCTCGCTGTCGGAAGAAGTTTCTGCCTTAACCAGTGAAGAAGATCTCGATTCAGCTGAAGTAGAGGAATGTTTGGAGTGGCTACATTGTTCTGCAGATAATTTAGCTCTTTGCACTGAGAAGTGGTCTAAAACAAGAAAACGACGACTACAGCGTGTCGTATCGGAAGAAACTCACACTTATCTCCTGGAGTTTTCATGTTTAAAGCGTTCATGGGGGCACTCTTTGGTAAGTTAATATATGACATAAATATGGTACCTCCCACACAAACCCAAATTATTTGTAAATATTTCATCAAGTCTGATACGCCTTTATTCTTTGCCATTAAGTAAGCGTAATGTTTAATTTATTGTTGATTTGTGTAAGCCTGACTTCGCTTTATGTTAAGACAAGAAAGTATGCACAGGTTGGCTGTGCAATTTATTTTTAACGTGACAGGGTCGAGAAGGAGACCCGAATTGGGTTATTTTTAAGGTTCCATAGTCAGTCAACAAGGAACCCTTATAGTTTTGCTATGTCTGTCTGTCCGCGGTTTAGCTCAGAGACTATTAATACTAGAAAGTTGTAATTTGCCAAGGGTATACATATTAGTCACGCCGAAAGTAATAATCGGTCTATAACTACCTACGTATCTACATATAATATTTAAAGAATTATCCTCAAACTCCTAACTGTTGAGGAGTTGTACCTTCCATCATCAGCTCATCAACACGAATTGATGGCTACCAGACGCAGAAACTCAATTAGCTTTAGGAAACACACACTCAATACGTGCCTGTAAATTTTGAGAGTTACCCTCGATTTCCCTAGGATCCGACTTCAAAAAAGGAGTAGGTTCCGTTCCACTGTATGTTTTTTTTAATGTATGTTCACCGATTACTCCGTCAATTGTGGACCGATTTTCAAAAAGTATACTTCCAAGGTGGTCCCATTTTCACCAAGTCAGGATCTGATGATGGGATCCTGGGGAAATCGAGGGCACCCTTAAATTTTATAGGCATGTATAACGTGTTTCATGTATTTTCTAAAAGTGTTCAATTTTTTACATCTGATAATAATTTTATGTTTATGAGCTGATGATGGAAGGTGCAACTCCTCAACGGTTATGAGTTGGAGGATAATTCTTTAAATATTATACGTAGATACTTAGGTAGGTATTGACCGTTAGTCGATTTTTTTCAGGTTATTCAGGTGAGCTAACGAAGGAAGGTTTGACTTCTTAATATTCATGCTGCTGAGATGATGATGGACCCTATTGATTGGTGCCATAAGATTATGTTGTCTTTTCTGATTTTAGTGGGTTCAGCTAATGGCTAAGCGATTCTTTAAACATCAATTAATACATTTTATTTTTAAAAGTAAAAATTCTTTCAGCTTACAGCAGATTTTGACCAGTGGTACCCTGGAAATGAAAATAGCTTCGAAAATAAGTTTCCACTTTTGAAGAAGAAGTTGATTCAACTGTTAGGAAATGTCTCAAACAGAAGTCTATTTGTTCAGGAACTAAAGAATCTCGTGAAAAGTAAGTTTTATTTTGCTTTCTTTTATTTTACCTACTTAACCCCTGATTCAGAAAGGGGTGTACTGAAACTGATTTTTATATTTTTTATAAATAATTATTTGTTTGCTAAAACCTTTTCGTAAGTAGTAGGTAACAAATAATTGACCGTAATTGTTTTTTATATATAAACATACTCACCGAGTATGAGTTATTAAACGATTTCAATTAAGGAGGAGGTTTATCAATTCGACCGTATATATATATATATATATATATATATATATAATTTGTTTGTTCGTGGATAACTTCCTCGTTTATGAACCGATTTTGATGATTCTTTTTTTGTTGGAAAGGAGATATCCCAAGGGTGGTACCATGATAAGGAAACGAGGATCTGATGATGGCATCCCATATAAATCGAGGGGAACCTTAAAAAATACCTACCTTTGATTTGAGTACTTTCGTAAAATCCAAAATTTATTAATTTTTATTAAAGTAAAGATTAAATAAAGTTTATTGTATTTGTTTGTGTAAGCAGTTCATAGCCAGGGTTACAAAATCCCCAAAGAAAAAACTCTAAACTTTAGGATAGGTATATGAAAGAACATTCATTGTTGTCCAATAACCAGTTACAATGTTTAGACTTAATAATCTTTTTTTTAACAGACTCTGATCCAGAGACGAGCAATATTGCTACACTTCTCACTATTCCACATCTTCTGGGAGCAGTGCAAATCAGGAAGAAGAAATGTTCTGTGGCAGAAGTCCGAGAAAGCTTCATTACACGCATTGAAACGGAAACCTTGATAAACGAAGAATGTCGTAAACGACACGACACATACAAGACTTTCGGTATTACAGTTCAACCGTACGTCATTGTCATCGGTCCACTGGAAAAAAATACCGGAAGGTACGTTATCGTTGATAACTTGATATACGAACTGCCAAACATATGTAATGCGGTGGATACTTGCTTTAAAATTATATGGGCATTAAACCTGAAATACGCAGGTGAATGCTTGCCAGTTTGGCAATTTTTGCAAAGAGCTGTGTATATTTCCAAGGCAGCAGATTTAAAAGAAAAACTACCTGCACGCACTACTTATTGTACACTAGCTTTCCTGCAAGTGAGCACCTTGTGGATTGTAAAAATTTTTTAAAACGGTTTTTAAATCTCTGAAAAAAATAATGAAATTGATCACGCGCGACTTGAGAGTTGAGCGGTTGGCGGACTCACAAACATAAATGCGATGCACGCCCGCTTGATGCAATGCACGCCATTTGCAAATCGGAATCATCCCACTCCAACAAGCGGTTCCTTTAAAAAACAACTAATAAATTTAATTGACTAGGTATAGGTTTCTTGACGAAATTTATTCAGTTTCATAAGTAGAAGCCATAGTAAAATTATTGCGGTTTTTTTATCGACGATTCTAATAAATAAATAGCATCTATTCATGTTTGGTGATAGCTTACGGTTCTCCTATTGCCTTTATGCTGCAAGTTTTACGCAACTACTTTAACTGTCAAAAATT